>CM075013.1:5905281-5923256 GCA_037576675.1 Pangasius sanitwongsei | reverse complement strand
CCTGTCCAAGTTTTTTAACTACGCCCCGAGCCAAACAAAAACTGCCTCGGGGATCCACTCCACTGATGTAAACCATTTAAGCCACCAATGCCCGTGTACCAAAAAAAAAAAAAAAAAAAAAAAAAAAAACGTGCTCTTGACTTTAGACAGTTTACACAGTGCTCATTTAATAATACTAAATTATTAAAATAACACTGATCAAGTTCTGATCATCACAAGAAAACTCTGATATTCTGTTTTTGTTTTTAATAATATCCGTATTTAAACTAAACATACATTGATGTATTATTGGATGAAATATTATCTTTAACAGCAGCTATAATAATAATAATAATAATAATAATAATAATAATAATAATAATTAAATGTTACTCAACAAAGCTTTAAAATGATTTACATAAAATAATAACAGATTATACATAATAATGAACCCGTCTACTGTCATTAGCACTACTTCAGCTAATATTACAGCGAATTACTAATATTTTGTGACGTATACAATACAAAAACAATATATTATTCCTATAACTTGTGTTTGTGTATTGTCTCGTGCTATTATTTGATCGGCACATTAAATATACAGTATTTACCACGTAATAAGGAAAAAGTATAACTGTAATAGAATCACTGCAGTCGTAATTTCAGTAACGTTGAGAGATAAATAAAATATAAAATATAATAAATATAAATAAATAAGGAAAGACATAATCTAATTCAACTTTGCATTTATTTACTCATGCGACTCTTAATTAACTGCTTTTTTAATATCACAAATCAGTACATTTCCAGTAATAACTCTAATAATTAAAGCACCTTGTACCTGAGTTTTCCACACTCGCTCCTGTGACTCCTGCGCTTCCGTTAGTTCACATGAAGTTGTTTCTCTGCGCGAAGAGTTCACGCTGTTCTTCTGTTCTCTGCTGCAGACGCACGTGCGTTAAAGGGACAGCAAGAACTTCTGCATAGTTCAGATGTGTTTCTGCTTTAATCCCGCACATGGATATTATGTTATTGCTTTCATCCCGCACATGGACATGATGTTACTGCTTTAATCCCGCACATGGATATTATGTTATTGCTTTCATCCCGCACATGGACATGATGTTACTGCTTTCAATCCCGCACATGGACATGATGTTACTTCTTTGATCCCGCACATGGATATATTACTGCTTTAATCCCGCGCATAGAGATGTTACTGCTTTAATCCCGCACCTGGACATGTTGTTCTTGGTTCAGTCCCTGACGTGGATATGATTTTATTGGTTTAATACAGTACAGGGACTTGTTATTGCTTTAATACCGCATGGTATGATTTTTTGGATTGCGTTAAATTCAAAAGCTGAAGCGTCAGTAACTGGTTTGATGTTCATTCGTCTTCAGCTGGACTATAGTTTTTTTTAATGCTATTTTGTCTAATTAGGCCGCATATTTAATAAGTGGTATTTGAAAACATTTTTATTAAAAATATGAATACTAATATTAATTTTATTTTCACCTTGAATATACTATGAAGAGTTTAATTAGAAATGTGAAAAATCGTTCAAATTTCAGAATAAACGCAGGATAAAACATGAACAAGGGTTTATTAGGAGTGTTTATACTATTATCATAAAAAACACAGTCCACCTAATGAATGTTTAATATATATAAAATAATAATATGTACTTATAATAGCCTATAAACCAGTTATCAGTGGTGTTAGACTGTCCAAATTACACAACATAGCCACCACTAACTGTTTTTTTATGTATTTATGTATTTATTATTATGGACGGTCATTTTCAGATAGTTTACTTTTGGCGTTAAAGAGTGTTGTTGTTGTTGTTTTTCTTTTGCTAGTCTGTTAGCAAACCACAGATAGTCTCTTTTTTTTTTTTTTGCAATATTGCCCACCCAATTTATTGCGGTTATCAGCTAATTATTTCCTTATTTCATTATTTATTTATTTATTTATTTATTTATTTATTTATTTATTTATTTATTTTAGAGGCATTTTCTTGTCACGGGGATGTTGCTGTCCGTAGTGCGCATGCGCAGCGTGTGCAACCGCCGCATTCGGACCAAAGCATATTTCTGAAGATTAGCCTCAAAGTGTGAGGGCTAATACTTTAGCGCGTGCTGATCTCTTTCTAATGGAGCTCTTAAGGGGAGAGTTTGACCAAAATGGCCGCCGTGCTGGCTGATGGGAGATATGAAAAAGAAAGCTGGGACTTCATCAGTGCGGTGATTTTAGGGATCTTGTGCTTATGTATGTATTCGCTATAAACGTCCTGGCTAATTTTATATTCATCTTGGCTCTGTTTTGGTTATTTGGGCACTAACTTATTGCTTCAATCTGCTTCAGTCTGAAATATAGAATTATGTAGGTCTATTATATGCCTTAATTTGCCTGATTTACTATAGAATAATAAAAAAAAAAATAGGCTAATTAAAAATAAATCCTGGTTGTTTTAAGTTCTAACATTTATTTAAGAACTATTCCTGTGGAGCTGGGGAAGTTTCCTGCTTCATCCCATTTTCCTTTTATTTTCCAACTGCTGTTCCAAAAATGTAAATTAAATACAGCCTGCTACACTGATGCTATTCACTTGAGCATCGTTATATTTTAGATATTCACAAAACAAAGCCGTGCATTCCAATTTGATTTTTTTAAAACAAAAATCGCACCCTATAGAATCAGAAATTACTTGGGTTACATCCTCCTTGCACATGAGATCATGTCCCAGCCGGTAAGAAAGTCTGAACATAGAAGAAAAAACAGCTCACGACTTCATTAAAACTATTTCCTATGACAGAAATGACTGACTATTACACAAGCTGGCATTCTTAAAAAATGCCCTCAAAAATGTAGAGCTCTTAATGGATGTCCCTCTGGGTTAACCCTTAAAGGTTCTGTATAGAACCCAGAAAAGGTTGCTATAGAAACCTTTCTTGGAAAAAAAAAAAAACCCTTAATTATCCAATGAAGAACCCTTTTCTAAATATAAAAAATGTAAGACTATGGGTTGGCTAAAGAAAAACATTTTTAAATGTATGATGGTAAAATGGTTTTAAGATTTTCTAACAGGAAGCAATAAAAATGAAACGGAGCCGACTCACGTCAAAATACAGCCAACTCACATTGAAATAGAGCTGACTCAAATAGAACCGACTCACGTCAAAAGAGACTCACGACAAAATACAGCCAACTCACGTCAAAATAGAGCCAACTCATGAGGAAATAGGGCCAACTCAAATAGAGCCAACTCACGTGAAAATAGAGCCGACTCACATCAAATAGAGCCAACTCATGAGGAAATAGAGCCAACTCACGTCAAAATACAGCCAACTCAAATAGAGCCAACTCACGTGAAAATAGAGCCGACTCACATCAAATAGAGCCAACTCATGAGGAAATAGAGCCAACTCACGTCAAAATACAGCCAACTCAAATAGAGCCAACTCACGTGAAAATAGAGCCGACTCACGTGAAGATAGATCCGACTCATGATGAAATACAGCTGACTCAAATAGAGCCGACTCACGTCAAATCATGCCAGCGCACATCAAAACAGAGCGGAATCACCTCAAAATAGAGCCAACTCACGTGAAAATAGAGCTGATACATCAAAATGGATCTGACTCATGATGAAATACAGCTGACTCAAATAGAGCCGACTCACGTCAAAATAGAGCCGACTCAAACAGAGCCAACTCATGTTCAAGCAGAGCGGACTCACGTCGAAATAGAGCCGACTCATGATGAAATATGAATTCTAACGAGTGACCATGTCATTTATGTTCGTTTCAAACATACGTCGTTCACTGATACGTCTCATCCTGATTTTCCATTCACGTTGGCTCGTGTTTCCTCCTGCTGCACGGATTTAATTATCTGCATCTTACATCAGTTCATTTGTGGCCTAATGTTGAATTTTTAACACATCGGCATCTTTTTAATTGGCAGCTAAACATGAACTTTCAGACACTTGCATTACTCTAAGCATGGGACTGTTCAGTGAGTGCTATTTATAGTGGTTTTATTTGAGAAAATGAATGAATGAATGAATGAGTTAGTTGGTTGGTTGGTTAGTTAATGGACACTTAAAGTGTTAAAATGCAGGGTTTTTACAGCACTCGTCAGTGGTTCTTTTTACGGGATGAGTAATCAGGGGTTTGGCGCTTTTAACTCTTCCTGATGAGGAAATATTGTTGTAAGGTTCTACATAGACAACTGAGGAACCCTTAAAGGTTATGCATTTCCTTTTCTAAGATCACATTATTTTTGCTGTTATGCTACTCTTTCAGGCTAGATCTGGATTTAGTGCACACAGTATTTACGCAAAAATGAATTCACACAAATGTTTTTAAAAACACACAGCTGAATTGTAAACACTCAATTAAATTTGATAAATTTGATAGAAGGGTATTAGATATTAATAGAAAAGTGAGTACCATTTGTACAAAAATGTAATTCTTTTATAATGATCATGAAGAGCAGAGCGACAGAAGAACGTAAGAAATAAGAACAGAACTAAAATATATAATCGAAGATTATTTCAGTGATTGTGTCAGAGTGTGTGTGTGTGTTTTATGCACTTTCACATGTTGACAGAATGACTTCAATGTGATATAATGTGATGACTTTATATGATTAGCCCATAGCTAATTAATTAAGGCAGTGTTTGTTGGCGTTAAAGTCAAATATTTTGGAGAACCCAGAGGAGAACCCGCCGTGTTTTTGTCCTCCTTAATGAACAGGAGGATGAATTCATGTGAACATGAAGAAAGACACTGCTTCCGTGAATAAGGAAATAGTACAATACTTTATTTCTTAATTGTGAACCACGTTCAGTCTGTATTTACAGGGAGAATAATCAACAAAACCAACAAACTGGTGTAAATTCACACTGAGGTGTAATTAGAAGTAAAGTTTTACAAAAAAAAAAACAAAACAAAACGGATTTTTTCTTCGAAAAGCCACTGAGTAAATCACAGATATCTGAACGGAAATGGAGGGCTAATAGTTCTGTGATCGGATCACAAAAATGTGGGGGAAAAAAACACAACAAGGAGGGTCAATAACAAAATGTATTTTAAGTGAATTGGATGTTAAATAGCCTTGATTTCTGAAATGGTTCGCTAGGAGAGAAACGCCAATTCATAATGCAAATCTTACATTTTCATTTGCATCAAATTATAGACCTAAAATAATCAAATTTACAAAAATGTAATAATATTTTTTGAAAAAAAAAATTTATTTCTCGAATAGGCCTATTCCTGCCCTGATACAAGTGATCAAATGATCCCCAGCTTTAGCTGCTCAGTAGATAAATCAAAGTTTAATCAGCAAATATTTTCATATTTTCTGCTTTTTTTTTTTTTTTTTTTTTACACATTATTTAATTTTAGTTTCATTGTCAGGACGCATGAAAACCTGAGTTTATTCGTTTAGCTTGTGTGTTGCTGCAAACCCTGACTGACCGCGTTAAGGCTCATTCACAGTGTTACATACAACCGTAAAATACCACATAATAATAATTATAATAATTATAATAATTATAATAATAATAAGGAAGTGTATAAGGACCCATTTTATAGGCATGTTCTCAATTTTCAATAAATACGCTACGATAAAAAAAAAACATGGATAAGTGACCCAGAAATTTAAATAATAATAATAATAATAATAATAATAATAATAATAATAATAATAATAATAATAATAATAATAATTGAAACGTGTATTGCCTTTGGCATGACGTCATACTTCTGTTACTGTTGCATTATGACTAAATATTTAAATAGAAAGAAATCAACAGATTGACAACGACCTGGTCCTTGTGTAACATAAAAGGAGGATTTGCACATTGAAGGGTTTTTAGTGTCACTCGGTTCTGATGCGCAGCAAAAATTCCGGTGTTGGATGAAATTTAGTGTTTAATAAATATTCATTTCTAAACTCGAAATAACAGCTACAGTGTTCAGTTAAATGTTAGTGCTGAGATGAAACTCACAGCGCTGATTTGTGTCCAGTTGGACGCGTTAGTACAACAGTCGGCTTTTTTGCTGTGCGTGAAACCCGAACAAGCCGCTCAGCTCAGGAAAGAATGAGGCGCGAGTCTTTTATGTTGTGACAAAACTCCCGAAAAGCCGCTCGAGGAGAAAGACGGTAACGTGGTCCTAGAATCCGCGAGCAGCGGCGGCGGAGAGCTCGAGATCCCGTATGCAGGGCCGGTTTGGAGCGCCTGCGCCTGCTGCGCTCCTGCCACGAAATAGCCGTTGTGCGCTGAGAGTAATCCCGTGGGCGCAGAGCTCGCGCTGTAGCCACCGGAGGTACAGGGTCCGAGCACGGGGCGGGCGATGTCTCCGCTGGTGATGGGCTCCATGTTCGGGAGCAGAGACCCGTACGCGTGTCCTTGGTTAAGAAACCCGTGCGTGGGTCCGTTGTAGTGCGCGTGAGGTAAGGGCAGAAACGGAGACAGCTGCCAGCAAAGCGGGTTGCTCGCGCGCTCTCCGAGTCCGAGTCCGAGTGGGGCGAAACGCAGGCCTCGTTTCATCACCAGCTTGCCCCGTGATGTCGCGGACCTCCTCCGGAGCTTTCCCGTAGTTCCACCGATAAACACGTCATCACTGGATGGATCCAGCATCCAGTAGTTCCCTTTGCCCGGGTCGTCGTAATGGCGCGGCACTTTCACGAAGCACTTATTGAGGCTGAGATTGTGTCGGATGGAGTTCTGCCAGCCCTGCTTGTGCTCCCGGTAGTACGGGAAGTTCTTCATGATGAACTCGTAGATGCCGTTGAGTGTGAGCCGCTTCTCGGGACTTTGGCGAATGGCCATCATGATGAGCGCGTTGTAGCTGAAGGGCGGTTTGTCGTGTTTGCCGCTTTTTCGCCCCGCTTCCGCTCCCGATTCGTCATCACCTCGCTGCTGCAGGGGTGTGGAGTCCATTTCCGTCGGTTCCGAGGATTTTTCCGAATCCGGAGTCGCGCTATTTTCCGCGACCCCTGCGCCCTGGCTGTCAAACTTGGACGGCAGCAGGAGGCTCTTGATGCTAAACGAACTCGACCTCTGCACCATGGTCGGTGCTTTGTGATCTCCCATGGCCAGGACAGTACACGAAACCAAAAAGAGCTCCGTTTTCTCCCCTCTTTTGGAAAGGAAAAAAAAAAAGAGGAAAACTTGAGTCACGCGCGTTGAGATGTTGGCTTTGTATGCATCTAGGACGGAGGACGCTGCGCCGGGAAATTAGGAATATAGCAGAATCCGTGTTAACAGCTTCATCGTGGAGGGGGAGGAGCTCGGAACTTGCCGAAAATTTGCACTCAATCCGCCCTTTTCTTTTTTTTTTTTTTTTTTTTTTTTTTTTTTTTTCCGTCTGCTCGATTTAGCGCGCAATATTAAGCCCGTGCGCAAAAGAGACGCGCATCCACAACACTCTGGATGAAGTGCGACACTAGAGCAGCGTGGCTTATGGGTCTGACGTGGAAAAACGACGAGCTGAAGATCAGGAAACAAAATGAGTCAAATCTAAATACAAATCCATAAATAAACTCGAAGTGTGTGCTCAAGGTGGAGCTTGGTCATATTCTTGCCAAAAATGTTAAATTAGCTTCCGAAGTGTTACTCTGTAAAGAGCTAGTTCAACACTGTGGGTGTTGATTCAACTTCACCTTATCCTCGTTTACACAAATATAAAAATATAAACTAAGATTAGAATTCTAAAGAGTCTGTTTATCTTGGGTTTCTGCAGCCTAGATTTTTGCACCTGCAGTAAACATCTAAAAACATCCCCTAGAGAAAAAAAAACCCCAAAAACATTACATATAGTATGTGAGTAAAACATGTGAAGGTGCATTTGACTGTGAAACTGCCCGTGTGAACTCAGGTAGCCTAAACACAAGTGACCTCATGTGAACAATATGGGATCACGTGAAAAAGTTGCTCATGGGAGAAAATAAAATCTGAAGAAAGTGAAATCATGTGCCCTACATGTGAAAAGAAAAAATCACATGTGAAAATAAATGAATTGTGAAAATAAATCACATGTTAAAAAAACAAAAAAACAAATGAAAATAAATGAATCATATCTAAAAAAAAAAAAAAGACATGAAAATGAATGAATTGTGGAAATAAATCACAAAAAAAAAAAAAGGAAAATAGATGAATACTATCTAAAAACACACACACACACATCTGAAAATAAATGAATTGTGAAAATAAATCACTTGTTGAAAAAAACAAGTGAAAATAAGTGAATCATATCTAAATAAAATAAAAACACGTGAAAATGAATGAATTGTGAAAATAAATCACATGTAAAAAAAAAAAGAAGAAAATTACTGAATACTATCTAAAAACACACACATCTGAAAATAAATGAATTGTGAAAATAAATCACTTGTAAAAAAAATAAATAAATAAATAAAAATAAATGAATCATATCTAAAAATAACACATGAAAATGAATGAATTGTGAAAATAAATCACATGTAAAAAAAAAAAACTAATGAAAATAAATGAATCGTGCGAAAAAAACCTTACATGAAAATAAATTAATCATATTTTAAGAGTCCCATGTGAAAATAAATGAATAATATGAGAATAATTTAACCATGTATAAAAATAAATCACATATGAAAATAATTTAATCATGAAAATAAATCATATTTTGATGATCATATTTAAATGAATCGTGTGGGGAAAAAACGTGAAAATACACTAAATAAATTCACATCTAAAACAAAAAAATATCACACGTGAAAATAAATGTCATATGTAAATAAAAGAATCACATGGAAAAATCATGTGAAAACAAATGAATTATGTGAGAATAAATGAACCATGTGGGGAAAGTCATGTCTGAAAATAAAATAATCACGTGGAAAAGAAATCACATGGAAAAAACGAATAATGTGGAGGGGAAGATCACGTGACAATAAATGAATTGTGCGAAAAGAAAAGAATCACATGGAAAAAAGTTGCATGTAAAAATAAATGAATTATGTGGAAAAATCATGTGTAAATAAATTAATAATGTGGAGAAAATATCACATGTGAAAATAAAAAACACATGCACTACAAGTGATCTGTTTACAACAATGCAATGATTTTGTGTGTGTGTGTGTGTGTGTGTTCCATGAGGATGATCCCATGTGCACAATTACAAAAAGTGGCCTAATTAGGCTGTTTCAGATTGCAGACACAGGGGGTTCTGGCACATCCAGGCCTCTTCTTGGACTCCAGCCACCAGATGTGCCACAGCTGGAGACCCTCTGCCCTGCAGTGTGGGAAGTTTTAAGGACTGGAATTATACATGCAAGCTGTATGTGGGTGCTGGGTGTTTTGCTGTGTAGGGTGCCTCCAGTGGCACTCCAGTACCTTTTTAAAAAAGGTAAAGTCAATTGATTTGCAGAGCAAACGATAATGACATTTTCCCCATCAAGAGCTTTGAATAAATCATAAATCACCTTTGGTTCATTTCAGATGGATTTAAACTTCTCATTTATTCACTCATTCGTTCATCGTCAGTAAGCTCTTTATCATGGTTAGGGTTGTGTTGGATCCACAATGCCTATCCATGAGTCGAGAATACACGCTAGATGGGAACGCCAGTCCATTGCAGGGCAACATGCACACACACACACACACACACACACATATTCACACCTAGAGGCAATTTAAAGTTGCCAATCTATCTACCAGCTTGTTTTTGGGAGGTGAGAGGAAACCGGAGAACCTGGAAGAAACCCATGAGGAGAACATACACAACAAGTCCACAGAGACAGTAACCAACACGCCACAAATTTATTTCTGTGTTTTGTTTCATTTAGTTTAGTTTAGTTTTGGGTCTAGTCAGTTTTTCCAAAGGCATTCCCAAAAACATCATCATTATATGGTAGAGCGAGCTTCACACTGAACACTCTCTCTCCCAGATAGATGATTTTAACTTTGTGATGCTTTTGGGAAGTTCAGCCTTGTTTTATTTTAGTTTAGTTTATTTCTGGGTTGCACTGTAATTGGGTGTAATATAAATATTAAAGTGACCCTGTGCTTAGTTGACACATAACCTTCTGTAAAAGTTGTATATAGAAGTACAGTGTAGTGCAAAAGTTTGCATACCCTTAAGACAAAATCAAGAAAACCAAGCACTTTATTTTACACTAATAAGACAGGGTTTAGTGTTCATTTTCACTATTCTTCCTGCATTATCACAACTAACAAAACTGTAGTATAATGTATGTTAAGATATTAACATTAGCAGTGGGGGGAAAAAAATCAAAACTTAGATAAACTAAGATTTGGAGATAAACTGTTAGGGGTACATTTTCCATTTTTGATTCATAATCATGGACATGCAAACTTAGGAAACATAAAAAAAAGTGCACATAGCATGCTGAATTTGATACAGGTCAGGAGAGAACATGCTAGATCACACACCCACACACACACACACACACACACACACATATTCAGCCAAAAGCTTTGTTAGAAACCGTACACTGAAGTCCTCAATGCCAAGTGTGCTTCTGCCAAATTATTTTATGGCAGTTTAAGCCCAAAGGCCAATTTACTACAAACAACTATTTTCTACAGTTAGAACATGTGTCCGATTCTTGTACTAACAGCTCTACAGGTGGTGATTGGGTTTCAAATTCATCGCTAAAGCTGCTGTTATAGATGCTTTTACAGGGGCTTAGATTAGAGCTTAATTAAGTGCAGTAGATAAACAAAATTTGTATAAAAATTGTTTTTGAACAGCCCATATTTTAATAATTTTGTTTCAAACGACCTTTTAAATACCCTAATATTTGAAAAATCTAACTAAGGAACATGCGTACAGTAAGCGAATGGAGAAATGGTCATTATGAAATGTTTAGTGAATTGAGAAATGTTAAACATTGGAAGAATCTAGACCTAATTTAATCAGAAAATGTCAACTTCTTTATTACTCTAATTAAATACCACATATTAAGGCTTTAAAGTTAATATCAGTGCTGTCAATGAGTCATTTATCTGGAGGCTATTAAAATTTACCATTAAAACGTCCCTGTATTTAACAAAGCACTCATTTAGAGCCATATTAGGATCCTATATTTCCTTGTTTAATTGCTATTCTATATGACTTTGTTTGGTCTGTGGCTATTATTGTGATTGTGTAAGGAATAAAACACTTAGGTGGTTCTTTCATAGGAAAGAAATCAGTGACAGGGTGGTGCGATGCATCCCAGCGTGAAGTGGAGTTAACCCTGAAATTGACTATTTTCCTATAACGATAACAAGGATCAAAGTGTTTTATTCGTACTGTACAACAGCAATTTTCTAACAACGTCTTATTTACAGTTTGTAATTTTAAAAAAACATATCATTTGTTTTTTTTTTTTGTTTTTTTTTTTAATGTTGTGGAACATCTTCAAAACAAGGCAGTTCCTCTTATCACTTATGTTGTAGCAGCTGTAAACTGCCATTCCCACACCAGCCTCTGTTTTTCTCTCTCTTGAAGTTAGAAAAACAAACATCACAACTTAGAGAAACCACAAAGGCGTAAAGTTTTCTGAAGATGCCAGAAAACTTGCAGCTTTACCTCTGATTGTTACAAAACGCTTCCACCCAAGACTATTAAAAAAAGGTCTCCTTAAAGAGAAGTTCACCATACCAGTGTTATAAAAAATATATATATATTATAGAAAATGAATCAACATCTGCTGCCCAATCAGATTTGAGAATTCAGCAGTGTTGTGGTATAACCTGTAGTGAAACATAAGAAGTGTTGATCACTTGGTATCAGATTTACCATCTGCCCTGTCTGATACACACTGCTACACCTGCCATGGACGATTCATCAGCACACACAGCTATATAAACTGTTTCCAACCTGACAGTGCCAAGACATATGGCCATCTTCCAACTGAGTTCCACATTCTCTTCCTTGAATTGCTTTGACTAGGTCTGGGGTACATCTCTGGTACATTAGATTTACGTCTCTATACAGAATGTATTAATGAAAATTTTACAGTAAAAAACAAACAAAAACATGGATGGTGTTTGGAGATTGTGATCATTATTGCGGAGAGTCCAAATAAATAG
Organism: Pangasius sanitwongsei; assembly: GCA_037576675.1. Lineage (NCBI taxonomy): Eukaryota > Metazoa > Chordata > Actinopteri > Siluriformes > Pangasiidae > Pangasius > Pangasius sanitwongsei. The sequence goes on along the minus strand of CM075013.1, from coordinate 5,911,185 downwards.
CAACAACAATCAAACGTGTGTGGTAATTATATGGATACTGGTTCAGAATGGCACTTTTTAAAATCAAGAAATTAAGAGCTTAGATGAAAACTTTTATTACAGCACAGTTACCACATTACAGAAGTGGTTTTCAAAGTCCTCTTGAGAAGCATAGATACAGGATATGTGATTTTGTTTTCTTTTTCTTAAAAAAGAAAATCACAGTCCAAATTTTCAAAATTATTATATTTATTACTGAGTTCTTAGAGTTACTAGGCCGTTGGATTAAATTGGTTTAACCGTAATCACTTAAAAACAAGTACGCTTATAAATAATGTTAACTTAGACCTAATGCGTTCTTTTGGTGGAAAGTTCAGGAATAAAAGCTCTGTGGCACTAATGAATAGACAAAATGTTCTTGTACACATTTAAATCTGTACTGAGTAGGTTGTGTAATTGTTTCTACAGCTACAAAAAGTTTGCATACCCCTTAAGGGTTAAGAGAAACGTCTATATTCTGGTGTTGCAGGAAATTATCCGCGTCTTTACTGAACTTCTGAACTGAACTTCACTGAACTTCTCTCTTCTCACAACACTACTACCTGTCCTGTGTTATTGCCATGTCTTTCTTCTTTTCCTCCTCCCGTTCCCTCCTTCCCATACTATCCGCTGATGTTCTCCCCTGCATCTGTTTACCCTCGCCTGCCAGTGCCTGAAAAGGTCAGCCCAGGCCGACAGGGAGAAAAACAGAGAAAGAGTTGTGGTGTTGTTTTTTTTTTCTCCAAGATATCACTATCATTCATCACCCTGACACTTCATGACAAAACATAGTAATCTCAAGAGAGGCAAAACACACAGAGGCATCAGCTGACTTGGTTTTATGAGTGTACTCCTTTATCTTATCATTTAATCATAGCATTCATTTTATCAAAAAAAAATGCATGTGATCAGTGCACAATCAAAAGGTTTACCATTAATCTAAGACTAATAATAAAATGATTAAAAACGCATTGTTATTTAACAAAGAAAAATGTACAGTATAATCCTTGATATGGTGAGGTTTTCAGAAAGGAGATGTTACTTAGCATTTATAGAAGGAGTCCCCAGTGCCAGCGCTTTCTAAGTCAGTAAGTTTTCTACCATCTTAAGAACAGAGAATTATTCGCCTTTTGGTTACTTGGTAACATGACAAGCTGAGTTGTTTTTTGTTTCTCTCAAATGAGAGAAAAAATGAGAGGCTGGTGAGAGAATGACTGTTTATAGCTGCTATAATATAACTGATAACAGGAACTAGCTTGTTTTGTGGACATTTCACAACACTGAATATTACTATAAATGGATATAAATTAGGATGTTTCGTTTTTTTAATTAATAAAAAAATATTTGTCATCTTTGGCAAACTGATGTGGGATAAGAAGAATAAATCACTTCAGAACATCTCGTAATCAGAAAAGAATCGACTTTGGACAGGTAACAGCAGCTGTGCTTCGCATTAGATTAAGTCAGTCTGTATGTTTTGTATTTATATGTGTGTGTGCTGTTGTGATTCTGGCCTCTCTCTCTTTGCTTAAGGATTAGTGAATCTTGTATGTTGGGCATTAAAGGCTCAGAGCAAATCAGCAATAGTGTGTACATTCATGTATGTGTATGTGGGCAGATGTTTGTCCTGCCGCCTCACAGAGATCATCTGCACAGCTGTGCGGTTCTCAAATCTTGTCATGTTCTCTCAGAATCTCTCGTCTTGCTGGATGAGCCTGAATGAGTCCAGGCTTAAAAGCTGATCAGTGAGGGAAAAGTTGCCATGAAGTAAATCTCACCAATCAAAACAGAAGTAAACAAACAGCTGCTGATGGGTGACTGATGCCCAAAGCTCTACATACAAAGGGTTTGCTTTAAAAGTAACAGAGCATGTCACATCTTTTATACTGTCTTTAGGAGTGGAACCCTTCTGCTGTTGTAGTGTGACATGTTGTGTGTTCTGAGATGCCTTTCTGCTCACCACAGTGGTAAAGAGTGTTTATTTGAGTTACTATAGCCTTCCTGTCAGCTCAAAGCAGTCTGGCTATTCTCATCTTACCACGCTCATCAACATGGCATTTCCTCCTGCAGAACTGCCGCTCACTTTTTGGTTTTTCACCCATTTTTTGTCAACTCTAGAGACTGTTGTGCATGAAAATCCCAGCGATGAGCAGTTTCCCCATTGTTTGATTTGAGCAACAACTGACGCTCTTGGCCTGTATCTGCATGATCTTATGTCATGTGATTGGCTGAATGGACAATTGCATGAATGAGCAGGTGTACAAGTGTTCCTAATAAAGTGGCCAGTGAGTGTACAGTATATCTGTATATTATTATATATCAACATATACAATAATATCTGTATTTTATTGTATATGTTCATATATAATGTTAATATAGTATTAATATTCGTCATATTTTTAAAATGACCAACTTAAAATTTTGGATTTGGTCTACGTCATATGGACATCATATTTGGGAATATCATGCCCAAAAGGGAACTCCATATATGGCATTTCCGTATGGGTTCATCGTGTAAACATAGATTTTATTCATTACACCCTAACCAGTTTGGACTAAAATATGTTGGGTTTTTTTATGTATTTATCATATTTTAGTATAGAATAGAATAAGGTCGTGTTTGACAACACTGCGCTAATCTAGCTTTCGAGTTATAAATGTAACGAGATATAAATAGATCAGGAGTTGTTATAAAAAATTTTGGAAATCTCGCGATAAAAAGCGGTATTTGCAGACTCGCGAGGCGATACAAATATACGGTGTTTATGTTTGGCTACGATTTGAACGTTTTCTGGCTCCTTCCACTTTTCTTCCTCTTCCCTCTCTCTCAGTTCGCCATGTCTTCAAAATATGCATCTGTAGATTTCGAAATTTTCGGCGATGTTCAGGGTATGTACGCAGCTCAGAGTGTGTGCGTGCGTGTGTTTATGTGTGTAGCATAGACCAGATATCCCACAATCCTCTGCGCTCCGCTCCAGTCAGCTGTAGAAACAAGTGAATGCAAACAGGCGAGATGTTATAACGGAGTTATATACATAAAAGTATAGATATATATAAAGTATTGTCATTGAATATATGCTCTGTTATTTAAAAAGAAAAGAAAAGAAATAAACTCGTTCTATTTTGGTAGTGTATTAAAATATAAACATGCATTAATGCAAATGACCACCAGGTGGCAGAAAATTCAGCTTACAACTGTCCTTACTGTTGTATTGAGAGCTTTAATTATATATATATATATATATATATATATATATGTGTGTGTGTGTGTGTGTGTGTGTGTGTATTTTTTTTAATTAAAATTTATATCCAGAATTGACATTAATTGTTTTTTTTATTAAAATGTAGATCCAGAACTGACATTATTTAAAAGCCTACTTGTTTTTGAGTTATTAATTAGTATGCAGGAAGTGACAGGCTCCGCCCCCAAAAAGCCTCACCTTTAAAAAAAAATAGCCAGTGATTTTTTATGTGAATTATGCAGTGAATTAGTCATTGAGCTTGATGTATTTATGACAACAAATCATAAACTTTTATTTACTTATTTTTACTAAAACAAAATTTTTGCTCTCATTTCAGGTGTGTGCTTCAGAATGGTAAGAAAATATTCCTCTTACACAACTAGTTTAATATTAAGGAAAATGTACGTAAAGAATAAAACACTTTGCAGCATGTTGTTATAGGAAAATAATCAACAATGCTGTGGTGTGCTAAAGCGAGGTTACTGTTTCCATCCTGAAGTTGATTATTTTCCTATAACAGCACATGCCAAAATGTTTTATTCTTCTTACACCACAGCAATTTACCAATTAGTACAACTTAGGAATTAAAAAATGACATGCACTTTTTAGCCATTTATAGTTGCATTTAATGTTGTGGAACATCCGCCAAACAGGTTACTTACAGTTATAGCTTCTATATAGAGTCGTTCCCCCACCAGCATCTACTTTGTTTCCTCCTGATGTTAATAAGATAAAACACAAACACACACACACACACACAAACGCACACCTTGTCATGTTACTGAATAACTGAAAAGTGTAAACTCCTCTGTTGTGAAGACTTTCCCATGGCGGAAAACTAACTGTTACAAAGTGCTACTGTTACAAATAAACGTCTCCTTACAGAAAACTTCACCACATCAATGATTAGACATTTGTTTTGTTTAATAACAACACTTTTTTATGTGAAACGTTTGCTATACAAGACCTTGTGACTGAGCTGTTATTATAGAAACATTATAGTGCATTGCAGTTGGGACTACTGTCAGAGCTTGTGTTGCAGAAAATTAATCCACACTTTCTGACCAATCAGAATTCAGAGTTGTGCTGCGATGTAAAATTACATAAAGAAGATTGCTCCATCATATGATTCATTGACAAATTATAAAGATCGGTTATTACATAATCCATTTTGTGAAAGTGTGTGTAAGTCTGTGAGTGTCTGAGTGCTCATGTGACTCTGCAGTACACAGAGGATCAGGCGAAAAAGCTGGGCGTGAACGGCTGGGTGAAGAACACCAGACAGGGCACCGTGATCGGCCAGGTCCAGGGCCCTCCAGAGAAAGTCAGCGAGATGTGAGTACGAAAACTTCTTCATGATCCACACTCACTGCTCAACATAGCTTGAGATTTCAGACCAGATCCAATGTACAGTCGAGTGCAAAAGTTTGCATCCCCGATGGTTTCTGGGTAAATGAATAAATTACTCATGTACATTTGTTTATGAAGAACCTAGCCATGAGAATAACTATGTCGATGGATATATTAAATATTCTGTACATTTAGACAGCCAGAAAACCATTTTATGTCACAGATCCTGATATATTTCAACCTGTAAGCCTCAATAAAAAATTCCTGAGCTACATGTATAAGCTTGCATCACCCTGCAGTACCTTCTTCAAACAGCAGAAGGTGCAACTCGACCGAGCTTTGCGTCATGGAAATCTCTAGAATACAGTTTTTTTTCTCTTTGAGCCTCTTCATGCTCCTGGATCACAGAATATAAACTACACATCCATCTGAATCGCTCAGAGGGGTTAAATGAGCATGTGTGTTTCACACTTCCTCGTCCAACATGCTCCATTAAAGAGCATTGTTTAAACAGCTTTTTTAATTTAAAAAGCCCTTTCAGCCAAGGAGTGATGTCATTTGTCCTGATGCAAATGTTAGGATCTGCTTTTCACTTGAAGTATGCAAGTGCTCTGCTAAAAAAAAAAAAATAAAATAATTAAAAAAAAAAAAAAAAAAAAAAAACACTAAGGCCAGGCGCAGGGCAGGGCGAGGAGAGATGATGTCATAACATGAGCCTGGGCTGGGGCGACTGACATCACAGCTCCCTAATGTAAACCAGACATGAGAGCGTGAGAGAGAAATAGAGAGAGAGAGAGAGAGACCCACCCAGTCCCTAGTGGTTGTGTGTAAGGAAAGCAGTATATTATGTGTGTATGTGTGCACTGATTTGTGCATATTACAAGAAACAAGTATAGCTGTAATTGCTAATGTGCTTTTTTGGGGGAGTTATCAGGCGTGCTCTCTATGTAACCGATTTGTTGTCCTTTCATTTAATATATTTTTTTTAGTACAAACTTTGTTACAGATTTTTATTTTATGACTTCTACATTATCGAGTTGGTACAAAACCATTTTACATTTCCAAACATTAACTTTCCAGCACATAATTAAATGTTACAGAAAAATGTTTCTATGTCAGTAAAGAAAGCAGCAGATTACATAAGAGGCCACTTTTCAGACAAAAAAAACATAATGAAGGCTGCTGGGTTTTGCTGCAAAAATAAGAAGCAAGTGTGACAAAGTCTCCAGAAGAACCGTGGCTGCTTCTGCAAGATGCTCAGTAACACTTACAGCTCATTTCCTTATAAAACTGC
>CM075013.1:5856050-5903352 GCA_037576675.1 Pangasius sanitwongsei | reverse complement strand
CTTCAGTCACATCTTGATTGTTTTATTTCAAATCCATTGTGGTGGTGTATAAAGGCAAAATCACAAAAACTCTGTCATTGTTCAAATGCTTCCAGACCTGACTGTGTATATATATATATATATATATATAAATGTACTTGTTCTAATATGTCATTGGTTTTATAGTAACTGTTTACACGGGGACTTGTATTGCAGACGCTCCACTTTATCAGGGGTAAAGCTGTAACTTTTCTGACATCTTCAGGACAGGGGAGTTTACGCTTTATGCAGTGTATAGGTAACATGACAAACTGCAATTTTTTTTTTGTCTTATTAATGTCAGAAGAGAAAAAAAACACAGACTGGTGAGGGAACGACGGTTTATAGCTGCTATAACCTAAATGATAAAAGGAATGATTTGTTTTCAGATGTTCCACAACAATAAATGTAATTATAAATGGATAAAAAAAATACTTTTTTTATCCATTGCTGTAGTATAAGAGGATAAGAGGTATAAAACACTTCAGGATGTATTGTAAAATCACCAATGTGAGGGTAATTGATCATTAATTATTTTCCTATAACACCACATCCTGAAGTTTTTTTATTCTTATGTTTAATTTATCATAATCACCCAGGCCTTCTCTCACTGTGTCTTCCAGCTGCCATGTTTATCTCAGCTCTAGCAATCTGTTAATTTATGGTGTGTGTGTGTGTGTGTGTGTCCCCTTCAGTTGACACTAAGAGTGTGGTGTTGAGAACAGTTGTTCCAGTGGACCCTCATCACACACATACAGAGACACACATACACACAGGAATAACATCTTTAACCGTTAAAAAAGATGTCTCAGTGAAATACACACCATAGCGTCCGAGTAGATTTCAGGGAGACATCTTGTGCTGCTTCATGACATAACACGACTTTCCACAAAAATGGTTTATTAATCAGTGACACACCAAGGGCACAGTGCCATTTGGTGTCATTGTTGCTGGCTGATATAATATCTGCTTTAGTTTTCACCACATGAGAAACCAAACACTCTGTCCAAGCCGCTGTGGGATTGGTGATTTTTCTGACCCGTGCTGCTTATGGATAATCAGCCTCCAGCTGGAGGAAATTCCTTCCTATCAGCGTACTTCAATGTTATCAGACTTCCGCAAGAGCAAGGCAAGGACAAGATTCCTTTCCTTTACAGCACGATAAACTTCACACACATAGGCACTACTAGGAAAAGAGGAAGATTCGTTCACAATGTGAAAGTACTGGAAAGTCCTAAGTGTTTCGTATTTAAAGCCGAATGCGTCAGCGCTGTGAAAGCAAACACAAGTGCTAATAAGAGTTCAGCCAAGCATAGCTCGTAGCTCTTAGCTCTTGGCTCGACTGTGTGCACTATTCCTCCACCAGACACAAATGCAAGAATAAATCATACATCTGTGTTAAACTCTTTCTCAGGGCTGGGTTTCCTGTTTTTCAGTGAACTCCACCTAATCAGTGATGTAATACTTCAGATGGAAGGCTAACTACAACCAAACAAAGTAAAAAAAAATAAAATAAAAAATAAAAACATTATTAGAAATAGGAAATTTGGATAAATGCAATGACACGAACAGCAAGTACACCAACACTGACAACATACTGACTGAATACAAATGATATACAGTGAGCAAGCACACAAACGATAATTACACTGAACACAAAGACAAACAGCGAAAAGAATGTGCTAGCCAAAATGGCCAAAAAAAAACAATTTTTTTTTTTTTTGAAATATTAACATTTCCAAAACGTTTCCACTACAAGTTAGATTAACCACCTGAAAGCACAACTCACACAATATACAGAATGCATACTGTATAATAGTTTTATATTTGATGATATTTGTATTATTTTTGTCAGCCATATTTTTGTGGTGTAATGTTACAAAACGTTTTTTTTTTTATTACCTTGTATTTTTTTTCTCAATGCAGCATTAATAAATGCTTTTTTAAAAATACATTTTTAAAAGCATAAAAAGCAATACAAGTTATTAAAATTCATGCAACAGTACAAAAGGGTAATGAATATGAATTTTTTTTTTTTTTTTTAATCCAGCATTTTACTTTAAGAGTTCTGTTTCGGTTTCCTGTCCAGAGTGTCCTGAATTTTACTTTTGGTTTCAGCCAAAACTTTGATCAGATTATGGAAGGAATAAAACACTGCAGGTTGTGTGCAGCGACAGGATGGTGTGGTGTGGCCCAATTCTAACCGGAGTTGATTATTTTCCATAATAATATATCACGATATGTTTTATTCCACTTATACCACAGCAATTTTCTAATGACTACAATTTTTATTCATTAATGAATGACACATCATACTTTTTAATCCATAGTTCCATTTAATGTTGTGAAATATCTCCGAAACAAGCTAGCTCCTGTGGTTATCACTTGTGTTATAGCAGATATAAACAGTCGTTCCCTGACCAGCCTCGATTTTTCCCTCTCTTGAATTTAATAAGACAAAAAAAAAAAAAATCACAGCTTGTCAAGTTACTGAAAAACCAGAAAGTGTAAATTCATCTGTCCTGAAGACCTTCTGACACTGGAGACTCCTTCCAGCACTATATCAATGGTTACATGTTTTTCTTTGTTAAATAACAACAAATGATCTGTATTTTTCCAGTTTAGAAGATTGTTTTCTTGGCAATAGTCAGAGCTATATGTATCCGTGTAGTGGGTATTATGGATGGATGGTAATGTTGAAATGTTTCAGTACAAAACTAAATAAACAAAAACATATCTATGGCTCTATATTTATATAGATATAAATATATCTCATAGGCTATATTTGGGGTAAACAAAATAGAGTAAATGTGATTTTTTTTAATCTTTAATCAGGTCATTTCCTGTATTGATAACATCCTGACTTTCTCCTGCCTTCTGTGACTGTAACTCGTCTTCCTGGTAGTGTTGATCAGAGTGAATCAGATGCAGTCATGCAACCCCCCCCCACCCCACCCCACCCCACCCCACCCCACACACACACACACACACACACACACACACACACACACACACAGCCAATAAGAGTCTGCCTCTATGGCCCACCATGCAGGATAATGCATTTAGAGTTCCTCAGAGGAATAAGTGCATGAGCTGTTCTGCCTATCCATGCCTACTCTGAAAGAGAGAGAGAGAGAGATGCTTTCATGTGTAATCTGATTTCTCAGACTCCTCTGATGCGCTTACTGATTTAATTGACATTGTTAGCTTTGCCTCATGCCTCAGATGAATATGACGAACAACAGCCTTTGCTTTGGAACTTTATAAAATGCCACTGCGTGCAAAAATTTGCATCCCCCCTTTCCAGGGTTATAGGGTTAAAATAATGTTAATTTTCCCCACTGTTCCACCCCTACAGGGTAAAAAACCCTTTAATACAATTAATCTCTGTGTGTGTGTGTGTGTGTGTGTCCTTCCCTGTAGGAAGCACTGGCTGAGGTATGTTGGCAGTCCCAGCTCTCGTATCGACCGTGCTGAGTTCACTAACGAGAGGGACATTTCTAAACTGGAGATCCGCGGATTCGGCACTCGTTATTGAATTCCACCTCCACGACAACGGCTCCTTAACCTTTTCAGAATGCGTTCATAAAGAATTCAGTCATCCCATCCTCCCTGCTGAGTCACCTTCATTACCAGACTGTTATATTTAAGCCTAAATGAACAAAGCATTTATCAAAATGTAACCAAAGCCTTAACTATTACATTACTAATACATTTATATTTATTACCAGTTTTTATGTATAAAACCATGCATTAATATTTACAAATTAAATAAACTATGTTTACGTCATTATTTCTTTACTTATGCTGAATTTGTGACTTTTCCAGACTTGTGTTACAGTACAGAATTGCCAAAAGATTGTTTGCCTTTTAACAAACCACTCAGAAATAAATCTGGAATCCACATTCTAATCAATGATGCTTTCATTTCCACCCGCACGTTTTGTTGTTTTGATAGTAAAACTGAATGAAGCAGCACATGTACACATTTTGTTCAAAGTCATACACACTAATACAATAACCATGGTTTACAGTATATGTGGTGGTTTGGGAAAATCATCAGGTGTCAGCATGGCTGAATTGTGGAAAGAATTACCAAAAAAAAAACAGGTCACAAAATGCTAAAAAGTATACAGTGACAGCTCTACCTGATAATAACATGATAATGTTTTACTTGTGCTGCATGAACATGATTGTAAACTGAAAATATATACACAGTGTGATTAAAGAATAACAAGACACGTGACAGAGAGAGAAGAAAACCGAACCAGTAACAAAAGCACATGGAGAACTAAGATCAAAACACGGCACGCAAGCAGCGCTCGCAGCACTGGGAAGAGGTGGAATTCGTGAAGACGCCAATTTAACAAACGCAACAGTAAACACAGTTGGTCTACCACAAGATGTCTAAAACCTTGCTACGATAAAGTTTTTATATAGTTACATGTCATAGTGAAACGTACATGAGGCTGAACAATTCATGTTGTGATCAGATATTGACTCTTAAAATGTCCATGATACACCTGTGCTGGCACATCATCATCAAAACAGAGAAGAGCGCTTACATACTCTGTACAGATAACAGTGTACATTTTAAAAATATTGAAATGACCGAATAACACGAATGAATCAGCAGTTATTTGCTCACTGATGTTAGCGTGAACAGTCGAGTGAAGAGATGATGAGGCTTGTGTTTGAATGCGAGACAGAGACTGAGGTGGATGCTACTGATAATCAAAGTGAGGACTCGTTTCTCATCGGAAATTCTTTAAAATATGGCAGTTTTTTTCCACAAGTAGATCAGCTTATAAACGGTAGGCGAGGTAGGTGTAGGTGAGACGTCTTTTAGGATATAATCAGATTTTATTGAGAAACATGCAAAATAATCAGATTTGGTTGAGAAACATGCAAAAGAGAAACCTATTTCAGTTTAGTTAAACATGTAGTATTCAGAACTAGATAGTATAGTACAAAATGTCAAAATGTGACCATGTGGGTTTTCCCAGGGTGCCACACATACAAGGTCTAACGAAAACACTATAGCATGAGCCGTACTCTTTCCTTTCTATCCGATTACAGATTACAGCAAAGCGTGTGACTAATGCTGTTGCATCTATGGAAGAATTTTCCTGTTATCTATATCAATATCATTTGTCAATCAGTATTATGTCAATCAGTTTCTATGCAACAGTATTGAAATGTGACCTTAAATCGCCTCATGTATTCAAGCAAGTACTTAACTTTCAGAGCTTCATTTATATACTACACTGTACTATTTCTAGGACATTTAGAGAGTGACTTTATGCCTATGATTCTACAAGGATATTTCTGTGAAAACAAACTGGTGTGACCTTGCAGGTGGTGTTTTTTTGTTTTTTTTTTAAGATGAAGGCTAGTGTTTGAAGGCTAATGTTGTTTTTAAAAAAATTAACTGACTGAACTTTCGCCATGGTTAAAACTAAGATAAAGGGACAGTGAAATAATTGGGGACGAGAGGCAGGTGTGTGATTAAAAGAAAAAAAAAAAAACTCCATCCGATGAGATCATTGTTTTTAGAATTGTATAAAAGCATGAGCCACGACTATGTAAATCAGATGCTCTGCAGACCATCTCGGCTTTGTTGTTTGATTCAATACACTCTATTGATTTTTGGCATCCAGAACCCCTTTTCTTTGGAAGTCTTTTTTTATTCTGAATCGAAGAAGTTTTTGCCACGACACATCCAGTGCAAATTAGTGCGAGGTGCAGTTCTGGTCAAATCCTTTCGCGCATGTTGTGTATATCGTGCACATTTTGACTTTGCTAAAAGCATCATAGCACTAAGATCAGTGCTAACATGGTATCTTCACATGGATCACTCTCCCGCCATCTCTCTCTACCGGTTAAGATGATTTTAATTTTATGATGCGTTTACGAAACTGGGCCCATATCTCTTTCCGATCATCTTTCAGTTTATGAAAAGTCCACCAATCATGAGCTTGCTTTGCTCTGTTGCCATGGTTCAGCTAACCTGCCCCGTACCAATGCTCTACGCATTGTTTCCTGCAGTCACCATTACAACAGTGGAAACACACATGCAATCTTCTTCTCCCAGCATGCTCTCCTGCTGCAAATCTGCATACAGGACGGTTGCAATCCTCTTAGCTGACAGTGCCGAGATTAGGACAGAGGCTTATCATGGGACGAGAGAGAACGAGAGCTTGCAGTTTTCTACTGATCCAGGACCTGTCCTTGGAGTGAAAAAAACACAAATCTGGTCCCCGATCAGGACGAGACAGAGGTCGGTGCCGTCAGCTGGATGTGTTGTAAAGTAGCAGAGCAAACCCCCCCCCACACACACACACACACACACACACCAGAATGTGCTTCGCTCTTCATCTTTGTGCTGTTTATCTGTTGTTCAAATTCCCTGTGTCATCAATGTGTCTATTGGCTGAAAAGTGCAGTTACTCCTCTGCTGTTACTCCTTGTGTATGGCAATGGTCATATGAAAGTGGTCTGTTATATATTAGGAGTTGTTGTTGTTGTTTGGAAGTACTTTTTTTCGTCTCTCTCTTCTTTTCAAACCTGTGACCACCAACCCTCTTTGAAGGATGCTATTGAGTTAGCAATACATAAAACTACATTTTTATTAAACCTTAGAGCAAGAGAGGAAAAATAGAGAAGAAGTGAAAAGGAAGAGTAAAACATACATTAACAATAAATAAAATGTGTATTTAATTTTTTTTAGGAGAACAATGCAAAAAAAAAGTGATGTGTTCATCAGCAAAACAAAAACAGGACATAATTTGACAGTGAAAAATCCATGAAAAAATAAAAAGAGGCAACAAATACAAAAATATTAGATGACTACATATTTGTAATTTTGTGCTAATTTTCTTATTGCAACACATACTCGGGATTCATATAGTGGCTAGTCCTATTCTTTAGGACGAAGAGCAAATATAAGAGCCCTGAACACTACAAACTCATTCCAGTAATACTTTTGTAATATTTTTTATCCCATTACAGGTATTTCCCAATTGTTATTGATTTCCCAATACCTGTAAAGCTCCAATATGTTATCAGCTCAAGTCAAATCTTTTTTTTAGATTAATTCTTTGGCATCCTTGGGACAAAACGCATTCACAAGACATTGTGAATTGATGCAGTTTCACTTTCGAGCAAAAAAAAGGTTGCTAAAGCTGTTCATAAATGTAAAGAGGTGCAATAATGTTCTTAAATCCTAGTGTTTTTCAACCAAAGCTCTATGAATTCTTCAGTCAATGGACTTTTTATGCTCTAAATACGTTTGTAACATTCTTCCTTTTTTTCCCCAAAGGAATGATTTGTGGTTATGCCCATGCTACTAGTGTAGTTATAAGGCTTCTTCTGGTGTTTGATACTACAAAACCCTTCAGGAAAGTCTAAAGTAAGCAGAACTACTTTTAAGTGGTGGAAAGTTCAAATTCCATAAGATCACTTTTGGTAAAACTTACTCTCTTGCCTGCCTCATTGGAAAACCTTTACTGGTTCAGTGTAATGGATGTAGTTTTAAATTTACATTATCTAGTCTCATCATTTAAACATGTATGAAAAAGAAATCTTAAGTGGTGTCCTTTGCTGTAATGGATTCCTGAGAACCTGATGATGGGATCAGGGGCTTCTCCATGACCTCTTAGCATAAGGTTTTTACTTGGGTTTAACACTGACCTGCTTTCTTTCACTAATCCCCAAAGCAGATAACACTAGCAAAGCTAGCATATGCAAGAGCACAGCTAGGACTTCTGGAAGCTGTGCAAGAATATTGCTAATTTTATTCTGAGCCACAAAACTTTTACATTTCAAATTGTGTTTTGTTTTCAGCAAAATTATTCAGATATACCATTTTGCCCCTCCGTGCCCTGTCTCCCCCATCCCCCTAGAATTGTCACCATCATTCACATCATGAGCAACAGCCCTAGGCTGTAGGTTCCCTTATCTAATCAATGTTCTCCTCCATCATATTGTACTTTTCTGTCACTTATCTCACAGATTAGGTGAAAGTGGGTGTGATTAAATGATGTCTTCTTATAGCACAACGATGCATTCCCTGTATCATTTCCACTCAGATGACCGTAATGAGCTCTAATCAAGTTACATGTCAGCTTGGGGAAGAAAAATCAGAAAGACAAATCAGAACAAACCAGACAGCAAATTGGGTTGTTTTCCAGATTTCCAATAACCTCTACCAGTTGTCTTGGAAATCATTCCCAGTAGGCAAACCAGTGAAAAGCATGTGCGTCGACATTTTCTTTCTTTTCTTTCTTTGTACAAACTAAACTGCTCCTGTTCACATGTGGTCAAAGTCACTCTATTCTGAGGTGAGCACAATTTTGTGTGTGACAACTTACCTGCTGATGGGGCAAGTTGTCACAACTGTATTTAACTGTCTACAACTCTGTACTGAAATAAGATATGAAGATGTAATGAATACAAACTATGTACCCAAGACCTCTTTCTTTCATTTGGTATGACATTCATACCATTGTGATGTATTGTGCTCAGTCTATGTAAAAAAAAAAAAAAAAAAGTGACAGGTGTGACAACATACCCTGCTCTCCCCTACCTCTAATGTCACTATTGATATGTCGTTCACTAAGGAGTCGACTCTTTGAGTGGATTGATGGATTGATAGATTGATTGATAGATTGATTGATTGATTGATTTAGAAGGTAGAGCAGTAGAGTGGCATTTCATAAAACAATTTAGTCAGGCAGTGGAGAACAATCACTGATCAAAACTGTATGGTTTAGGAAAAGGAGCCGAAAGAGTCGAGTCTTGTTGGTGAGCCAAACGACTCACTGAAAAGATTCCCATTAATAATATAGCGTTACTTTCGGTGCAAACAAAAAAATGTCTTCTAAAAGCTATTATACTTTTCTTTGATTGGGTATTATAAAGATTTTAGGTTGTAAACAGCTATTATTTGTCCATGTTAGCACCAAACTAACAGTGTTAGTTTTTCTTCAGTAATTCAGTGAAGGCTAGTGTACAGTATCGTCACACTATTAGCCTGGAATGCTATGGCCAATCCACCTTTACTTATACATTTAATTATAAGTGAATAAAAATGACAAAACAATATTTTTATATTAAAATGTTATTATATTTAACGTTAATATGTTTTCTTTTATGTCTGTTTATAACTGTATAGGGCATGAAAAGTGCCATTTCCTGTGGTCAAGTGTCAAATTACCGCCTGTCCCGGTTGCCTAGCAACCCAAAATAATAACGTGTACTCGAAGGTAAGGGACCAAGTGCACTCGTTAAACAGTAGTAGTAAGTGTAAAGTAGTAAACATGTATCAGCGCGCGGAGATATACCTGCCCCGAAAGAAGAAGGTTCCAGAAGCCTTCCGGTACGTACCACATAAACGACACCTGTCCTGTGGGGTAGCTTAGGTAGCCTTCAGCTGAGTGTGTTATACAGTAAGATGTTTGTTTGCAGTTACACTCTGTCTACTGAAGCACACGAAGCGTGAACACGTGATGCATTTCTGACGCTGCCTTCAAGTCACGTCGGAAAGATCGTGTTTACGAGTTGAACGCCACCACAAAGTCGTAATTACGAGTGGGAAACTCGGGAGTTTGTTTTTGAGCTCTGAGTTGTTGGCGTAAATTAGTTGAAATTGAATGGCTATTTAGCAGTGAGGTGTCTCTGTCAGGCTTTTTTTATTTACAGTAAAACAAACTAACTGCCTGCACAAAAGACAATAACATTGTACAATTATGATATAATTATTAAGTAATTATAAAATTTTCAGCGGCTTCATAAATTGATTAAAAACATGAAAAAAACACCTCATGCTCACTCTTTGGTCTTCATTTTCTAGAAGTATAGTTTTTAAAAAAAACTTGTTTTTTTTGCGGTTAATTAAAAAAGTACACCGCCATCTTGCTCCAACCCACGTGACTTAAACACACCTGATGTCGAAATTACGACTTCCCAACTCGTAAATACGAACTTTCCAGGAGCACTTGAACGCACCGTGACCCCCATAAGGCGTTCACTATGTACATGTGAAGGAAATATGTTTTTATCAGGACTGACTGAAAACCATTCTTAATGACATATAACAGTAATTACATATTTCCATTGGCTTGAGTCTTTGTAATTTCATCCTCAATTACACTTCTAAAGCATTATTTATTTGTAGCATACTTATTCATGACATCAATAAATCAAATTTCAGCAACCTATTCTAATTCATCAACCTATTCTAATATTGTATGACCACAGTAAAATTCATTACATATTAAGATGTTTTATAATATCTATAATTCTATACAGTAATAACAACAATAACTGCATTTAGAAAATCTTAAGTAGTTCTGCAATTCATATCCAATCTGTTCTGAAATTTCTATAAGAACAGTAAAAAGTAGAAAACAACCACTAAAAGCTAAGAGCTTAGTAATACTCTATGTTCTTGCGTTAAAACTCCTCATGCAAGCGTTTGGTAAACGAAATAAATACTGTGATACTGTGAACTCGGATGCAGAGCTTCTGAGATTTTTACTATACCACGTCGCTGTTGAAGTCTCAAATCTCTTTGGTCAGAAGATGTTGATTTATTTTCTGTAACAGCACTTTGAGAGTAGTGCAGCTGCAAATCACTTGTTTTCATACGTTAACGTTTCTATAGTAACAACTCACACAGGGACTTGTATGGCGAATGATCTGCATCTATACCTAATATTATTAGGTTTATATTATTATTATTATTATTATTATTATTATTATTAACCTATTATTGATATGGTAAGGTTTTCTGTAAGGAGATTTTTACATACAGTTTATGGAAGGAGTCTCCAGTGCCAGCACTTTGTAACACCACAGGAAAGTCTACAGGACGCAGGACCTTTTTGTGGTTTCTTGGTAACATGACAAGATCTATTTTTTTGTCTTTTAAGTGATAACAGGAGCTAACTTGTCTTGAAGACCTTCCCCAACATTAAATGTAACTATAAATGGTTAAAAAGTATGATGTTTCATTCTTTACTAAATTAAAAATGGTAATCATTGGCAAATTGCTGAAGTAGGCTGTATGAGTAATAAAACATTTCATTTTCTTGGAAAATAATCTTCATGGTGGTAAGAGTAACCACCCTATTACTCACTGTTTTCCTATAATAGCACACACGTTGAGTGTTAAAATGTTGTAGAACTAGTGTTTCCTCCTCACGTCTGCTCTCTGCCCTCAGCTCAAACACCTACAGGATATTTGATGAAAAAGTCCCCGAGCGATTAAATCCAGGCGAGGCGTACAAGGACCACAAATATGCACCCCGAGATCCAGAAGTGACAGAGATGCTAAAGACACACAATATCCCACAGCCTTACAATGTCAAGTTCATCAGGACCAATGTGAGGTTCCTCAACGAGCCCATTGTTCATATGGAAACTGAGAACACAAAGGACGAACAGGTTCCCATTGCCTTAGACATAAGAAACACATTCCTTGGTGTCTGTGTATCATTACCTTTGCTATTAAAATGATAATGATTTTTTTTCTTTTGTTATAACTTCTGCTAGTCTAAATGGTGGCTGAATACACCAGACAAGAAAGTGCCTAAAAAAACCACATACAGTAAGGAGAGCACTCAGAGACGTGACTACCAACCGATCACACACATTCCAGTGACCAGGGTTCAAGAGGAGAGAAATAAGCTTCCAGCTACGGGAATCAGTGAGCAGTGTGTGTGTGTGTGTGTGTGTGTGTGTGTGTGTTTTATGGTTATGGTATGTGATTATTAATTTATCAAACCTCTGACAATGTAAAAATCCCAAAACCTTTAAGCAAGGTTGGATTTACAGTCAACTTCAAAAGTATTGGCATCCTCCATGAAAATGAGTAAAAAGCACTGGTGGATTGTCCAAAGGGGCAGGTGAGGCAGAACCCCACCATTTGTATATCAGCCCTTCAGCTAATGTTAACCTTTATAAAGTACTCATGTATATGTTTTTAAATTCCATTCAAAATCTAATGACCTCTTTTGTGTGGCCAACAATTTAAAAAAGTTGCTATTTGACAGATATAAGCTGATGTTCCTTTGATTTGTTCACCTTTCTAGATGATGCATATTATTACACCTAGTGGTCAGAAATGGTAACTGCAACAAGCACTAGTAGAGGTCCATTGGGGCACGAATAATGCTGCCACATGCTCAGGGGCGGGACAGCACACAGAACAGTTAATGGGCTTGCAAGATTAGGCAAAAATTTTGTTTTATAGCAATGAAATCAGAATTAAATATAATAAATTTCTGGTACAGTGTGTGAATCCCTTTGTAAATTCCAAAACTGTTTGGGTTAGTTTCATCTTTTGTGTGGTTTTCGAGAAACTGGCAACCCTGGTTAATGAGATTAGTACTTCTGTGACAATGGTGATGGTAAACACACCTGCTGTATTGAACACAGTTGAACAGAGGTACAGTGGATATAAAGAGTTTACACACCCCTGTTAAAATGGCAAGTTTTTGTGATGAAAAAAATGAAACCAAGATAAATCATGTCAGAACTTTTTCCATCGTCAATGTGAAATTACAATGTATAAAAATTAAGTAGAAAAACAATGAGGAACATTTTAGGGGAAAAATAGGAAAAATAAAAAAGTTACAGTAACCTTGTTGAATAAATGTGCGCACCCTTTTATATTTGGGGATGTTCAAATGTAATTCTCATACAGCTGTCATCAATAAAATTATGCTGATTAAGCCCAGGATTTTCTTGACACCTTCTTGGTTTCATCTGACTGCTGAAGCCATGGTCTGCAAAGAGCTGAAAAAGGACATACAGAGTCCCACTGTGAAAAGGAATGGATCAGGAGAGGAGTATAAAAAAATTCCAAAATATTATATGTACCATGGAACACTGTGAAGGCTGTCATCAACAAGTGAAGAAAATGGAGCACCACAGTGACATCACCAAGAACAGGACGTCCCTCCAAAACTTACAAAAGGACAAGATAAATACTTACCAGGAAGTAAGTATAGGCTGCCAGTAGACCTATGGCAACATTAAAGGAGCTGCAGTAATATCTAACAAGTACCGATTACTCTCTGCATGTGACAACAATCTCTCATATTCTTCACATGTTTGGGCTATGGGGTAGGGTGACTAGACAGAAGCCCTTTCTCACAAAAAACATCCAAGATCAACTAAATCACCCCAAACCACGTGGTAAAATGTGTTATGGACTGATGAGACCAATTCCATAATTCCAAAAGGTATGTTTGGTGCAAAAAAATCACATCACCAAAAGTATACCATACCTACGGTGAAGCATGGTGGTGGCAGCATCATGCTTTAGGGCTGTTTTTCTTCAGCCAGAACTGGGGCTTTTATCAAGGTGGAGGCGATCATGAATAGCTACAAGTACCATTCAGTTTTAGTGCAAAACCTTCAGGTGTCTGCTAGTAAGCTGAAGATGAAAAAGAATTTCACCTCTCAGTATGACAATGACCCAAAGCATACATCCAAATCAACAAAGGAATGGCTTAACCAAAAGAAGATCTAAGTTTTTGAATGGCCTAACCAGGGCCCAGACCTGAATCCAACTAGAAATATGTGGAGTGACCTGAAGCGGGCTGTCAAGATGTGCCATGCTGATAGACTTTTACCCAAAAAGACTGAGTGGTGTAATAAAATAAACAGGTGCTTCAACAATTTTTTTTTTCCATATAAATGTTTCTGATTGTTTTTCACTTTATTTGTATACTTTGCAATTGCACAAAGGTGAGAAAAGTTCTGACATGATTTATTTTAGTGTCGTTCTTTTATTTCACATGGGTGTTTTAACAGGGGTGTGTAGACTTTTTATATCCATTGTATGTCTAACACAGGTCAAAACAAGCTGCTACAATGGATTACTGTATGTTATCTACTCTCAACTGCCATTCAGGGTTACTCTAAGAATTCACTACATAGCCTGTAGCATAAGTCAAGTGTGATAGCCTCTCGGCTTAATTTTGTTTGATGTTATGTTGTTATTAACGTTGTCCCTCCCCACCAGATTCTAAGGTCATTAGCTGCTGCTGCTAAAAAAACAACATTAAAACGAATAATACATCAACATTTTGACATTTTGAGTTTAAACATATGACTATCCTGTATACCATAAACAGCTTTTGTCAAGTAGCACTTTTTTTTTTCCTTCTTTCCTTTCAAAATTAATATTGATATTTGCTGGAGAGGTGGCTCTTCCTTTAATGTCAAACAGGGTTGAATCGTGAACACTCTTTGTAGAATCCTTTATATTTTTTGCTTTGTGAACGTACTTGGGTATCCTCATCGATGTTAAACACTTGTTCAAATCCAGACAGCCACCAAAGCCTAGTCTTAACCTCCTGGCAGAGGCAACTAGGTTTTGTGCATAAAGATCCTGGTTAATGATGCCATCAATTTTCAACTTTTCCCACAGTTTTCTTGAAAGGTACCATTATTTCTGGAGACTGTTCGTAAGATTGTAGCTTGTTGTTGTAGTTGATTGATCCTGATCTTTGCAGTTCCGACTCTGAGTCCACTTGGCCAACCTAAAGAACTAGTGGAGCACATGTCCTTCATTCACCAGTATGACTCCAGGAGAAATCACGACCAACCCTGTCAAGGAAAAGTAAGATTTATGTCTGTATACTTACTAATGGTTTTACTAGAAAGTCAGCCATTTTAAGAAACATCCAATATCTAAATCACACACACAAAAAAACTCTTTTTAATAGTCATCATGTCACAGGGCTGTTAAATTCTCAATTCTGATTGTTCAGGATGTGATGAACAGCATCTCTGACAGCAGTTCAGCTTCAAATCACAGATTTATGTTAATGCACTTGCTTCTATAAAAACAATGTACACAGAGACTCGTCTGGCAATTGCTTCACATAAACAGACAAAAGATCTGTGTATTTTTTTTTACAGTTATGCAAGCATTTATGGAAGGAGTCTCTGGTGTCAGTGCTATCTAACAGACAGGCGTAAAGCTCTAACTTTACATTTTCCGACACAGGAGAGTCTTCAGGACAGACGATTTTGCACTGTCTTGCTAATATCACAATCTATAAATGACAGAAACATTCTTCTAAAATAATTTCAGTTATGATAGTTTTATCATATATGTCCAGACATACACTCACACACAGGAATTTTGCTAGCATGAGAAAAAAAGGTCTTCTGTACAGGGTCAGTTTATTCCATCTACTCCATTAATCCCAAAGGCCCAAAGGAAAAACATGGAGGAAAAATATTTTCCGGCCATTCAGACACCTCACTTTCACTGCTTGCTCGTCTTTTGCAGTGGGATCAGGAGATGTTAGTTATGTTAGAGATGATCCAGTTGACAATTAACTTTTTATCACACAGTTGCAATGATTAATTCATAATAATTCACAAAAACTAAGCATGGGAAATTAGAAATGTTTAAATTAGCCTGGGGGGGATGTTTTGCATCTTTTTTTTTCTCTAGGTTTGTCATGTTGAGAAACTGTGAAGTCCTCTGTCCTGAAGAAAACTCAGCGTTACAGCTTTACCTCTGACCATTACACAGCACTGACACTGGAGACTCCTTCCAAAAATGTTACATAAATGTCTCCTCAAAGAAAACTTCAACAAGTCAATGATTAAACAGATTTTAACCAGTTTATATGGAGCATCATCCATACAATTCCCTGTGTAAGATGTTGCTATAGAAACAATAACCTAGTACAAGGAGAGCATTGCTATAAACCTGTGAATTCAATAGCGCTATGGTGTATTAAAAAATGTATTAAATAAAAAATATTTTCTGGAACTCTGGTACTAGAGCTCCGCCTTCAAACTGTGGGAGGCGGTGACTAATATAACATAATCTGAATAATGTAGTTCTTCTTTTAACTTAAATTTGTTAATATAGACAAACTTTGCTATTTTACAAAATTGTGCTAAGTGTTTAAAGCAAGTATCTGAAGATTTGGCCATGGAAAAAGATTTTGGGTGAGATACAGTAGGCTTCGGACAACATGTCTAGTGCCAATGCACGCTACACAATTATAGCCTGATTTCCCAGTTGCCAACTATTTTTGGGGCTTGGCAACTACTCACTGCATGCCCCTGTGATGACTGCTTGAGTAGTGTGAACGGTTTAGCAACACAAAATTCTCAGTCTGTGAGCAAGCATAGAGGCTTCGATTTTTTTTTTTTTGCAAGCATGTTTGATTTTCTCGCCAATGAATCATGTAGTGTGAACCTCTTTGTGATTAGCAGCAAGAATAGCCAATGAGAGTTCAAAAGGAAATCAAATTCATCTGCTCTCGTGCACACCAAATTCCTGAATCCAGTTTATCCTCCATCTATTTGTGTGTGAGGGCAAGGGCAAAATGTAAGCCCAATAACGTTGCTTCTATAAGAAATTATTTGCTTGTCATACCCAAATTGTTATTAGCAACCAGCAAAAAAAAACATGATTTCTAAAAAAAAAAAAAAAAAAGC
The DNA here is from genome assembly GCA_037576675.1 of Pangasius sanitwongsei. Lineage (NCBI taxonomy): Eukaryota > Metazoa > Chordata > Actinopteri > Siluriformes > Pangasiidae > Pangasius > Pangasius sanitwongsei. Next base: position 5,886,852 of record CM075013.1, on the reverse strand, counting down.
TCCGGTTCTCTTTGCAGAACAGACAAGACTCACTGCCTGCATTTCCCCAACCAATCCTTCCTCTGCATTTTTCACTTATTTCTGCTTTTTCGCCCACACGCCCAGTGCTGTAGTTTCAGGGATTCTGAAATTCTGGGATTTTGAAAGTGGTTTAGTGTGCCTTCGGCTTAGGTCGATCATTCAGTCTTGCAAATGAATTTATATGTAAATATGGCTAAGGTCAAGACCACCATTATCAAGTCCAAGACAAACCCAAGACCACTGCCCCAATGATTGGGCTGTTTTCTAGAAGATGGATTTACTGCTTGTTAAACTTTGTGTATGTGCAAAAAAGACAACATGAATATTATTTTTATTTTTATTTTTTTACAAAATCTTGGTCCAGACCAAGACCATATTGAGACCAATGCCAAAGACCAAGACAAGTCCAAGTGAATATAAAAACGTCCTGAGACTGGAACTCGAGTCCAAGACCAGAATCAAGTCCTACAGCCCTATATGGATAGCATATGCTCAGCTTTAATGATAATGCAGTGCTTAAAAGGAAGATGATTGGCACAATTTCCCACTCAGATGTAGTGTCAGTTTAGTGTTAAATGTTTGTTTCTTTAGTTTTTGTTGTAAGTGGAAAATTGTGCAAATATGATTGTTGTTGATCCATTTCTTTAAAAACTTTGTCAGACTTAAAAAAATGGAACCCAGAAGTTCCTGGATTACAGTTAGTACACAATGTGATAATCTGTGTGCTGGTTTCAGGCATTAAATCAGTACCAGAGGTTGCCATGAAACCACATTTGTTATCTGTCCTAACCCTGCCCTGTATATATATACACACATACACACACACACACACACACACACACACACACACACTTTCATTGTACTGTCCTGACAGTGGGGAGGAGATTTGATCTGGAACGACTTTTGGCAGCTACGTGACTGTGATCTGTTCACCACAGCTGCGTTGCTCCTTGTCCAAACCCAACCCTTTTGCACTGGACTTCTCTGGTCTGCTTTAAATTTGTTTTATGTTTTCTTCTCTTCTCCTACCCCCCATTCCCCCCCCACCCCACCCCACCCCTTTAAAGCGTCACGGAGCCTTTGTGTGGAGCAAGAGGGGGGAGATGGGGCCCAGTGCATTCCAGACCTCGGAGGGGCTTCGTTCGGACTCAGAGGGGAAAACGTACAATATGAACCTTTCCCAGCATGCCCTTCTGTCCTCTCCACAGATGTATGTGTCCACTGGGACCTTCTCCACCCAGGCAAGCCCTGACCATGGGAACTCCTACAGCAGGAATGACAAGATGGCAGGGATCCCTGCTTAGGCTGGTGGGATCAAAGTCGCAGCGTGAACCATGCTGCACTTGGGTTTGGGAAATACACAGTGAATCATCCCTGCCGTCTCTGGTGTCATATCCGTCCCGTTACAAACTATAACTTATGATAAAGAGAATAATACATCGCCGTTTCTTTTCACAACTGTGTTGTGCATTGTATTATTGAAAACAGGTTTGCTGACTGAAATGAAGTAATTTTTTCACAATAAGGTAATAGAGCATTCACCCTCAGATTCCTGCTTTCATTCAGATGATTATATTTTCTTGAGATTTAATCAGTAGTGAATTATGAATATTTGGGGACTGCTCCTGTTATCTGTGCATATTTTAGCAGCTTACTCACTTTAAATGACCATATCACCACCAAAATAGTTCATCTGAGGCACAAAACAAATAAAATGTGATATAGTGCTTGTGCCTTGACCCACCCAGTAAGAGCCATTGCTGTTCCATACATTACAGTAATGCCTCATCAAATATTAATGCATTAAGGATGCACGGTATGGGAAAAAGTCCTGAGGTTTAAATGCTTAATGGAGAGGCTAAGAGTCCACCCACACAGACCACATTCTCATAACACAGAAACAGGGCAAGTGTTTATGTCCAGTCGTTTGTTTAAGCTGTAATGCACTTCACTTTGACCCTAAACATTATGTAAAAAAAAAAAAAAAAAAAGGCATGTACAATTTTTATCTTATTCACTTTATTTTTCACCCACAATTATAATTCAAGATTAGTAAAGCATATGTATGTATATGTGTGTATGTGTGTATATATACTGTATATACAGATCTGGTTTAGGATTTGTGTTCAGATGTCCAGTTTGTGAGGAAATGAGTATCTTGATTGCAAAAGTTTGCATCCCCTTAGGACAAAATCAAGAAGACAAAAATGTGTCATATGCTGAGATATTTAATAATGAATTTTAATTGATATCAGATCAAAGGTTTCTATCTCTATCTGTCTATATTCTCTCTCTCTGCCAATCTGTTTGAACTCGAAGAAGCCAAGTGAACCCTGCTTACAAAGATGCTCCTTGTGTTTTAAATCTGGGATGGCTTTGAACCTGTGTGTGTGTGTGTGTGTGTGTGTGTGGCTGGCTGGCTCAGTGCAGCAGTGGGGAAGAGCTCTGATGCAGATTGAAGAAAAGCAGAAGTGATGTTCATAACGAATCACTTCACTGATTCGATTCTCTCGAACAACTCACAATTGAATCGTTTGATTTCACACGCAAAGCATCTTCCAGAAATATTGATATTCTGTAACAGTAACATGTTCATGGCTTTATACAACCTAAAGATGAGTATGAACACACTTTTTTCCCATACTACTCTTAGATCACGTGATATCAGCACCCTTATTCAGTTGAAACAAAATATTTTAATTAATTTACTCAAAGCTGTAGAATTAGCTATGGCAGATAGCGCGCGACAAACAGTGAACATTAAAATATAATCAAGGGCATGGGTGTCGAAACTGAATCGAAGTCTTGGAGAGTCGTTTGATTGATTCGTTTAAAGGAGTCGTTCACTCGCTGTGGTGTAATAAGGAGGCAGTGCGGATCGGAACGGTCACTCCCAGCGCCTCCCTCCCTTTCTCTCTCTCTCTCTCTCTCTGTCTCTCACACGCACACACGCGCGCGCACACACACACGCAGGCACACGCACGCGCACGCGCACGCACTGCGGACTCGGAAAGGCGGTGAAGTTCGTCACGTACTCTTCGATAGGTAAGTGCCTGTAAATATGTGTTTCCAAGCGGATGAGAAGACATGCGTGGAGGTGGAACATCACTGCTGTTTTGTTTGATCCTAGTGAGGAGAAAAGGTTTATGTTTGGTGAAGCGTGTAGGCGCAGATAGAGATGGATGGATGGCTAGATGGTTGGGTGGATGGATGGATGGATGGATAGATGGATGGGTAGAGGAGAGAGAAAATCGGACAATTTTGCAACTTTGCGTCTGTGAAATCAGTGCGTCAACACAGTGACTCAGGTTAATTGTGACTGTGTGTGTGTGTATGTGTGTGTGTGTGTGGCTCATTAATTCCTCCGACGTGTTGCGTGTTTGTTCATTTCGATGAGATGCACGGGATAACGGTAAGGGCTTCAGGAGCTTGGATGGGAACAGGCGTGGCTCTGCTGTAGTTTGGTTACTGGGAGGGTTTTGTGCTGTACTGTTGTTGCTGCTGCTGCTGTTGTTGTTGTTGTTGTTTTAATGCATTTGCCAGTTTAATACCTGATCACCTCTGTTACGTACAAACCACCAAAAATCTTCAGTGCCACTCTTATTGCTTTAAGATCTGGAAAGCAAAGCAATGCGCACACACACACACACTCTGAGTTGACGTTGGTGTTGCGCCGCTGCACGAGCGTATTTCACTCTTTCATCAGTATTATTATTATTATTATTATTATTATTATTATTATTATGTTTAATATTTGCCATTCCATCTTCATCGCATCTATCTATCTATCTATCTATCTATCTATCTATCTATCTATTAGTCATGGTTCAGCATGATGGTGGAGATTGCACGTGATTTTCTCACCTCCAGCTGTGTGTGCACGCTACAAAAACACACCCGATTTCTTCGAATTAAATCGAGCTCGTGAGAGTGGGTGAAACTACAGCACTGGAGGCATGTAGGAGATTTGGTGACACCCCCCCCCCCCCCTTTTTTTTTGAGGTTTTGAGGAGAGTTGGGCCATGAAACCGTCCTGCGCTGCTGCACTGCGCTGCAGCCCTTTTACGCATCCAGCTACGATTCTGTCATTTTTCACGAGAACGTGTTTGCCCGCCACGTTAAAGCGAGCAAAACAGTCCCGCCATGATGTCATCCTGCCACGCACATCCCTCCCAGTGCAGCTCGCCAAGTAACGGAACAGCCCAGTCGCCATAGTGATCCCGGGCCGCATCTCAAATGACTTCCTGCTCCCTTTATTTAAGTGCACTCACCGGAGAGCGCGTGCTAACAGCTAACTTCCCTTCCTCAGTTTTCTGAGGTTGTGGTTAGTGCTGTGTAGTAAGACTTTGTGAAGTTTTTGCTCTAATCGAATTGCTGTTTCACTTTGTTTTTAGAAACATAGCACTTGAACCTGAATCCCAAATTCAAAATCTTCATCATTCATCATTCATTTTTCCTGGTTAGAGTGGCGGTGGGTCCAGAGCCTATCCCACGAACCCTGGGTGTGAGGCAGGAATACACCAGCACACAGACAAATTCACACACTCATTCACACCTAGGGGTAATTTAGAGTCATCAGTCAACCTACCAGCATGTTTTTGAGAGGTTGGAGGAAACCAGAGCCCCCGAAGGAAACCCAAATGTGAACATGCAAAACTCCACACTGGAGTAACCTGAGGTCCAGAACGACACCACAGAACCACGATATAGTCAGTTTACTTGGCCTAAATTTCTACTTTAGTGGCTGGGTGGCTTAGTGGTTAGCACTGTTTCCTCGCACCTCTGGGGTTGGGGGCTCGGTTCCCACCTCCACCCTTTGTGGGCGGAGCCTGCAGATTCTCCTTGTGCTTCAGGGGTTTCCTCCGGGTACTAAGGTTTCCTCCCACAGTCCAAAGACATGTGTTGTTGGCTAATTGGTGTTTTCAAATTGCCCATAGTGTGTAAATGGGTGTGTGAGTGTATGTGCAATTGTGCCCTGCGATGGGTTGGCATCTAGTCCAGGGTGCCCCCCACCTTGTGCCCCAAGTCCCCTGGGATATGCTTCAGGCTACACCATGACCCTGTGTAGGACAAGCAGGATGGATGGATGGATGTACATACTTTTGTGTGTAATGTGTTCACACTAGGAAAGTAGTACTCCATTTAGTACACCCAGATGACATACTAAAACTGTTGAAGTGAAATATGGACATTTTTGCACTCAGTAGATTAGGGTGCTGTACAAAGCGTAAAGGGAGGGGTCATCAGATATCAGAGAACAACACTTTTTTTCTGTTTACTTGGTGACACACCAATCGAGAACACCACAAATAAGGGAAATATTTTTGGCTGGACATTTTGGGATTTAAAATAGACCATTGTTACTGTAGAGGCCGTTCTGGTGTGGTTCAGTGCTATGAGGTACTGCACAGTGTGCATGTTTCTTATTATTGCAAATCATTATGTACACATTTGGCTTGTCTGCCCTGTGACTGTTCTGCAGCCTTATACTTGATGAAACTCAATGCCTTAAAATGTTACAATAGAGATGTTTTTACTTGAAGCGCTCGGGTTATATTGCTGTGTTTGTCTAAAGCTTGTAACTTGGAATTTCCAACCTTCAACTACTTTGAATTCCTACTCGAAAATTCGGAAAGGTATCCTCAACCTGTGAGTTCAGCACGAGCATGTGATGTCATATCAACATGGCTGCCCACACCACGTAGCACTTCTCTACATTTAAATGAGATTATAGTAGTATTCGCTTTACAGACACTTTAGTAGGTTAAATCTATAACATTAACCAGTTTTGAGAAGGTAAATACATTACAAATGTTAACGTTATCATAAACTAATGTTAGCTGGGTAGCTTGTTGCTAGTTCACGACTTTTTGATGAAAAAAACAAACAAAAGAAAAGAGTTCATGGGGGCGTCCATGTTTTTTATGAAGGGCGAAAAAAAAAACAAAAAACTCCAAGCTCCAACTTCCCACCATGAAATTAGCATGGTAATGATGCTAGGCTGCTATGCATAATAGCATCACTAACCTTATGCATAGTAGTATTACAGACATTCAGGTACATGGATTCTACCTTTTATTATTCGATAATATTTCAGCTAACAGAATATTTTGAGATGGGTTTTTAAGGGTGGGATATGGAGGTGCTAAGGAAGACACTGAAACTTGTGAGTCCCTGGAATTTCAAATAGATCCAAATGGCTAATTGCAGCAACAAGTGTGAAGTCAGGCACCCCCGAGTGATGAAGGCTGATGTAGGACCTGTTAAAGGCCAGATCTATAGATATCAGGCTACAGTAGCATATTTGAAATAGCAGTTTAAAGACGCAACAGTGCGCAGTGATTTGTTTAACTCTGAATAAACATAAATTTAAGCCACTTAATTGAATTAATTTAACACAATAACGCAAAACTCAAATTAGATGGAAGTACATGAAATTATTGTTGTGTGCATTCACATATGATTACTTGTGACAGTAAGTTTGATTTGACTTAGGTATCAGATTTAGGTATCAAATATTAATTTTATTCCTAACCCTAATCTTTCTACAGACTGAAGAGCTTATTTCATTATTTTTCTGCTTTCATAGAAACTTAATAGGAAAAAAAATGCTCTTTTAGCCTAAAGCATTAAAAGTACAAGTTTTCTATTTTTGGTTGGGATTTCATTTAGGGTAGTGAAAGTTCTGTACTAGTGACATGAAGGTTATGAGTTCACATCGCTGACCTGCCACTATCGGGCTCTTAAAAAAGGCCCTCAAACCTCAGCAGTGCACTTTTACACTTGTACCCTATTCTCCCTCACTTGTGAATTGCTTCAGATGAAAGCACCAACCAAATAAATAAATGTAAATGTAACTTCAGGGGTCACTTTTGAAGGTTTTGATCTTTTCACATGGTGACATTTAGCATTTTGGCACTTAAAAGAATACATCCGGGTGTTTTTCATCAGTGATGTATGTGTGACTACCACGGGTGATCTTTTCAACACATTTCTCAGTATTGATGAAAATAACGTAAAAATATTTGCCTCAGACTCATTTATAATGGAAATCTAAGGGGCACTTGTTGAATTTTGTCAAAAATCATTAAAAATCATCTACTTTCATGACTCAAAAACATTCGTAAATAAAACTCAAAATCATTTTCCTAAACACTGGCTTAAAGGGAGGAAATTAATGTGGTTATGCCATTGTTACCAGTGCTGTTGTGTAACTCTGACAGATACAACAAAACCTTCAGAAAGCGTAAATAATCTGAACTAATTTGAATTCCTTCAGTGTTGGAAAGTTGAAAATCCCTTCCTAACACTTTAACTGTAATTTAATTGCTTTAAATTTCCATTATATAGTCACACTTTTTACAAGTTTATTGCCAGAACAACTGCCCCTAGGCTTCAATTGTCAATGTGTTTCAATGAAACAGCATTCTTGTATTTTTTTCTCATTACAGGTCAGAGTGTTAAAACTGAAATTCTAGTCTGTGATACACTAAAGATGCAGTGGATAGAGATTAAGTTGAAAACCACACTGGAGTATCCCTTTAAGTGCACTTGTTTTGCTTCGTAGATACATACATAGAGTTTGCTTATGGAGGAGTCTCCTCTCTCTAAGGGTGGGTTCACTGCCATGGAGAATCAATGTGAGAAGTATGTGTGTGTGTGTGTGTGTGTGTGTGTGTGTGTGTGTGCGCGTGTGTGTGCGCGTGTGTGTGCGCGTGTGTAGTGAGACAGTCGGGCATTTTCACATACCCAGGAGGTGAACGACTGGGGCACATGTGTGTTCTTGGGAGACTTTGTGTCTACAGCGCAGCCTGTTTATGCTTGTATCAACAGATTTGTTGCAAACTATTTTTTTTTTTTGTACAAATGCTACTAAATTATCCCATATTTATCATTTCCGTTCTGGTTTTATTGTCATAAACATGTCATGTAAGAACACTGGAATTATAAAATGTTAATGTGAAAGGACATCATGTTTTCTTTCTGTAGTTATCAGCAACTATTGAATTCAAAAATGCTGCTTTGTCTCAGGGTTCCAGGAGGTCGTGTTTTTATTACTGGCTACCTGTTGGATAACTTAATTAGCTTCACAGCAGATACGGTGTTAGAGTGGGACAGGTGGTATCGTTCACTTGTTTACTGTGACAGAAAGGAGATAGAAAAGGGGCAGTTTGGGAGGGTGTGGAGTTGATCAGCGAACGACCAGCTGTCACAAGACGCCGACGACAGGTGAGGGACACATGGTGTCCACAAGCGGCACAGTCACACAGAAAGGGGAGGAGGAAAGCATGCTTGGGCTGAGTTTACAGCATAATCCATAGTCTGCATCCTGCCTGTCTTGGCCATGTTTCTCCAGCTGCCTCTCTCGGGACTGCCTGGAATTTTTAGCCTTTATTTTTGGGTCTTGAGACTCTATAGAGTTTAAAACAGAGATGAAGGCCATTTGGTGTGTTCTGCTTTTTTTCTTTTTGGGAACTGGCTCAATCCTCATGTGGCCTCATAGGAAATAAAACTAATTACATCTTTAATTTGGTGGCCTTGAGTCTGAATTTGGACAGAAAGAGTAGAATTTGAGCTATGATTACGAATTTGTTGGTATTGCTATGCTGATATGTTTAGAATTTGTAAGGAATAAAACACAGCAGCGCGTGTAGTAATAGGGTACCCCAAAGTTGTCTACTTTCCCATAACAGCACATCTCGAAGTGTTTTTTATTCCAATTATACCACAGATTTGCTAACGCAATCTTTTATTTATTTTTTTAAAAATGGAATGTTGTAGTTTTCATCCATTTGTAGTTATGTTTCATGTTGTGGATTGTCCACTGTACAAGTGAGTTCCGGGTAGCATTTATGTTATAGCAGCTACAGCTTTAACAGTTGTTCCCTCATCAGCCTCTCTTTTTTTTTCTATTTCTCTTAAAGTAAATAAGACAAAAAATACAGCTTGTCAAGTTACCGAGAAATGAGAAACCGTAAACTCCTCTGTCCTGAAGATCTCGGAAAACTTCAAATTACAGCTTTACCTCTGACTCTTACAAAGTGCTGACACTGGAGACTCCTTCCATAAATGTTAAATAAACATCTCCTTACAGAAAACTTTATAATATCAACACTTACATGTTTTGTAATCTGTTTATGTGGAGCACCAGTTATAGAACTCCCTGTGTTAGTAGTTACTAGAGAAACAATAATGTATTCAAATGAAAATTAATCAACGCCTTCTGACCAGTAGATTCGAGAAAGCAACGCTGTGGTATGGTCTGGTAAGTTTCGAGGTCTTAATATCCTAGCAAAAATGTCTGGTAAATATTCGACAAGTAGTTCACAATGTTATTAGAACGTTGGTCATACATATTATCTAGGTGGATAAAAAATAACATTATGGAAACATTCCTACAACATTTCTGCAACATTTTTAGTTCTAAACGTCACAACGCTCAGAAAATAGAGAGCTAATTAAAACGTGTTTAGCTGGAATACTTCAAAATTCCAGCTAAACAGATTCCTGTATTAATTTATATCGTCTCTCAGTGTATTCTGAGGTATTAAAGTAGCTCAGATTTATATTAGCAGCACTGTTTTTCCAGCATTAACAAGCCTATTATGCACAAATCAATCCCTAGAATAGGCCTAATAGCAGAAGAGATATTTGTGTGCTGATCTTGTTTGTCGGAGCGGAGCCATAACTGACGTACTGGCTGTTGTCTGAGCCCAAAGTGAATTAGAGGAAATGAGAGAGACCCTGAGGGACTGGGCGAGGTCTACAGCCCCAAACCTCTCCTCTCTTCTCCGAGCCTCGACAGCCTTCTCATGTTTCATCTCTCTCCTCATCTCTCTTTTGCAGCTTCTTCTCCTAGTTATTGGTAACTGGTCTTTTTGATTAGGACATCCAAAAGACATACCAGTTGTGCTTTTTTTAGTTGAGGTACAGCTTACTATATTTTCCAGCCATGTTTAACCAAATCACAGACTACAATAAAGCTTGTAAAGTATATACTTGTGTCAGTAGTAATTATCTATATTCTCTTTCTGATACTCTCCACTCACCCCCAACCCCAGCTGTATCCCACCAATTTGTTTAGTCTGTTTAAAATGACATGTTATCCACAAACACATCCATCCATCCATCTACCCACCCACTCAGCTGGACGCTTTAGCTCAAATGCACAGCTGTGTCATGATGCAAACCTCGACCCTGGACCTTGTAATTCATCCAAACCCGACTCTGAAGGACAACACTTGGCCGCCAGAGCTGATAGGACATCACGGTTTTAATTCACAATAGAGACATTAGTTCCTGCTCTAATATAAACATCACAGCACAGAGGTGTCATTAGGGTCAGTAAGGAGGCTAGCCATTAGCCACAGAAGTGCTAGCAGACTGAAGTGGGATCTTGGAATTACGTCATTTTCAAAAAAAAATAATTATGCCTCTGTGAAATTTAATGAGCTAGCAAAAAGTTAGCTAGCTAACTTTAGTAATATGAATGACCGCCTGAACATTTGTGATGTTCGGCAAACCAATAAATAAATAAGTACTGCTATAATTCATTCAAAACTAGAGACGTGGTGCTTTACTTACAGCTGATGGTGTGAGCAGCCACCTTGAATTGATGTCACATGCGAAACTTGAGCTTGAGGATATTTATCTGCACTTCAGAGCAGGAATTCCAAATTAAGGAGATATTTTCTGTGTTTTTTCCCCTAGTCTTAAGTCAGAGTTTCTGAATTGCAAGCTTTATTGAAACACTTTTTTTTTACTTTGAGGGACTGCGCTATATTAGCAAGAATACGCTAAAGGAGCCATCTTGGAAGGTCTTGAAAATAAGTTTTCTTGTAGATAATATATCTCGTTTTCTAAAGTACTTAACATTGGTTATAATGGAAGCAGTGAAACCATAACCTGTTTCTCTCAGCAACAATGCAACTACATCATTGTAATAATTAATATAGGAGTTAACATAAAACTTAAAATAAAAGGATGTACTGTGATTTTTCTTCAGTTCCGTGATGTGGCTTAAACACACACTTCTTATAGTGACTATAGTGTTTCAATATGTTTTTTTTTTTTTTTTTTTTTTACAACAATAGTGAAGTTAAACTGAAATTTGGGAATTTGTACAGTCTGTTCTGTATCACCATATTTGGATACATTGGTTTATTTGTGCTTGATTGAGTGTGTGCATGTGTGTGTATGTGTGAAAGAGCCAAGCTTGTCCTATGAATCTGGAAAACACACTTTGATTTCTTTGTTCCACATGCTTTCTCGATCTTGCTTGATAGTGATCTCATCTTCAAAGCTTTTCTATGAAATGAATTTGAATGTGGCCTCACGTATCCACAAACACATTCTGGGAAGTTGCCCTAAACTTTGTATAATCAAAGCTTTCGAACTAGAGCTTCAAAAGCTTTAAAAGCTGCTTGTAACGGCCAAAAATGGCCAAACGTGACACTTTTGTTTTTTAGTAGAGAAGGTAGCAATGCTGAAGATTTATATATATATATATATATATATATTAATCATAACAAGAATTAGAAATGGCTCAACCCAGTCAAACAGTACCAAAACTTTTGTACTGTTGCCAGATTAAGTAGAATCTCCTTCAGCTGAGCTACTTCTGGGTTACATTGAGATGGAAAATATTTCTTTGGCTCATAGTTGTCTTGTAATTTGTCAAAATTAAATTCAAATTCAAATGTAAAAATTTGCATCCCCTATGGTTTCGGTGGGTTTTTTTTTTTTTTTTTGGAAAAAATAAAATGTAGCTCTATTTTACAAGTTTCTACAAAAAAAACAAAACAAAACAAAAGAAGACTAGAATTCCAAAAATGAATATAAAACAAAATCTTTATAAAAACATTTGCACTATGGTACATTTTTCAGTACGTTTACACTTGATGGTGGATTTCAAAGTAAACTGGATTAACATTTTATGATTAATAATCATTATATATAGCTTATTTATTTTATTATTTTTTTATTTATTGTTTTTTAATTTAACCTTTATTTTACCAGGAAGTCTCTTGAGATTAGCAATAACTCTTTTGCAAGAGAGTCCAGGTTTAAAAAAAAAACTTGAATACTGAAGTTGGTATTTGGTCAGAAGGTGTTGAATTAATTTTCTATAGTTTTCTGTAATTGTTGATGTGGTGACATTTTCTGTAAGGAGACATTTGTTTAGCATTTTTGTAAGGAGTCTCCAGTGTCGGCTCTTTGTAAAGCTGTAACTAAATTTTCCACCACAAAGTCTTCAAGACAGAGGTGTTTAGTAACAAGCTGTTTTTTTTTTGCCATATTAACTTCAACAGAGGAAAAAAAAAAAAAAAAGCAGAGGCTGGTGCTGCTATAATGCGAATGATTACAGGAACTAGTTTTGCAGACTTTCCAAAATGTAAAATGTAACAATCAACGGATAAAAATATGGTGTGTCATTCTTTAATAAATAAAGAAATGTAACCACTGGCAAATTGCTGTGGTGTAAGAGGAATAAAACAAGATGGTAACTGTACTGTAACTATACTTCGTTACAACACCCCGAAATTCATTATTTTCCAATAACAACATTTCCCCAAGTGTTTTACGTATAACATTTCATACTGTACCCAAGACAGTACACTGCATGAGGACTGTTGAGCTTGTCAATGTAATTATCTTTCATAATTTGATCATGATGGAACACATGTTCGAGCAGTCATGAGTGCTAATATTCATCTGCCTTCGTTTAGTTCGTTGCACCAACACAACAACATGCAGGAATAAAAAATTTTTCCACAAAGTCCTTCAAGGACAGGATTTAAAGTCTGGTCTGCAGTCTATGTCTGTAATTCTGATTTGACAAAGCAATCTCTCTCTCTCTCTCTCCCCATCACATTCCCAGTTGTTTTTCTCATCACAGTGACTTGCCCTGTTGGCCTCAATGCTAGTGCTGTTTTTACAGTTGCACCATATCCACAGTGTATCATAGAACAGCTTTTTGCAACCTTAAGTGCTTTCCAGTTTCCCTAAGGATCACGAATGATGTGCTCATATCTCACAGATGTGCAGAAGTGAGCAGCATTAACTCACTTTATACCACAGCGCTGCTGAATTCTCAATCCTGATTGGTCAGAAAGTATCGATTAATTTTCTGTAACAGCAGCTCTCACAGTAGTTCCATCTGTAGGGCAAATCGCAGGTTTGTATTTATGTGCTTGTACTAAATACGTTATCGTTTCTATAGCAGCAGCTAACTACTTTGACGTTTTCTGTGAGGAGACATTTTTAAACATTTTTGGAAGGAGTCTTCAGTGTCAGCGCTTTGCAACAGTCAGAGGTAAAGCTGTAACTTTCCTTTGGAAAGTCTTCCCTTGAAGTGAGAAAAAAAGAAGCTGTTAAACAAATTAATTCATGTTATCACGTGCATTAAGTGACGTAACAATAAACTGATAAAAACCATGACATTCTTTAATAAATAAAAAAAAGCGTAATTGCTGTGGTATAAGAGGAATAAAACACTTTGGAATGTCTTGTTATAGCAAAATAATCAACTTCGATATGGTAACAGTAACTCAGCTTCATCACACCATGCTGTTCATTGATTATTTTCCTATAACATCGCGCCACGTTCTTCAACAATAGCTGATAATAAAGGTATTAAAGCTCTGTTTACCTGAGTTTTCTCACTGACGCAGTTGAACTGTCGCGGCTCTGGAAAAGATGAGGTCTTCTCGAAGTGACACATACACTTCCCAGGTCACTGACCTCACTCAGCCTATCTCGTCTTTTCCTCCATAATCATTCTGCATGAGTGAAGCAGGAAGTGCTTTCCCTAAAAAAGGCATGCGAGGGCATGATGGATAGGCATGGAGTAGTACGATATGGACAAAAATAAAATATTGTGATTAGAATGCAGATTGCAATACACCTTCTTTTATATTTAAACAAACCAGTGAAGCTGGGATTTGTCATGGTTAAAGATTGGCCCATGTTGATTTGAGCAAGATAACTGCAATCCAAGGTTTATCAAAATCTGGAAATTGAGAACCCCTTGGCCAGAGATGAGTCTCAGAACACACACAAAAATGTTTTTTAAAGTTTTTTTTTTTATACTGCATGGCCCCTTGAGTTTCCCAAAAGCATTGCAGCACAGTGATCATTGTTACATTTTAACCTAATTAATTTAAGAACAATATGTGATACTTTTTATCCATTTATAGTTACATGTAATATTGTGGAATATCTGAAATTTGTTCCTGTTATCACTATAAACAGCTATAAACGGTCATTCCCTTACTTTCTCTTCAGGTTAATATGAATTTATTGAAAAAATACAGCTTGTTATGTTATGGAGTCATGTTTGCTGTTCAGAAGAATAGTTTTACTTCTGATTGTTCAAAGTGCTGACACCATAGACTCCCCAAAATCTTACACAAACGTCTCCTTACTGAAAAACTTCACCATATCAGCTAATAGACGTTTTTGTAGTTGAATAAAAAAAACATTTTTAATTCATTTATTATTCGACGTAGATTGAATAATAAAATCCCTGTGAAGTAGCCATTATTATAGAAACGCTAATTTATTAGAACAAGTGCATTAATATAAACGTGATTTTTAAACATGTGATTCAACAACATTGTGGTATAAGGAAACTTAAAACAAAAAGGGTACTTTTTAGGAATTTTTACTGCAGAAAGGCAAATACACACTACAACTACCTTTATTATAGTGGTTCTGACACTTTTAGTTCTTACATTGAAAAAACTTTAATTACTAGTTGAAAGACTAATATACAGTTAGATTTACTGGAATGAGCAAATAAAAAAAAAACTATTAACTCATTCCTAATATCTTGCCTATCATCATCATCATCATCATCATCATCAGTGTGTGTATCAGCTATAGCATGGACACACACTATAATAAACTGCTAGACTGGCTGTTTGCCAGCGGGTTTGCTCTGCATCTCGTCACGTTTGTCAGTGTTAGCCTCTTCTGAAAACCATTTAGGCATGTATGATGGTGGTACATTTCACTGAACCACTGTTGGGCCCCTGACCCTCAGCTCCCTGCTTTTTGATTTTGATTACTTTCTGCCAAATGAATAAGCGTATAAATGTATAAAACGACTTCCTCTAGTGCTCATTTTTCCTCTTCTCATTTCTCATTCGCTGTGGTCATTCTGCCCCTTTTAGCATCTGATTAATGTGCACTACTGCAGCGCTCATGTCCTCCAGGCCAATGACACTGAGGCAAATATATCAGATCAGGAACCAGAGCTTCTTCTTTCTTGTAGGAAGAAGTATGCAGAAAAAGAGGACGAGGAAAGGTACGAGGATTAGAAAAAGTGTTTGCGAGATAAAGCGAGCCAGCCAGGAGGAGGGGGGAGATGGTGTATAAGAGTAGGAGTACGAGTGGGAGTATAATGACATCCAGACCTGGCTGCTGAGCTGCGTGTTTTTCAGCATATGGAGGCCAGGTCCAAATGGGATATATTCAATTCCAGCTCTGCGTCTCGCTGGCTGCCAGAGATTAGGGTGTGGCGAGACAGGTTTATGAGCTTGCACATTCAGGGGCTACAGTGTGAATAAAAAGGGGGCTACAGAGGAAACTGTCGTGAAAATACGCAGCCTATGTTAATCTTTATTTAAAAAACTGCGTCTCTTGTTTTTTCCGAGAGTTTGTGGATGAAGCCGGTAGAAGAGACTCAAATGTAAATCAGAACTGTCATCCTGGTGGTGCCAGAATGATTTGCAGTGTTGATGTTAAAATATAAACGCCTAGATAAACGCCGAAGAGATTTAACTGACTTTGGAACTAGGCTTGATCTATTGACTCACTACATTTCAAAAGAAAATCTTCTTTCTGCCAGGGATTAGAAATGATTTATTTTTCATTTTAGTTTGTTCTGAACAGAAACATTCCTACTCCAGCGTTCCATGACCACCTCTTTAGTTGGAAACCAGCTAGAACGAAATAAAATATGGTTAATGGCATTCTTTACATTTGATAGCCTACTCTGCTTATAGGAAGCATAGAGTAAAAATAAAACCAAAAACTGCATTTAACGAGAAACGCAGGAAGAATACTTTCTACATGGATGTTCTTTTCTTTGCCTCATTTTCAAAAACGCTGCTATCTAATGTTAAGATGTGACAATTTCTGTACAGGAATTTAAGCCTAATGGGAAAATGTTTAGGTTTAGGTTGTACTTGAAATCATACTTAAACAGAAAAATTAATTATTAAGGGAACAGAAAAATTCATTATTAAAAATTAATGATCGAAAAACATTATTAAGTGGTTAAGCACTTTTTTACTACAACGTTTTAACGTTTTGTTTTCATTCCCAGTAACGTTTCCATTCCCTACTTTCTACTCAGTACATTTTAAAGCATGATTACATTTCTCTATAATCATATATTTGTAAATTCATTAGGCAACTTTTTAGAATTAGACAGCTTCAAGGAGTTGACCTACATTCCTAACAAATCTAAACTTTAACAAATATGAGAGATATCTAATACCCATCGCTGTAATCTGTCTGCTGCTATGTACACTTGCGACAGCTAGTTATCAGCATTCAGCTAGTTTGTATGGTCAGAGTTATTCCCATGCTAGCTAACATTGTGAGAATGAAGCTGTTGTTATTTAGCATTAGCTAATTTTTTCTTACATTACACAATTCTGTGGTGAAAAAAGAACTAATGTGATTTGAAGTTGAGGCAGATGACTTTTTCTTTCGTGAACTTTTGTTGTACTTTTACGTTCATACTTGAAGTGCATTTAATAGTCTACACTTTTCTACATGAACGTGAGGGAAGAATTCGAAGCCGTACTTCAGTTTTAACCAGAGGATTTATTTAGATGATTAGTCATGCTTTTACCAACTCTGATAATGATGTGTGTTTGTTGTAAGAGTTAAGTCCCCCGCCCCCATTTTTGGTTAAAAGTACATCTATTTAACAATTTATCTACATCCAGAAGAACACCAGGAAGTTAGAAATGTGAGTCTATCCAAAACATGAACAGAAAAATACTTTGAAAAGAACCAAAAATGGAAGAAATCATGCTGAAGTAGGATTAAAAAACACTTTGGACTCTTAGCCTAATATTTTCACTAATAATATTATATATTTTTGTTACTTGAAGGAAGATAATGAAAGGAAATATGAGAAACCTAACACACTAAATTTTCCTACTCATTTTCATTATGTCTTTGTGTTTTTTCTCTTCTTTTCTTTTTTCCTCTCATGTATGTGTTCATGTTTTGCTGTCGATTTCTGAGGTTTTTTATTTGGTGATGTGCACTTAAGACGTTATATAATATTAAAATGTTTTATTCTGTTTTATTTCATTTCCCTCTTTTTTCTCTTTCCCTCTTTTAGGAGTAGGAGTAGTACATAAAAATAACTTTACACTATATATTGCTAACAAAGTCCTTATTGTTCTCCAAAGTGTGTGTGTAGTACATACAACCAAAGTACATCTATTGTAGCGCTCGCGCGCCATATATATATCTCACAGCTTATATATATATATATATATATATATATATATATATATATATATATATATATTATCTCACTGGAATGCCATCTACTCACTAACAGAGCTCAAACAATGTCATGGCGAGACGTTTCCCACACTGCAAGCCTTTCTGGCCCTGATCTCAGCTTAAGTGGATCTAATTTTACTGCATTCCACAGTCGGACTGCACAGAGTTAAAAAAACAAAAAAAACAAAAAAAACAAAAAACAGAAGGTACAGAAGGGTGCAGAAGCTTGATTAATTAAAAATACTGTTTCTCTAGGGATTTGAGTTGAAGTTGCAGGAAGACATGCTGGTGATAACAGTTATGGGTGATTTGTTCTCTGTTTCGGATGGGTCGTAGCTCTGCTGTTCTTTTTGGATGAATTTACTGTCCAGAGAGGCCTTGTCAAAGGGGTGTATGTGCGTGTGTGTGTGGGGGAAAGGGGAAAACGCCTAACATTTTCCAGAGACTCAGGAAGTGAGGTCATAATGCAGCTCATTCTCTCGCCAGCGTGACATTCACAGCACATGACACGTTCACTCTGGATAACAAAAGGCAGACGAATGATGGGAACATTTGTCTCCATTAGGGTTTTTTTTTTCTCGCAAGCAATTCACAATAAGCTGCCTCTGTGTATATGAGGAAAGTATGTGGTAAATTGAATGAAATGAAAAAATAGCACGTTGGATCGGCTTTATCTGACTTGTAGTGACAGCTGTTAATAAAACGGGGCCATCAATCAGTGGATCACGATCCAGATGCAAACCCAGATCCAACCGAGAACACAGTAACTACTGTTGTAGAGCTCATAGTTCAGCTACTCCAGTTTTCTAAATGTAAGATTTAGGTACAACAAAACAGAGTGTTTAAAAATGATTGGACAGAAGTTTGTTTATTCAGACGTCTCATTTGTTCAGCATCCCTGGCACTAGTCGAAAGTGGTAATGTGAAGCAGCATTTCAGATTGATGAGTCTTATCACCAAGATTAATGGTTAAGCATTAAAGGGTGACCGTTATCACCATTTAGTCACGCTAGTGACTTATCTGGATCTTTGTAAGCAAGAAATGAATGTAAATGTAGCAGAACCTTCACCTGTTTTCGCCATTTGTTTTGTCTTCCTGTAGAACTTTGTAGCGTATTGCCTTGTATTTAAGTTTCTGTGCTAGTCACCAGGAGGTTATGAGATCAAATCCCAGGACTTTCAGATAAACAAAAATACTGTAGATGTGTGACTCATTTTTAAGAACTAAGGACTCATCTAACATTCTGCAGAATTCACCACATTTCTTGTTTTCTATCTTGTCATCAATTACTCATCTGCTGATACTGTTGTTGCTGTTCATCTTACAAACAAGCAATCTGATAAAGTTTTTTGGATTTTTGCCTGAACCCGAACAGACCTCTGGTTAGCTGATGTGTTAACAGCTGGCGTGGGCTTACACAACCCTGTGGAAATCTTTCACGTGATTAATTAAAGCCACATTCTACCCGTAGAATAATGCACAGAGGCTGGAAAAGTAGAAATAAGAGTCATATATTTAAACAGGATCTGTGGAGACTGATAGATCCTATAATAAGAAGAAATAATATTATTTAAAAAAAATTGTATATTAATTTATAATAATAATTATATACAAATTTTAAGTTAAATTATATACAAATAATAAAAATATTATCATTATCAGAGCATATAGTATTCATTAATAATGACCAAATGGGTATATGCTGTTTAAACAGGGGCATTACTTTTAGTATTATTAATAAAATATTAATATGTTCTTTTTTGAAAGAATGGAGTGTTCATTTGGAGAATATTTGTCATAGCAAGGACATATTTCTGCTTAAGGATATATTTCTGGCTTTAAGATTATGCCAGATTTAGTGCAGCGCTAGCGGAGCGTTGTCGTGTCTCACACTTCCAAACTAAACCAAAGACACATGGCAGTATCGTTTTAAAAAAAATGCTGGAATCACTAGAAAATGACTGAAAGAACCAGTCAAGACTCTTCCTTGCTGAATGAACCAATTGAAACATTTCAGGAAGTGATGTATACAATTAACCAGTCAAATTCTTGTCTCAGATTCCTTGTCTCCAAATGAGTGGAACATTCTATTCTCCCTGGCTTGAGAACAGTCTGATTTAATATGGAAAACTAAGTCAGAGACCAGAACTAAAGCCAAACTCATTATTTGAAGTCATTTAAAAATGCCATATATACAGTAAGCATATGGTATCGACTCAGGTGGCTCAAATGAAGACACAGAGCACAAAAAAGTGAAACAGAATTTCACGATTCGTGTTACGCAGCCGTGGAGTGACCTAGATCAGGGTTAGAGCAGCCCTAGTGCCCTCACGCCATCCAGGTCCCAACTTTCCCACAGCACTTCCTGTCCCTCCAGCATGACGACATTGCTCTTTCATGGACGAATGCATTGGGACTAAACATGGTGTCTCCGTGGTAATGATCTAACATACAAAGACAATGCAAGGGCTCAGTTCAAAGTTAAAGAGAATGCAAATTGTGTTACAGTCTAACAAAGGCGAGTTTATACAAGTATGGCTCAAGTACATGATGCTGAACTAAACCTCAACTAATGATTGTATGCAGGGCTACGCTTCCCTGTCTTTCACAGATAAAACGATTTTGTTTTGGCATCCACATGCCAAATTACTTTCTGTTAACAGGATTATTTTGAATTTTTGTGGAATCAAGCACAAAAGCACCGCTGAAAAAGCGTGAAGAAGCATGAAGCGAGGCTGGAGCTGAATTCTTTCTAGCCCAGATGTTAGATTTTAGCCTCCCATCTAATGTCACTACCAGCTGTTACTGATCATATGATCTACCAAAGGACCTGAAATGCACACTTTTGTCCTAAATGATGGCCATGATGGGTTTATTATAATTATACCATTGAGTGCAAAAAAACAGAGTGAGTTCTTGATTTTGGTTCTTTTTCAAATTATTTCCTGCTGATTTTGCCATCAATTCTGGATTGTTGTCTTGTATCAAGATACACCCTTGTAGAAATAAAGGGGGGAGGGGTCAAACTTTTGCATCAAGCTGTATTTCTGAGTGAAAAAGGCTCAACATTTTCCCTTGATGATAGCAGGCGGTATGAAGAATAGAAGTTTGACCTTTGCATGATTTTTATTCCTTTTCTGTACATGGTAACATGAACCAATAATGTTAAAAAAAAAAAAAGATTTGAGTTGACTCCATGTTTTCTTTAACGCGTTATTTCGTCTCGTTGTTTTGCCCATTAGACTCCTTCCTTTAATGCTGGCTAGCATATTTGCCTGTGTGCTTCTTAATTTGATCAGATCGAACTGGCGCACTTTGCTGCATGAGCACTTCCCTTGTAAAGAGGGTTGCTTAAGTGCTTAGCGAATGTATTCTTGCTATTTAGCGATCAGCTTGTGGTCAAGCGATAATCATCCTCCATTTTCCTTCACGTTATAATCGTCAGAGATCCGCAGGCTGCCGAGCTGCGTTGAGAATCAGCGCCAGATGGAGCGTCTTATTCCACACCAATGCTGGCTGGGTTTGTTACTTAGCAACTGTATGGTAAGCATTGTCTCAGAATTTCAGCACACATGCGGCAAGTGTGCACTACAATAGACATAGTGTGTTTGTGTGTGTGTGCGTGTGTTTTATTGTGTGTGTCTGACAAAGCTATTTTGGCTCGATCTGGCTGGATTAGGTCCATGTTTCGGAAAAGTGAAGCAGACCAGACACATTCTGGTGGATGAATTAGCACCAAACACACCCAGCTTGTTTTCTAAGGGGTGAAGATTTGAAGTTAGGGAGTAGTGAGCTGCGTACATACCAGAGATAGCAGGCATATGTGAGTTGTAAGAAACAGGGCATATCTCACGCTGAAGCCATTGCTCTGTTGAAAAAAAACAAATAAGAAACGGCTGCTTAGGAACAGTTGGCATTCTATAATAAGGGAGCTTATATAGCATGTGTGTGGGTGCGTGCAGACACGGCTTAGATTGGTAGCATGAGACAGAGCTTGTAGCATGTTTTTATATCTTGGTGGGGACCAAATGTCCCCACAAGGATAAGAATATCTGACAGATTTGACCTTGGTTGATCCCTGTGAGGAAAACTGCTTTTTTTTTTTTTTTTTTTTTTAATAAAAACTAACTTTAAAATAAGAGCTGAAAGGTTTTCTTTGGTTACTGGGGTTAAGGTTAGCTTTATGTATAGCATAGCATTAGTTAGCTGTATTAATAATTATAGCAGCGGAAGCCATTATATCCTCACAGGGATAGTAGGACAAACGTCCTAAGAGTGAGTGAGTGTGTGTGTGTGTGTGTGGCTGCATCAGGTTGAAGGATGTGTCCCTGATGATTCCCTGTCACACTCCTCCACTAGGGCAGAGAGTGTCAACATAATCCACATGGATCACTGTAACCAGAACGTCCCAGACACACACACACACACACACACAGATTTTCTCAAAATGCTCTGGCACTATATATATAGTGAAACATTTCCTACTTTTACAGAATAAATAATTTATAGTTTGGTAGCTATATTCATATTAAATGTGCTTACTTCAAGCTAGCTTAATGTATGTTCCAATGCAGAGGCACTTAAACTGTGCTGCTGCTGTGAAGCATTATGAAAGAGTGCTGCAATGATGGAAAATGCGTTGCAGTGTTCCTGACTACACTCAAGGTCCTTAAAAGACACATTTAAAACAGCCAGCCATTTCATATAACATGAATTAAAGGTTATATTTGGGAAATGGGATGCCATGCTTCTTTAACTGGACCCGATAGACACCCAGGTCATGCTTTCTTCACTAGGTTTTCTGTACATTACCAGGAAAGGTTTGTACACCCCTACTTATAGAAAAATCTTCCTTATTTTTACTAATATCAGTTCTGACAGTAGTTCTGGCTGTAATTCAAATCACAGGTTAATGTTAATGTGTTTGTTTTAATATGTTATCATTCCTGTAGTAACAACTTATACACAGGATCTTGTAATGTAGACATTCACATGAAAACTAATAATCAACAGATTAAAATATGTGTTTTGACTTAACAAAGGAAAATTGTTGAAATGTGGAAGCTTTCTGTAATGAAATGTTTAATTAGGGTTTATGGAAGGAGTCTTCATTGTCAGCGAGTTTTCTGACCCGGGAAATTCTTCGTGAGAGAGAACTTTGCACCTTTGCGGTTTCTCGTTAGCATGACAAACTATGTTTTTTTTCCCTTATTAACTCAAGAAGAGAGAAAAAAAAATGATGCATATACAAATTTATACATTTCACTGTTTACATTACAACCATAAAGGTGTATCTGAATGTCTAAAATATAATTTCAATCTATTGTGTCCATATTTTTGGTTGGTAGTGTACACAAAGGCCACGCCCATTTCACTGTGACTGACAGCCACGCCTCACGTCTGACAGTCAACGAGGCCATGGCACATTAACACGGCTGCGTCTCAGACAGTTTTATCAAAGAGTCAAGAAAGACACAGTGGTGTATACAATGTGAAGCTTGTATTTCATGCACTTGCTCAGTATCTTTCTCTGTTATTAAAAAGGTTTCCATGGATGCTGAGTGTCATGGTGACACCACAGATCTGTGCGCAAGCTGTTAGCAAGGGGCACGTGAAAGGAAAAGCAGCACTACAGTGTGATATACAGGGTCACATATTAAATGCTGCACAATAAATACAACAAATTCGCTTCGTGTATAGTTTTAGGGCACTAAATCAGGCCTGCAGGTTAAAGGAGTTTCACATACCTAAACTCAGGGGTGGGAAATACTTGAGTAACTGCATTTCATTACTATACATAAGTATTATTTCAGGGTTTTTATACTTTACTTGAGTGTTATTGAAATAACAGTGGTCTCTTCTTCTCTCATTCAGCCAGTGCTATGCATCAATTGAACAGGCTCCAGCGCTTTTTATTTGCATTTTATTTTATTATTATTTTTTCTGTTTAAAGCATCCAATCAAATTCGTAGATCTCGAAAAAATATCAAGAATCATCCTGATTTTTCATCTGATAGTTGCCAGGACTGTAGCCAGGACCACAATTTTACTTGTCATAGGCAATATATCACTATGCCGACTACATCAATTGGTAAATTCTTATCTCCATTATGTTCTTCCTTCCATAAACTGTTTTGACTCCAGTTAGACCATTGTGTTTTAAAGACAATATTAAATATTTTGGTTACCTGTTTCTGAATTATGTTACATGAAACGATGCTAACAATACAATCTTTAATAATGAACTTCAGTATGTTTTGCTCGTAGTATGCTATTAATGAATAACGGTACAAAATACAACAACTTAACTAACATTAAGTGTTTATTTATAGTTAACTAAGGAGCTTGTAGCCTAAATAGATCAGCTAACATTACTGCAACTAGTATGCTGATTTGGCTAGTCTAAACAACAAACATACAAACAGACAGAGATTTGCAATTTAGCAACACCCAAACATAAAGGCTGATGGGCAAATGGGCAAAACTAAAGTTGCTCTGATGTCAATTGAGGACCAGTTGTCACTATCTTGGACGTTTTTCCAAATAGTCATATTAAGGATGATGTTGTTACCATGTTGTAGAACTAGAGGCTATGTGAGATGTTAAAAAAAACAAAAACAACAACAAAAAAAGAACAAAGCCAAGTTTCATCAATTGAAAACATTTGTTTTTTAATAATTGTGTACATTAAAAGCAACTTTTGGACTTAAACTTGAGTTCATTGGTGGGTGGATACTTTCAGTTTAAATTAAGATTTTGACACATTATCTATATTTTTGGGTACAACGGAGCCTTACAGCTGCGTATCCTGAATTCAGGTTACTATCGATGTGGACTTTCCCATGTTCTCCTCGTGTTTATATGGGTTTTCTCCAGGTTCTCTAGTTTACTCCCATCTCCTAAATACATGCATTTAGGTGGATTGTTGACGCTACAGGTGTGAATTAGCGTGTGAATGTGTGTGCATGGAGCCTTGTGATGGATTGCCGTTCCATTCGGGGTGAATTCTTGCACCCAGTGTTTACAGGATAAGCACTTTTAACTGATTTATTTAGCATAAAATTTTCATGCCTCGTTCTCTCTATTTGATCGGCTTCCACACATAACCATTTATAAGTAATTATTAGTAGCTTTGGGTAAGTGAAACTCCCGCAAGTCATCAAGTCAAGAGATTTTATAATTGACCTGAATATTGTGCTGCGGAAGCTTCCCTTTTAAAAACACAAATGTTGCTTGTGCTATTGGTGTATAGACATTTGATCTGAGTGTGGACGTGTGTGAATGTGTGTGATTGAGCCAGTAGGGTGGAACCAACATTTGAGCTCAGTGAGAGACGTGTTACGTTATAGTGAGACAGCTGTGGATAGATTGGTGGAGTCCTCAGTAAAGGGTGTTGGTGCTTTGGAAACATTTTACCATTTTTTAAAAAATATTTTGTCCGTCATCCAGTAAGTGCTGAGAACAATATAAACATGGCATGCCAGATATACAGCTCTCAGTTATGAGCCCAACATGTTTAAGGTGTTCCAAATGCTATGGGATGAATTTAAAACCACACAAGAGCACCCCCTTCTGGGGATACGCATGTCCTAGATGTTTTCAGGAAACAAGACAAAATGAAACGTATAAAATTTCTTGGGGTAAATTGTAAATCTTCTTTTATTTAATCAATCTGAGATTAAAACAGCATGCTATCTAAGATATGATCAGTCATAGCTGGTTCTTGGCTTTGCTCCGGTCCAATCAGGAAGTTGTGATCTTACAGTCATCTCTGCCAAGTTTATATGAAATCAGAGGCTTGAGTTTCCTGTTTCATAATGGCCACTCCGCTCCCAGAGCTCCAGGCTTGTTTTTCTTCTTAAGGAGGAAAAAAAAACACCAGAGGCCATTTGTAGGAGTAATAATGTTAGCCAGCTTTTCTTTCCTGGATGAGAGGGAGAGGCAGGAGACTGACAGATAGGAAATAGTCAGAGATCTACTGTAGTGCCTGTAAACAGTGATGATCTCTAGCTAATGAGCAAGCTGCTTATCTGCGAGATCTCTGCTGGTCCATTGGCCTTTCTGTCTCTCCATAAATCGATCCATCATATCAGCGAGATGATGGCTAATGCTTTCTTTACACGGCTCTGAATACAGGAGATTTACGATGTTAATGTAAACGTGTGCACAAACAAATCAATGTCAGTATTCCACCTCTCAGAGTTCACTTAGGAACAAATAAGCAATAATATCCATTTTACTGTTACACCACAATATCTCATTGGTCAGAAGGTGTTGATTAATTTTCTATAACAGCAGCTCTGAAAGGAGTTCTGGCTGTAAGTCAAATCATAGGTTTATATTAATGTTTTATCTAAGTAGTCTCCAGTGTCACACTAAGTTTTTCATCATAGGAGAGGCTTCACTTTCTGGTTTCTCTGTAACATAATAATGTGTGTTATATTTTGTTTTGTTTTGTTTTGTTGAAAGACAGAAAAAGAGGATGCGACTGGTCAGGAAGCAGCTGTTTATAGCTGCTGTAACATAAGTGATAATGGGAACTAACTGTAACTATGAACAGATAAAAATTGTTGTCCTTTAATGATGTGTCAGTTTTAATGAATAAAAATTATAATTATTGGCAAAGTGCTGTGGTATAAGAGAGATAAAACACCACACGGAACATGAGAAGATTATTTTCTTATAAGAGCACATTTTATTACTTGCATAATAGAGTGGACTAATAGACTCATAGATGTAGACTAACATATTCTAAACATTATCCAGTTCATCAGTTTATAATCACTATGAAATGACTACACATTTTTGGTTGAACTGATCTGATCTGATCTGATCTGATCTGGCAACCTTACTGGAGTGGTAACAGAATCGGTCCATCATGCTTGAGGAGTTGTGCTTCCTTAATTTGATCAGTAGGGAGCCATTCGCTAAAAGCACGGCTGCGTCTCAAACCCACATTAGCGTTTCACCCAGACGGGAACTCGGCTTAAAACCGAAAGAGTTCCTAAGCCACACCATTAAACCGTCGAAAGATAAAATGTGATGTCAGACCAGAAAAAAAAAGCTTATTTTGTGAGGTTTGCGAATGTAAAATGGTGTTTAATCACAGAGCTCGGTCTGCAGCACTGATTCGGCGCTAGAATAATAATCGATCACTATCATAATACAAAATCCTTTTGTGTTTTCTTTTAGAGCTAATGGAGTTTGTGGTGGAGGAGCAGAGAAAGGAGGAGCCAGTAATGGCTTTTAAGAGATGGAGCAAGAGAAAGAGAGGGCGCAGGGCAAAATAATGATGATGATGATGATGATGAGCCAAGAATAGGTAAAGGAACAAGTGATAAAGTGAGGATAATTGTAGCACCATTCAACATTTTTGCTTGGTAGCACACCGCCCTGAGACGGAGGACGAAAGCACTAACTGGCTGCATGCATGCACAGAATAATCCATGTTTCATATCCTGTAAGAGGAAACCAGCTGATGCAAACGCATTAGGAGTCGTATACAGGCTCCCTCGTATCCCACATTACTCACACTGTTGCATACTGATCATATGCTGATGACTAACAGAAATGCGCTCGTCCTGTAAGTCCTTGTTCATCAGAGTGCATCTTAATTGTTGTTTTGCAAAACATGGTTATATATTCACATACCAGGATTCACAAGAGTGTTTTTTTCTTACTGAGGATGCAGTAAGGCTTAATCAATCAATGCATGAGACAGTGCAGTGCGATTGGCTGGCTGTCAGGCATCCGCATGACTTACAGTATCTGGAAGGAAAAACAAAATCGATATGATGATGTTTTTGTGGACGGAGGGTAGATTTCCTCAGCTTATGAGGTTATTGATATCCTGTGAGTCTCCACCCTGAGCACCAAACCCCTTATAGCTTTAGAAGCTCTTGTTTACTGGCTTTTTCACATCAAATTTCTGAATCAGAATTCTCCAAAATACTTTGTATTTTGTATTTTAAGAGGTTTTATGTTTCTAATTTCTTTGTCACAGTACAGCAAAAATCAGGCGATCCTGATGTTATGTGATTCATCAGTAAACAGCTAACATTAGCTAGCTGTTTGTGTTTTGCAATTGTTTTTAATGACAAACAGAGTTAAGAAAATGCAAGGGAAATATAACCTAATAAGAAATGTCTCCATAATGTTTGGGCTTTGCACAAATACTCGATAGCGTTATATGGAAATGTTATCTCAGAGAACGTCATGTTGTTAACCAGGAAAAGAGCACAGCCCCACCTTCTGGATGAACTTGTGCAAACCAAAAATAGTTTTTTTTGTTTTGTTTTGGTTTTTTTTTTTTGCTTCTCTGTCCTTTCCCATACAAGTGAACTGCCAAGACTTTTGCCAGACTTGGCCTGACCATGCAGCATAGCACTTGCTACTTAGTGTAGTGTTAGTTACTAAGCTAGTTATTTTCTCACTCTGATACAAAAGTAGTCTAATTTCAAAAGCCTATTGTGTTTATTTCTACACTCTGAAACCCAATTAAATAAAATGTCACTTATGTAAAGATTTTAGGTTAAAATGGAGTCAAATTATGGACTTTAATAGTAACAAAAAAGTAAATATTGCAAAGACAATACTTGAGCAAGTTGCAGAAACATTTAGATATTGCAAACAAAAACAAGGAATTGAGACAGTTTTCCTCCGGATTTATTTGGAACTATTTGTTTGCAGTGTCACTTTATCTTTTGTGTTAACAATCATTTGCAGCTATGATTTTTCTTTTGCTGTGCTTTTCTCCTTTTGTGCTTCTCATTTTCTTATTTGTGTTTAATTTTTGTCCACTCTTTGCCGTGGAGTTTTTTTGTGCAATTGTGATTATACTGCAAACTGTGCCTTGAAGTTTAAATATCAGCCAAGTTCCGAAAGCCAACTGTGTGCATATGTCTGCTGTTGTATGTGGGTGTATGTGTGTTCTTTTCAGACTGCTGCTTCAGTGTATAAATGGTGTGTTTGGGGTGTAATGCCACCTGTATGTTTATCTGTTCTGCTGCCAGAGTGTGTGCTTTTGTGCCTGTGCCCACTTTAACCACTGCAGCCTATACATGTTAAAAACCAGGCCCAGTAGCACGGTTATATTTAGCCAACTGCACCGCCTTCAGAGTCTCAGAGACACAGCAAATGCTCTTAGTCATACGCAGAAGGGGCTGGTACGGAGAAACGGAGACAGGAGGGTGTTGACGATAGGCTCGTTCAGCCTAATTGCAAGACTCCTGCAGTGAGATGCTAATCAAGCGTTTCACATGCAGAACTAGTCAGACCACCGAGCACTGATCCCAATGGTGTGTGGGAGGTTCGTACTGAAAGAAAAGGGGGGGGATCCCACAGCACTGAAACACATTATTTTTTGCTCAACTCAAGCCTTATGGTAGCAATTAGGTTTTAAATGGAGTTTGAAGCCAACAGTGCCACAAGCCAGGCATTGAGGGAAGGCCTGCATTCCCACCATGAATAGACGCCTATTTTGTTTGTTTTGTGTGTTCGTTGTGTCTGGCACTTTTGCAGCAAGGCTTCACACACATGCTGGGTTCATAGGTTTCTGACTCTCTCAGCATAGTGCTGACAACAGGCCTTCACACAAACACACAATACACACAAGAGGTATTCGCTGAGCTCGTCAAACTAATACGCACTCTTGCATGCAGAAGGGAGAATGATGGTTTCAGTTAACAGAGAAGAGATTGTGAGGAAGAAGGAGTTACGGTTAGCAAGCAGCTTTTGCCCAAAACTCAGCATGTTGTCAATTAAATAGATGAGACACACTAATTACTGCACTCATCTGAGAATTTACGATACAAGAGGGTTGATGTTGTACAGCGCAGTTCTAGAGGTTGACCAGAGGAGGGCAGTATGTCTCCTAAAGATAGTGCAGAAGGCTCTTGAAGGTGTGGTTTAGTCTAGAGTTCACTTTGATTCTCATGACACAGAGCCTCATACACAGCTGTATCCACAGGAGGGCCCAGCCTGTTTAATATTTCTGTTAGTAAAGTTGTGAAAAACAGATGAACTTGTATATAATATGGAACACTCATTATGTATTGAGGGGGCCAAGCACTTGTCAGCTGAAACCCCTTGAAGCATACTTTCTTTTCTTTTTTTTTTTTTTAACCAGAGAAAGTGAATGTAGTGTACCTATAGACTCATTACTGAAGACCTTAAGATCTAATATTTTATCTTTGAGTGTAAATTCACCCTGGAGGTCGTACCTTCATTCATCCATCCATTCATCTTCAGTATTTGCATTCTCCCGGACAGGGTTGAGGTGGAGCTGGAGCTTATCCCAGGAACACTGGGCTCCAGGAGGGATTAAATCCTGGATGGGATGTCAGTCCTTTTCAGGACACCATACAC
This sequence comes from Pangasius sanitwongsei, assembly GCA_037576675.1. Classification (NCBI taxonomy): domain Eukaryota; kingdom Metazoa; phylum Chordata; class Actinopteri; order Siluriformes; family Pangasiidae; genus Pangasius; species Pangasius sanitwongsei. The sequence continues at coordinate 5,856,926 of CM075013.1, read as the reverse complement.
ACACCCCTTCACATCTAGAGGCAATGTAGAGTAGCCAGTCTACCTAATGGCATGTTATTGGAAGGGAAACCAGAGAACCTGGAGGAAACCTATGAGGAGACGCAGTAACACAAGTTCAGGATCAAAAGAGGAACCCTGAAGCAGTGAGATGGCAACAGTACTCAAGCACCATTGTGCTCCCCAAACAGAATAGTAAAATATAATATGGATTATGCATTTTGGCAGACAAATACATTTTTTCCCTTTAGGATGAACTTGGGAGCTCATTTTACTTCCATAACTGGACCTTAAGACCCATTATTGTGTCTTTTTACATTCTTTGTATCATGCTGTGTATGCAGTAGTTGGAACTTTTTTATCAGTACGTCCAAACTGGTTGGATTTCATTTCTGCTTGCTTAAAGCATTTAGATTTATCTGATGCTCATGCTATTTATATCTAGATATAAAAGTTTTCCTTCCTGTTCCTGCAGGGCTTCAGAGGAAGCCGCCCATGAGGAAGTGTGATCAGTGAAAAGGCCAAAAGGTGAGAGGTCAGGATGACGACAGTAGCCGCCGAATATGACCACATGGACATCCAGCAACAGTACCAGGATACTGTCAACAACCGCTGGGATGAGGAGTGGGACAACGAGAACAGTTCGGCCCGCCTGTTCGAGCGCTCACGTATCAAGGCCTTAGCAGGTGAGGCAGCGTCTGTGACAAGATTTTTTTGTGTGTGTGTGTGTGGAATAAGGGTGCTTTCACACTTGGCCTTTTTTTTTTTTGGGGGGGGGGGGGGGGGGTGCGATGAGGTGGTTTTTTTTATTTGCTTTAGCTTTTGAGGCAGAAAAACAATAGAATTTGGTTTGCCTGTATTAAACGACTGGCTGCACCT
>CM075013.1:5810882-5856040 GCA_037576675.1 Pangasius sanitwongsei | reverse complement strand
CCCCCGCTTCCCGGCCGCGCGGCGTGCCCCCCCCCCCCCCCCCCCCCCGCCCCCCCCCGCGCCCCCCCCCCCCCCCCCCCCCCCCCCCCCCCGCGATGAGGAGGTTGTTTGTCTTTGCTGTAGCTTTTGAGGCAGAAAATCAAGAGAATTTGAGTTGCCTGTATGACTCGACTGGATGCAGCTACAGTTACAAGTGGGACATCACGTCGCATACTGGTGAATGTCGCAAAAACAGACAAGTTACTAGTTTTAGTTAAATTGCATTAAGTTTAATTTAGCTAAATTGTTGGAATGAAGTCCTTTTATTTTCTCCTCCCAACTACCAAGCTGATTGTTCTGGAGGTTAAAATGTACTTGATGTCACTCTGTGCTTTTTAAAAGGTTTTTTCAGCTGTGGAAGCTCCAATGTGACCAAAAAAGCAGACAGCAGTGATTTTATAAACAGCCACGTTCTGTTCACTTTTCGTAGTAAAATGTGTGCTGGTTGCTGAGGAAAAAAAAAAAAAGCCAAATGTGAAAACAGCCTAAATGTCTTGTTAGAAAGGCCAACATGGAATTTTTCGATAGTGAGATGTCCTTTGTGTTGGGTTCCATGCACAATTGTATTCCATATAGATAATTACATTTTTAAATATTTTAATAGTTATAAGCAGTATTTTGAAATGTACAATGGATATGTCATTACTAGTTTAGAGGCACACAAAATTTTTTTTTTTTTTTTTTTTTAATAATTGACCTTCTTCTGGTACTCCATTTAGTCTTGCTCTCTCTACTTAGTATTCTTCAAAAGATATCCAGATTAGATTGTAATAGGATACGTGCTTTTGTGTATCATGTAAATGGCTCAGGGTACAGAAAAAAAATCAATACTCAGTGTCCTAATGCATTATTATTCAAGTGAAAGTTCGTTTTTACGTTTTGGTTGCTGCACTACAGGGATCCTGTAATTATGCTGGTCTCAGTTACATGGCTCAGTAATGCTCAGAGGACACTAGAAATCTTTCCTACTCCTGCAATCAGATTTGAGTATGTTATTTCACATTCCTAGCCAATTGTGTTTATGCAAAAAATGACAGGGATATCCGGACAGTAGCGCATTTACTGTGTCTGTTTTCAGCTACTTTCTCCCAGCAGCGGTTGTTTTAAAGTGCCATAAGTGCACTGTTTACAGAGACATGATGTTGTTTATGATGGCTGCCTACTGAAGGGCTGTAAGATGGCATGAGAGACAAGAGAGAGAGCACTGGGCGAGAGAGCACTCTTAACAGCACCAGAGGAGTGAGACTTGTTATTGCCAGAGGGCAGTGGAGCTTAAACAGGCCTGGCTTTAAACCTCCAAACCTCTCGTTTACTCCCCACACACAGCTCAGAGAGTACTTAAAAATATTCCTGTAAAAACTCAAAAAAGATGGAATGTAAAATATAGTATGGTCTCCTTTGTTTGCATGGGACCACAATTCTGTTTTAGGAGTGTTGAAAAAAAGCCCCCTAGAATTCCAGTGAGCATCCTGCATTTCACATGATTCTGCTTTCCTGCATTCCTTAGCACACAGAGCATACACCCCTCTCTCTTTCTCTCTCTCTGTCTCTCACTCTCTCATTCTTACTCCAGCCAACTGTAAGGGAAGAGAGAAGATTGGAATAAGATAAACATTATAGTGTTGTCACAATATCAATTTTTCATACATATATCACATTAAGTAGTACAATATTGGTGCTAACTGATAGCAGAAAACGAATTCTAGAAAATTTATAACAGAAACGTTCATTGCGTTACAGGATAAAGATTGCTTAAGGCTTGCTGCTATTAAATTTGGTCAAGGGCTCAAACACTGCAGGCTGTATAAATTGTTTGTGAGGTTACCCCCTGGGAATTCAAGTACTTGAATGCTTGCTCATTTCTCTGTCAAGAGCTCAAGTTGTGAAAATAAGAAAATGCATATCCAGACAAGTAAAGAGGTCTTTATGTGATTGACCCCACTGTGTCCAGCAACCAGTGACTCAAAAGGAGCTTGCCACCATGGCGGCAAGATCCATGACTTCTCATCATGCAGTCTAACCTGGAGGTATGCATGGGAATGTTTTTTTAGCTCACAAAGGAATGCTGACCAATCCCACCTGCTCTCTATGACCAATCTCACCTGCTTCCAAAGGAATTATGACCAATCCTGCCCATTCTCAAAGAAATTATGACCAATCTCACCTGCTCCTGAAGGAATTATGATCAATCCTGCCTGCTCCCAAAGGAATTATGACCAATTCCACTCAACCTAAAGAATTCTGAACAATCCTGTTCACTACTGAAGGAATTCTGACCAATCCCGCTCAGCCCAAAAGAATTCTGACCAATTCTCTCACTCCAGAAGGATTTCTGACTAATCCCCCACTACTGAAAAATTCTGACCAATCCCCCCAGTCCAGAAAGAATTCTGTTCAATCCCCCCACATTTGCAGAAATTTTGACCGATCCCTACAGTTCCTGCAGAATCTTTTTTTTACCAATTGCACCCGCTCCTGGAGGAAGTGTGACCAATCCTCCCATTTCCAAAGGAATTCTGACCAATCCTACCCACTCTCAAAGGAATTCTGACTAATTCCCCTGCTCCCAATGGAATTCTGAACAGCCCCCCCAGCTTATGAGCTGAACAGAAAATTATGTCCAATCTTGCCCTTTCCTGCTTCATATCTGACTGCTCCCACTGCATTAAAGTAAAACCTGCCCACACCTGTGGCTTTTTTCTTGGGTCCTGCAGGATTCCAGTCCTGATGCAAACCTCTAGTCCTTGGAAATACTTAACAGCAGTTCTTCTCTCTTGCATTTCTGAGCTGACTCTGGGCAACTGACAGGAAGTGCGAAGTAATGCTAGCAAACTTTCTACTCCCAGAGGGTCGATAAGGCAGGAATCCCCCCCGCTAGCACTCAGCATACCCCACTAATGTAGACCATGTGGTCTGCTATGAGAAGAGCCAATACTATGACATACAGCCCCCACCACCACTTTCCTCAGCATGCCTCAATTAACGGTTGCCAGATTGAGCCGAAACAGACAGTCGGATTACGGAGAGGAAAAATGTGAAGCAGCATAAAAAGGTTCCTCCAAGGAAAAACACAAGCATGTGTTAGATTTATTAACTTTGCTCCTCTGAACATAAATGATAAAAATGTCTCAGATAAGGAAATACCTTATGATATTTACGTGAAGTCAACTGCTCAAACCATAGCAGTGCTACACAGTGAAATGATAAATGTAGTTCACCAATGGCCAATCTTTGACCAGCCATTTAAAAAAAATAGGCCAAGCTGAAAAATCTTGCCTTCCTAATGGCTGTCTTTAGAGGAAACACCCATGAATTTTTCTTTCCTTCCTCATGGCTTCCTTCCTTGCATTTGTCGCCCAGATGCTAGTAAAAAACCACTCCATGGTTACAGCATGCCTCTTGCATAACGTCATGTTTGTGCACCCGTGAACTCTCTTACCCTTCACCTTTCCTGTCCAGACACCTCAGATTCATTCGCTCTGCTGAAATCAGCATATATGATAAGCTCACAGCCAATAAAATGTCACTGTTAATGATGTACATTTGGCATGAGTTGCTCTCGTTGGAATTGTGCGGTTTCATGGGCCCATTCTCTTCACATTGCAGCATCATGTGAAATTTTAAGATATGCTTCCTGGAGGGCATGTTGTCACAGTTCAGAACCAAACAATCTCTAAAAACACATATTTATCTTGTGCTGGAGAGTTAGAGACAAATACAGATGCTATTGTTCTTGTTTCTAGGGGTTTTTAATGCAATATTAGGTTTATATATTGGGCATTGTGTTGTGGAAGTGCTGATATCTCACTACAAGTCATAAGATGCATTCAGCTAAATCTCGTAATTCAGAATTTCTGACCTCTGGCTAGGAAAAACCGAAGAAAACGCCCTCTCAACTTAGAATTCTTATTTGGAACGTTGGGAGGGTTCCCATCTACCCTGAAGTTATAAAAGTTGATCTCTCATTTTACTAAGATATGAAAAAACACAAACTCCTCTAACCTCTGTTAGAAAACTTTACCAGTGAGTGTTACAAAGCACTGATACTGGAGACTCCTTCCATATATAAAGAAACATCGACTCACAGTACGCTTCACTATATCAAAGACTGCACATTGTTTTACTGTGTAAAATGTTTAAAAAAAAAAAAAACTTCAAAGTTATCAATGATATGGAAAATTTTAGCTTTCTGGGTTGTGGATATTTGGTGCTTGGACAGAGCAAACAAAAGGCAAGCATTCATGGAGGTGAGTTCTTTTCCCCATTGTGTTACTCGAACATGTGGAGGACGCTTTAAAAAATGACAACTCTGAGTTATGACTTCCCACTTCGAAGTTGAACGGAGCAATATTACATACATCATGCCATGTTTTTTAAAAATGCAGCTTGTTCTTTAAACCCTACTGAATGATGCAACTCCATCAAACTTTCTTCAGTTGTCAAGCTTCACTAAAAAATCAGTACATACGATACTTGCTGTTTTTAGTGAGAACTCCCTTCAATAGCAATTTGGCCTTTTTAAATGAAGTGAACAGCTGCACAGAGTGACTAACTCATGTTCCAGGAAACATCCCCTCCCTTCTCTACTCAAAGAGAAAGGAGAGCGTAAAAACAAATCTCTGACTGTTACTTCTCGAAGCCCTATGAGAAATCATTCCACAGTTAATAGTCAGATGCAACAGAAAACAGAAGGGCACAGGGAGGTCAAAAAAGATCAGTGATGCCTGCAGGGGTGTGGAGAGCACGTGGGTTCCTTGTGACTGCCCGCTGACACAACCGCAAGTATTTCTCCATAATATTCCTCTCAAAACCACTGAGTCTGGCCAGATCTTGTGGCCAAAATCCCATGGTCCATAAACTATGGTGCATATTGTATTATGGGAAAAACGAAATATGCTCATGGGGGGCAATTTTTGCACCACGTTATTGCTGCTACTTGTCCTCTATATCACGAGGGACGCTTATAAAAATTAAAGGATGAGACCCACTCAGCAGTATAACTCTTATGAAAAGATTGATAGGAGTCCTACCAAGGTTTCATGTGCTGTACCTGTTAAATGTTAAAATAAGACCAGCTAATTTATGTCCCAGAATAAATCTCAGCCTTTTTTTTCCACAAACGCTCTCTCCATCCGCTAGTGCATAACAAGAACGGACTCTGCTCTGTGTCGAGGTCCAAGTTCTGTCCCATTAGGGGACAGAGAGCAGACAGGATGCTTATGGAGACATTTATCATCAGCTCATTAATCATAAGGAAATTTTCCCTCTGTGATATACTCTAGTGAGGGCAGCCAAGCCCAGGAGTAGACCCCAGACAGAAGGCCCAAGACACAAGAGCTAGTGCTCTCAGAGGAAGTGTGCTACATATTTACTTACTCGAAGGACTCGCTTGAAAGTCCACACACATGTATGCAGAGGTGGAGCCTTTCCCTTTGCATTTGTACAAACGGAAGTGCGACAGGAAAGGTGGGGGGTGGTGACGGGTGACTGCTCAAGCAGGATGTTTGCAAATGAGCTTTTAGACAGGACGTCGGTTGCTCTGACATCCCCAAAAAGGTTTTTAGCATTTCTTGCGGCAACACATTTCCATCCATCAAGCTTCCAAAACAACAATGCAGGGAAACTAGATGTCATCCTGTTCCATTTCTACCCCTTCTCTTCACTGGAGGCTTGGTACATTCCTTCTCCTCCTTCTCTTTGTTTGCTCCACCTACTGCCTGCCTTTATGGTAATGAGGGTGGTGACATCACTGCTAAACACACAGGCAATGGCAGGGCCTCTGGTGAAATTACAACCCCGAGTCCTCCTTCCACCCACCACCTCCTCCTAGTCTGGTCCGACAAAGGTGTGCTGTGCTGGAGGGAAGCCCTTTCATTGGCCTGCTTCGCTTCAAGACCTCTCTATTGCTGAAATGATTTTGTGGTCCTCACTTTGTAGCTCCCTTTTTCCCCTGAGAGAGGCTTGACTGAGGAAAAGCTGAGTAAGGGAAAGGTGGTGGGTGTGTGTGCACGCTTAGCTGTGGGGGGAGAGGCCACTTTTGAACGGCCAGGGAGGGAAGACAGAACGAGAACAATCAGAGGAGACGCATGATTCCCTCCTCCTCCGCCTCCTTCTCCTCTCTGGAACAGATCCTGCTGTGTTGAATATTTCTCAAGTTCTAGACTGGAATAAACCCCTAACGGACCAGTGCCTGAGTCTTTTGGATTTCTTTTTGTTCGCCTCTGGTAAAAGGAACAAACCTGAGTTTGAAGGAGAAAAGAAATTCCGGTGAATCTTTGCTTTGTTTTCTTGCTTCCCTCCATTTTTGGCACCCTTGCTTTTCCGTGCTTTCCAAGGAGTTTGGGAGTTCTGGATCCTGTTTGAGTAAGGGAACATGGAGACGGACTGGGGGTCTGGGGGGGCTGAGGATCTCTATCATGGATCTGGCTATTCGTCTCAGATGCCCTTCAACTACAACCAGCTAGAGGGGCGTTTCAAACAGCTGCAAGGTAAGCCTGCTCTTGCAAGTAGGGCTTGGTTGTTTACAGCCGTTGCCATGTGATCGTGCTCAAATCACTTAAGTGAACGGGTCGTGCTTAGGTACTGTTTTATAATTTAAGACAGGGGATCAAAAGGAGCAACCTTGGAACATATCTTACCGTTTTTTTCTATCTGCGCTAGCTCATAATCCTAGAAGTAAGGGGAATTGAATGATGAGGTAGATTTGTCTGATGCTTTCCCTGGATCAGTCTAGGATGAGTTTCAAACAGGATTAGTAAGAAAGCCAAGACAGAAAGAAAAAAAATTGTCTTTCATGTATGTATGAGTTTCATTACAAAAATTCCAAGACTACGTTAGACTTCCCCTCCTCCCTAAAGCACCAGTCAATAAAAGGGTAGTCTGAATGGGCCGTCATGCACAACAATGGCAAGTCGAGGAAGGTGGGAGCGGTTGTTTTTGTTCAGCCTGCCTTTAGCATTTGTGGTTCATGGTACCAGCAGAGTATTTGAGCATATTTGGCCATTTGTGATATTTATGGCATTACTTTTGAAAGTCATTCTATTCAACGAGACACAGGGAAGAAACAAAAGAGCTACTTTTTAGTGCTACTGTCCTTTTGTTGTCACTGACTGATGAAATGGCAGCAGGAGTGACAATGTCTGGTAGTCATAAAAGCTTAAAAGCTTAATTTAATGTGTCAAAAAGGTTAGTCAAAGTGAAAGGAAATTGAAATAATTTTATCATTTTGCCATAACCAGACAAGTAGATCTCTAATGATAATGCTACTATGATAATGATGCAGCCAAGCTGGACTGAGCAGTGGGAGTGCTCCAGGCTGTCTGAAAACACTCAGTATTTTTTGTCTTTTTGCTTTTACACAACTTTGTCCTTGATGTGGTTTGTCTTTTACCTCTATGTGTAACTTCACCAAAACTGGAGCCCTATGGTTAATTTAAAAAAAAAAGGAAAAGAAAAATCAGCATTTTCTATTGAATAGACACATTAACTGAATCAGAGTGTACAAATGTCCCTCTGAAATAAAACATCTGTTCCTTTAGTCGGATTTATTTATTTAATTTTTTTTATTACACTAAGGTCACTTTAGAGGAGGAATCAGAATTGTGCAAGCACAAGAACTGTGTCCGGTCTACTTTCAGTGCTATAGATCACACTCGAAGGAGTTGGACAGACGACTCTCTCTTGGTAATCAGTAAACCATACACTCGCCCTGTCCCAAATGATAAAGCATTTAACAGCAGGAAATATACAGACTGAAACACAACAACTTGACCTTTCATCTGTGACATACCTGTTTGAGATCACTCTGGTGTGTTGGTACCTTATGCTCAGTCATAAAAATTTATCTTCTCTGGAAAGTTGTTTGCATATTACTACACAGTTAAAAAGTGACCCTAAGCTTCGCTAACACTTTCCCCAGACTCTCTGGACAGTATATATCAGCCAAGACAAATGGACCATATCTACTTTTATTGCCAAAAAGCAGAGACAAACCAGAGCGTCCCAGACAGAGTATATTGCATGCCGCTGGCCTACAGCTTACAGCTCACACAAGGGAACATCCAGATGATCTTGGATATGTGTGCAACCATAACAACTTCATAACAAAATTGAATTTTGAATATTTCTTCCTCTGGAGTGTTGGATGTTGGGTATATCAACTTAACTCTTTACTGAAACAGTTTAAAAAGATAAATCAACTACCAAAAACACTTTTATTATGGAAAAGAAATACAAATTGTTGCTTATACTGTCACTATTGAAGAATATTTAAAAGTGAGACAACAGAAAAGTGTTCCTATCATCAGGAGATCATCAGGACAATTTCGACTACCTATGATACTACAACCATCCATGGCTGAAAGTCCAACAGAGAGAGCTCCAAAGCATGGCATTACTCTCTCCCCTGTCAATCAGAGTGACAGTTGTGTGTGTCTGTGAGCTTGTGTTTGCAGATGAGGGCAGTTAGCATTTTCCTATGAGTGCTCAGTTCCCTGTGACATAGCATGACAGCTAGCTAGTGGATGGGAATTGTCAAAATCCTGATTTGGGAGTAAAACAAAGTGAGATACGTCAGTGACTGGGTGTTTATATACCGTATACAGAACAAAGGATTCATCAAGGGTTCTTTGGGTGGTTAATAGATCTCTTTCTTAGTGAATTATGCTTGGAACCTTTTATGAAAACTCTCTGGTGTAGGGTTCCACATCATCTACCTGCCTGAAAAGTCTGGAAAAATATGACATTTAATGGCACTGAGATCCACTATGGAAATTTACACAGCTTTTTGGAAAAAAAACATGGATATTCTGTCAGTGGAGAAAGACCCAAGACACCAAGGTTCTAAACATCTTTATCTTTAAGATGAAAATAGAAATTCTGGAAGATTTAAAAAATAAATTATATGTGACAAAGAAATGATATGAACCCCATAGAACCTTTAACCTCATGGGACAAAAGAAAGTACCCTTTCCAGTGTATATATTTTAGTTTTCATGATTAAATGAATCAACAATTCTTGTTAGTGGACTAGGACTTTTGGAGTCTCAAGGAGATGCCTCAGATGTTCTTCTGAGAGCAAGCTGTGGAGGATCTTCCAGGATCCATGCTGAAACCCTGCTTTTCTCCTCCACATGTAGCTCTGCCAATCCCCTACTTCTTGCAGCATGGCTCACTCTGTGTCCGTCTGTTCGGCTGCTGGCAGGGCCGTGGTCTCCGAACACAGACACAGAACCCTAGAAGACTCTCTGTGAGCCTAAGGCATGTTATGTGTGCCGGGTTCCCAGCCTTTTGCCCAGGGTGTCATGGCCTGTCTGTGCAGTCTGACCCTTTGCTCCAGCGATGGAGAAACAGTTGAATTGGGCTGTTAGTGTCACTGATGGAAGTGACTCAAAGAAACAGAATGGAGCTGTTTGAGCCTTGGCTGTGAGGCTGCGTGAGGGAAAAAGGGTGAGGTGAAAATCTTCTTTGTGTACGAGAGAAAGTGAGAAAGACCCAAAACGAAAAATGAGCAGAGACGCCAGGCGGAATCAGCGCTCCATTTACTCCATTGTGCAGAGACGAGAGTGAGCAGAACTTTCATTTTGCTTTCGCTGAAGCATGCATTAACAGAACGTTGTGCTTGCTGATCTCTCCAGAGCAGCAGAGCATGAAAACTGTACTGAGGTGTTCTGCTTTCTTAACACTGTGATATATTTTTCTATTTATATTGAGTGGCATTGCACAGACACACCAGGAAAAAAATTTCTTCACCACATAAGAGCACAAATCCCTAATTATCAGACCATGCACAAGAACAATATAGCATATCCACACTTGGCAAAATGCAGCTAAGGGTGAAATTCAAATCACGGCAAGTGTCTCTCACTGTACTGTAATTGTACTACTACACAATACACCTGAAGTTTTATTTTGCTACTCCACAATTAAACATCGAAACACCCATGCAGATTTCCCTGATGACTGTTGCAGAAACCAGTATTGCAATAACAATATATCGTGCAACTTTGATACCAGCATACTGTACATTCAACATGGAATTCGCTTATGGTTTTGGATCATTGGGTCGACCAGCACAGTGATAAAATTCATAATCAATAATATGAATGTAATGCAGCCCAGTGGAAAGCGTTACAGTTACCACCCTGAAATTGATCATTATTCTCGAACAGCATGTGTCATACCATAACTATTTCATAACTATGGTTTATGTTGTGGACAAGTTGCTGTTGTGACTTACGTTATAGCAGCTATAAATAATCGTTCCCTTGTCGGCCTATTTTTTTACTCTCTTGAAATTATTAAGCGACAAAAAAAAATAGCTTGTTACCAAGGAAGCGCAAAACGTAAACATCTCCGTCCTGAAGACTTTCCCGTGGGGGAAAACTTTACCTCTGACTGTTACAAAGCGCTGACACTGGAGACTCCTTCCATAAATGTTAAATAAACGTCTCCTTATAGAAAATATCAACAGAGTTTATATCTGTTTATGTGGAACACCCATGATACGATTCCCACCATACAGCTAGGTTAAACGATAATGTATTAGAACGATAGCATTACTCTAAGTCTTGCAGCCAGAAGCACTGTCAGAACTGCTGTTACAGAAAATGAATTAACATCTTTTAACCAATCAGAATCAAGCATTCAACAGCACCGTGGTATAATATCATTTAACACTCTTACTCGTTCCTGCATGTCGGCCCAGCCTAGTGGAAAACCTTTTCAAACAAATTTTGGCCTAATTAATCGCAGCCGAACGTGCAGTGACACATCATAATCCAGGAACCTGACCTGCAGCGCTGTGTTCCTCACAAGACTGCAGTGTTCCTACTGAGACGTTATCTTTCCCTCATTTATATTCTTTGAGAAGTGAGTGCCAGTGTTTCTCACTGTGAGAGCAGTAGGATTGCCATGTTTAATGTGGAAGGCAAATATACAAGGTTAACTGAGTCTATGTAGCGACTTGTGGAAAACACAATCGTCTACATATTTGGTCTAGTGTTTTAGACAAATGTGAATTGGTTTAGATTATATGCTTGTATCCTGTCTGGTTCGAGTCTCATCTTTTGTTCCAAATGTATAGACAAATCCTCCTTTTGTGTTGCTTTATTTCAACTAATTTCTTACCTATGTACACGCAAAAGTTGAAAAGGAGAACACTCCAAACATGGTGCTGTGACCTCAGTGGCCCCCATCACGTATTTAAGACATATGACATCTGAGGAATTTCATTCTGCAGAGCCTCACGCCACAGGATGCAGATACATCAGAGAGAGAGAAAGGAAGTCATCTCTGGACTGCACACACATACACAAACACACACTCCTCCTTTCTGCCTTGCATTTCAATTTGCATGGTCTTCCTTTTTTTGGCATTTAACCCATCCAGAGATTTTTCCACGTATGGGTGTGGTGTGTTGAGGTCAATAAATCAGTAAGATTTGCAGCCATTATAGCCATGTTGTGACACCACTGTCCAATCTGCCTAGAGACTAACCTTTTGTTCTCAGCGTCAGTACATTGAGGACAAGGTGACCGAAAATTTTCATGAAAGGTCGTCATGATGAAAATTCTGGGTTTCATGCAATTAATTACACAAGGATTTTTTAATAGCAGTGACCTCCGTTTTATTAGGCTGATTCATCAGGTACATACACTGCTAATCAAAACATTTTGAACCCCTGGAGTTGCTTGTTTTTTTACAGACCCACATACCAAAAAAAAAAGATTTAAATATAGAAAGCTAAATCTCATTAACTGCTTGGTCTCAGGGTCTATGATGAGTGCTTTATTTAAATCTGTTAAGCCTATAGATTAAAGACTCATAGACTCATAGACATTAACTATAATTAGTAAACATTTAACAGTTAAATTAATTAGTTATAAATAGAATTAACTATAAAACAATGCCTAATTAGAGTGATAAAGATTTTGGCCATTTCCAAGTGGATTACATTTTGATTTTTCCAATAAAATAAAGTCTAACATTTCTTAATTCACTAAACATTTAATCAGAAATATTTCTTCATTCACTTATACCTTTTTCTGGAATACAATGAAAAATAAGCACCATAGGACCAGGGCTGACCAGAAGTAATAGACATGTATACAGGAAATATATAATAAATGTCTAAAAAAAATTGGAGACCCAGCATTATATATCGACTAGTTCTCAACTTTATCAAGAATCCAGATGGCTTGCTACTTTTTTGCTTCCAAATTGACTGCCAGTTAGAGATATCATTCACTTTACACTGCTAAAAATAGGTTTGCAAGTGCAGACAACAGGACATGCTTCAACTAAATAAAACAAAAGGTGATTGCGAAAGTGACTGTAAAAAGTGCGGAGAACTCTGAGAACCTCAATCTCCCACAAAAGAGTCTCGATTAGGAGTTGGTGAAGTGTAGGAAGGAGATGGGGAGGTGGTGGGTGTGTATACTTCCGTCACTAGTAGAAAAAGAGATGGGAATTTATAGGAAGTTAACTAGGAAGAAGGCAGATCTTCAGGCGTTGTTTGTCTCCCAAACTTCAGCTATTTCGTAACTCCTTTTTTAAACTTTTTATACTTTTGTTCAGAAATCGTATCTGATTCCAGAGCATTTTAACTATTGGTGCTCTCTTTAGACATAAAGTAATATTTTTCATGTGGGAGGAGTTTAAAAGAGCAAAGTCATGTTTATTGTGAAAGGGTCCTAACGGCTCAGCGGGGCAGATTTTAATGGTGGAGCATTGGAGAGAGAGGGATGTGTTTACCTAAGGGTAGGACCAGATGCTGGCGCATTCCTGTGGCCTTCCCCGGGGTTGGGGACGGGGGCTGAGGGGAGGAACACTGCCACCATTGTTCCCTTACCCACAATCCCATGGGGGCTCCACAAGCATCAGCACTGGTGTTATCGGTTTACAGTAAAGCCCCTGTGTAGCGCATTCATACTGAAACGGGGGAACAGAGATCTAAGGGAAAGGTGGGCGTTGATGAGATGTTGTCATTATGGTGATAAATTATATTGAATTGGGAAGTTGGGTGAAGTGGTGAAGCGGAGTTACTGATTATTTACAAACAGCACTACACTCTGACAACTATGTTTTGTTCCTCTTATATCACAACAATTTGCCAACGCTAAGAAGAGCAAGATATCGTAATGTTTATCCATTTATAGTTACATAAAATGTTGTAGAACGTCCGCAGAACAGGTTAGTTCCTGTTATCACTTACATTATAGTAGCTATAACCAGTCATTCCTTTAACAGCTTCTGTTTTATCTCTCTTGAAGTTAATAAGACAAAAAGATGTACCTTGTCATGTTGTTGAGAAACTAGAAAACGCAAAGTCCAGAGGCTTTAGCTCCTACTGTTACAAAGTGCTGATACTGGAGACTCCTTCCATAAATGCTACATAAATAAACATCTCCTTACAGAAAACTTCACCACGTCAATGATTATACATTTTTCTTAAATAACAACATATAAGTCCCTGATTTAGTTGTTACTATATAAACGATATTGTATTAGAAGTAATATAAACCTCTGATTTGCTTTACAGCCAGAACTACTGCCAGAGCTCATTACAGAAAATGAATCAACTTCTGACCAAACAGATTCGAGAATTCAAAAGTGTTGTGGTATAAACCACATTAAGCAACTAAAGATTTATTACAGAGAGCATTGGCTTTAAGCTCAATATGGTGTTATTTTTTAAATACGTGAACAGGCTTTTAACTGTTTTGCTGTTTTGTCTATTCCACATCTTATCAAATATCAGGAAAACCCAAATATGACACAAACAATATATTTCCATTTCTGCTACAAATCGCCCACCCTTTGTCACGCACCTGCTGTAGATGACAGTGCTGTTTAGCTTGGCAGCAGCAGCAGGATTAGAGACCTGGTGTATCTCTGATGCTGTATTCAGAGTGTGACACAGAACAGGACACACCATCACCTTTAAGGTTGTGGTTTTCAACAATAATAAAATATGCTGCTGCCTTAATTTGAAAGCTGTATTTCACTTTATTGTAGTATAGCACATCAGTGCTTTGTCAGTATTATTATTATTATTATTGTTGTTGTATAATATTAGTGGCAGTTTATTATTTCATGGTGTGTGTGTGTGAGAGAGACGAGTAGAGAAGTGCACACACACTGCATGGTTTGTAATGCATGTCCTCCAGGAGGGCATTGGAACATGTGGAACATATAGACATGGAAAAGAGAGACGCATGGTCAGCACTTTGGAGCTTATGTGTGTGCATGTGTGTGTGTGTGTGTGTGTTTCAGTTTACAGCTTCCCCAGAGCGTATTTCTGGCCCTCATATATTGATCACTCCACATTCTGTATGCGCTTCACTGCTTTCATGTGCATGTGTGTGAAAGCCAATCATCTGTAACTGTAATATATACACACACACACGCACAGATTAACATTATTAACCATAAGGCCAATCCTCTGCATCTGCGTTATGACATATTTCTATTTTTATTAGAGATTAAAATAATAATGAAATAAAAAGTAACATACACAATGTATTCTGCATTTGGATACATAAGTATTTACTGTATTTACACTGTATATACAGATATATTTATAAAGATATATTTATAAAATATATATAATAATAAAAAAGACAAAGGAGAAGAAAGATTTTTAGTATAAAAAGCAATTCTGTGTATTTGAATGAGGAGAATATTTGAAATATAATAATAATAATAATAATTATTATTATTATTTCTGCATTTTCTTTTCTTTCTTTTTTTCTTTTTTTGAGAGGCTCATTTTATCCTCAGCTGTTGTCTCTCCGTTTGGCTCCGTGCTCTCTGTCCACACTCTCTGGCAGATGTTCTCTTCCTGTGTTTGATGGTTTTCTATTGTTTGGGGCCGGGCTGTCGGTTACGATGACCCCTGTCACCCCCTCTCTGGTCGGTTTCTCGTTCTGTCTCTGTTTGCACTGCTGGGGGGGTCAAGGAGAGCTGTAATCATCCTGTCTTGTTTCGATTGCAGGGGGTCGCGTCAGGAAAGACGCTAAAGGGGGAAAACAATCAAACGAGATGCTTACGTGTGTGCAGGGATGAGGAATGCAATAACAGGAAAATTGGGTGGATTATAAATAAACTCTTCTTTGAATGCATGCATGTGCATGTTGAGGCCAGAGGTGTGGCGGGACAGCTGTCCGCTGTTTTTATATGACAAATATATAAGGTGGTGAAAGCATTGTTTATTGGAGAGCAGAGGTGAAAGAAAAGACACTGATTTGGTTTAGCATCTGGCTGGTTAGACCTACCTCCACAGGTTAGACTGGGGTCAACAACAGAAAAAAAGAAACAAACCTAAATACATGGGTGCCAACATTTACAGTTAAACCATTTACAATTTCTGACTCCTTACTTTGATGATACAGGAGATGAAACAGGTCAAGAGAACACAAATAAAAGTTGCCTTGTGTAAAAGCTAATTCAGTGAAAGGGAAAAAACCTTGGACTTGAAACAGGCATTCGTTTCTAGTAGCAGGTACTTTTGCTTCACACCCACATTATCTAGGGGAACTTTGACCTTTGAATTCATAAACCTTTGTCTTGTGAGCTAACAGAAACCGAGTTTGCTAGACTGTGGGCTGTCTGGTTGGTAAGCCATCTGGTGCACCAATATACACAAGGATTTTTTTTGGTAAAATTCTGCAGCAAATATGGTTTATTTCTATTTTAGAAAAAAGCCACACAAGCCACACCTACTCTTACGTTAATATTTATAGCATTTGGTAGTCGCCCTTATCCAGAGCGACTAACATAAATGCTTTGTAGTCTCCATCAAAAACATAAGAATAGCATCTTAAAGCCAAGTTAAAGCCCTGTCAGAGAGGAGTTAATACAACGAGTTGGGACAGGATCAACCAATCACATTCAGACTAATGTTAAATACTAATTAGTATACACCAATTAAAGTGACTGGTTAACCCTAGATAAAGTACAGATGTTCCTGTAGAATTTAACTGACATCTTCTTGGTAACATTCAGCTGGAAAAGCCATGGGCCTCAAAGAGCTTACAAAGCATGTACAGGATCTCATTCTTGAAAAATATTAATCAGGAGAGGGTTAAAAAAAAATTCCAAGAAATTGGATATAGCATGGAACACTGTAAAGACAGTAATCAACAAGTGGAGAAAATATGGCACGGTGACATTTCTAAGAACAGGACATCCCTCTAAAATTGATGAGAAGACTAGGAGAAAACTGGTCAGTGAGGCTGCCAAGAGACCTACATCAACATTTTGCAGCAATTTCTGGCAAGTGCTCCTTACATGTGACAATCTCCCGAATTCTTCATATGTCTGGGCTATGGGGTAGGATGACTAGACGGAAGCCCTTTCTCACAAAAAAAACATCCAAGCCCAACTACATCACCCCAAACCATGTGGCAAATTGTGATATGGTCTGATGAGACCAGTTCCAAAAGGTGTAATATTCCATAATTCCAAAAGGTATGTTTGGTGCAAAAAAGCACATCAACAAAAGAATACCATACCCATGGTGAGGCATGGTGGTGGCAGCATTGTGCTTTAGGGCTGCTTTTCTTCAGCAAGAACTGCAGGTTTATCAAGGTGGAGGGAATCATAAATAGCTACAAATACCAGTCAAGTTTAATGCAAAACACTCAGGTGTCTGCTAGTAAACTGAAGATGAAAAAGAATTTCACCTCTCAGTATGACAATGACCCAAAGCATACATCCAAATCAACAAAGGAATGGCTTAACCAAAAGAAGATCAGTGTTTTTGAATGGCCTAACCAGGGCCCAGACCCAAATCCAACAAAAAATCTGTGGGGTGACCTGAAGCAGGCTGTGCACAGGAGATGCCTTCACAATTTGACAGATCTAGAATGTTTTTGCAAAAAAAGAGTGAGAAAATATTGCCAAGTCAAGATATATCACGCTGATAGACTCTTAGCCAAAAAGACTGAGTGGTGTAATAAAATGAAAAACTGCTTCAAAAAAGTATTAGTTTAGGGGTGTGCACACTTATGCAACTATGTTACTGTAAGTTTTTATATATCGTTTTCCCCCTATAAAATCTTCTGCTTTTTTTTTTTTTTCACTTTATTTGTATACTTTGCAATTGCACATTAAAGGTGGGAAAAGATCTGACATGATTTATCTTAGTGTCATTCTTTTACTTCACAAAAACCTACCAAACAGTAATAAAAAATTAGCCTTAGCTGTTGATCTGCATAACCCTAGCTTTTTTCAGATGGCTTAACCAAACTGGTAAAGTTTTAGCATGCAAGTTAACCTTAGCTAGGTTATGAAAACTCAGAAAACATGGTTCGGGTATAACAATACTAAAAGCACAGTGATACTTTGCAACAAGACATAGAAACATCAGAGTATAAATAATCAAAGAAATCAGGAGCTTATACAAAACAAAGCAGAACAGGTGACTACAGTCAGAGAAGAAACCAATGACAAGGGGAGACAGAGACAAGACGAAAACAGAAACTAAAACAAAAGCACAACGCGCAAAGGGGAATCTGTGACTGTGGCAAATACCTACATGAGGTCCTTATAATCTTAAGGAAATGGTGGATAGCAAGCAGTGATTGAAAGAAAAAATTGGCCAGTTAGTCAATTTCAAATATTTGGAGGCATCTACAAGATGACAAATACCAGACTTCTCTTTCTAACATTCTCCTTTTTCCCATCCTGTAGATGAGCGTGAGGCGGTGCAGAAGAAGACCTTCACAAAATGGGTCAACTCACACCTGGCACGGGTCTCCTGCCGCATTACAGACCTGTACATGGACCTACGGGATGGACGCATGCTCATCAAGCTCCTGGAGGTGCTCTCTGGAGAGAAGCTGGTGAGTTTCTCTTTAACTCCAACACCTGATGACATCATCTCGCTGAAAATACAATATATTTACTTTAATACCAAAATCACAGATGGATTTAAAACCGAGCTCCAGGGCAAGAATGGAACAAAGCAGTTAGAAAGTTGTGATATGGTTTTGATCTAGTTGTGATTTGTTCAGCTATTGACACACACTGACGTCTGCTCATAGAGAGTTAAGCTCCAGGCGGCCATTAGCAGTTCTCTGAGGAAGTCTGGTGCCTTCACTTTCACCCCAGATGATTAACTACATGCGTCATCTAATTACACACAGCATAATATCCTGCCTTTAGACACAGATAGAGTAGCTATTCAGAATGGTAATGAACAATGAGCTGGAATAGTCATCAAGCAAGACAGTTCGGGCAAGTTTTGTAGTGAATGCTACATGAAATCAGTATCCTCTGGTCTACCTTGAATCCAGAACTAAGGCTCATAGCTGGGTCTTAAAGGAATAGTTTTGCAACAAACAAAAAAAAAAAATCCACATTTCTTTCCTTACTCCAAAGGTAGTCAGTCAGTCTGAATTTTGTTTCATGTGTTTTGCACTGGAGCTACAAGACTCATATTTCGAACAATTAAGGAAAGATTATAGCCTCAATTTTAACATTGTGCACACTTCAATACACAATTTCATTAAACTGTGAATAAATCAAATTCAAACTACGTCATATACGGAATAAAACACTTTAGGGCCATGCTGTTACAGGAAAATAATCAACAAAGGGATGGTGTGATATACTATACTATAATAGCACAGTGTATTACATAGCAATTTACTGATGACGACAAATCATACTTTTATCTGTTTATAGTTACATTTAATGCTGTGGAACATCCATGAAACAAGGTAGTTCCTGTTATCTCTTCCTTTATAGCAGCTATAAACAGCCTGACTCATCTGTCCTGTCTGAAAACCATTCTTCTCTAACTAGGCCATTAGGCCATTGTGAACTAACATTTACAGTATATTGTCCTACTGTATTTTAACCAGAGCATCGTTGAATATTCTTATCTAGTAAAGAATGTGTTGATTAATTTTCTATAAGAGCAGCTCTGACAACTGCTAATCACAGGTTCATTCTAATAGTTTTCCGTTAAGACCCGTTTATTTAGCATTTAAGGAAGGAGTTTCCAGTGTCAGCGCTTTGTAACAGTCAGCGGTAAAGCTGTAATCTTTGTTAGCACAGATGTCCAGTCGTCTATTTAGATGAAGAATTTCTCCATCATAGATTTCACATTATCTGTTGTTAGTTGTTGGCCTTGAAATTGGACACTATCTCTCAGCAAAGCTCACAGACTTGTAGTTAATCTGTTACTTTTATGTAAAGGCTAAAGTCTCCTTCTGTTTTGAAACAAGAGAACAAGGGCTCGGTTCTTTCGTCAGCAGTGTTAGTGATCAGACATCTTAAAAGAAAGAGGAAATTGCTTTTCATTAAAGAGTTCAATAAAGAGTGTGCAGAAACTCTATTTTTGTTCCAGGATGTTAATAAATAATTAAACGTCTCACCTATAAAATTGCATAAGCAAAAATGAAGGATTTTAAAAAGTAACTTGTCATGTTTTTTTTTTTTTTTTTTTGTATTTTTGTCAAAGCATTGAGGCATATTCCAGCAATGTCTGTGAATGATAGTCTTCGTCTGCAAGTTGAATTACCAGCATGTTCTTAGTGTAATTTTGTGTATTATGTATATGTAAATTAGAATAAATGGCTAATTATGTAGTAGCTATAAATTGGGCTGGGTATTGTTGGGAATTTGCAGAGAAGACCAGGAGACTTGGAAGTATCTTCAGCAGGATTCTTTATTGCAGATGAGAGCATCAGTCTACAATATCAGAATATGCTGTTTTGCGCTGTAGTCATCAAGTCTAACCAAGGGAGACATACGTTGTAATTTTATAGGCATTCACTGGGCCATGCTTAAAGGTGTTACAAAGGAAGTGACAAGCTACAGGAGTCTGCTGCGAGTTTCACCAGGCCAAACCTAAATTAACATACCTTTATCCACACCTAGAGTTCTGCATTCACATTTGACTCAGACAGTGATAACAGAAACAGGCAGACCCATTCAACTGTAAAGTCTCAGTTTGACCTAACCATTCAGCAGTTGCTATCTTGAATACTCATAAGAAATGTACATCACTCAGATGTTTCCTATGATGATACGGGATAAACAGAGGATCGGTTGACCTCAAAGTGACCCTAAATTGTGCATTCCCACAGTATTATGACTATATAATATCTATATGATAAATTACTCAATACAAATTTCTTACTTATATCATGGATATCATCAGTATTTTTTTTAGAACAATTACAAATTAATTGGAAGTAGTTTATTCAATGTTAAAATTTTGTACTGAGTCTTTAATGTTCCCTTACATTAAGTGTAAATAATTTTCTGTTTATGGGCAGTTTATTAGCAAAACTTAATATATCATGCTACATAGCGTGTATCTGTCAGAGTATTTGTAGAGGAAGTGGATGCAAGTACGGATTTCATTTATTGTAAGTAAGCAAACACGAAACGCAAAGACCGAGAGACAAAACAAGAATAACGAAGCAACAACATGAACAAGACATGAATCAGGTGCAGTGATACCGACAACAGACGACAAAAGATAGACACCGAATGCTGTACAAGATGTGATTTGAATACTAGTGCTAATTAACATGAACGTGAATCAGGTGCAAAGCAGTCATGTGGCGTGAGTGTTGTGATCATGTGGTCTGCAGTGGCTGATGGGAGAAGTAGTCCAACCATGACAGTATCATAGAAATGTCTTCAAGTGTCAGGATGTGATATTTTTGTTATACCGCACTGGAAATTCGATGCAGCACAAAAAAGCACTGTATTTCTGCAGCAGGACTGACCTTGTTGCTGACATATTTGTGTGCAAATATAAAGGGTAGGGATGCTGGGGATTGGTTCGATACCATGAGTCATAAGCCTAGTGTACATTGTCTCGCTAATGACATGAAATTACAGCAATCTGTACATATTTCTCAAATACCAATAACTTGACAAAACATCTTAATTGTCATGCGTGAGAGCACTTCAATTCTGCAAGCACTGAGTACTCAGACACAGTATATATAGAATACTAAGCAAAAACAACTTTATTGTTAATGTTATTGCTAATATTTAGTACTTTGTTGTAAAAGTACTTTAATCATATGATGGAATGGGTGCAATGAGTTCTTCCTCCCCACTAACAGTTGAAATGAATCTTACACCACTGTGTAAACTCATCTGCATCATCACCGGTTTAACCGAAGTGCTATTTTCTCTGTAAGTACAAGAGCGAGTGATGAAGCTACAACCCTCATATGAGTCATATGTTGAGTAATAGCAGACGTGAGAGCAGCACAGCTGCGTGTAACCGTAGCGTACATCGTTCACACGGACTCTCCCTATCATCCTCAAGGTTCTTGATTAGATATCTCCTCTCTCAGACAAACAGCAGAGGAAACACAGTATCCACAAACTCAAGGCTACGCTTGCCATGACCGAGAGGCTCACAGCTGGACCTTAAATACAGCCGGATAATGTTTTTACAGTTTCCTTCCTCAGCAGTTGTTTTTTAGTCTTAAGAAAATAAAGGTTAGAAAATAGATACTGTATTTTATGGTCATATAGTGCAATTAATTCTTTCTTAAATGGAACTCCAGCTCAATTTACAACATGCCTTTCTCTATTTTTAGGTGTATGTTAGCTAAAAAAAAATTAAATAAATTACTTGTATGCCTGTTGGTACAGATGTTAATGGTGCGGCCTGACGTGAAGAAGTAACTGTACACCAAAACTGATTATTTTCCTATACCACAGCAAATTAATAACAGTTACAATTTTTAATTAATTAAAGAATGGTATGTGGTATTTTTATCCATTTATAGTTACATTTAATGTTGTGGAACATTATTATTTATATTTGCGTTTGCTTTTACCATTTTGTCAAATATTTTGAACAGAAGTTAAGTATTATTTAGTTATCGTTGGGTTTTTGTCATAGAACGAAAAGGTCTTTAATGAACACTTTCATCTTTAGTTTTGTTCAACACAATGCAACCTAATTAATCATAGAGTGGATAGCTGTAAAAGAAGAAAGTAATTAATGCTGAAGAGGAAGCGGTCCAGCCGAGTGAGTTATCGCTTCACCCATGAGAGCAGGATCAGTTTACACACTGGTGTGGTGAGGAAGATTATTCTCGGAAAGCACCTACATAACATCCTGCTGTAGCGCTGTCAAGGCTTTGTAGTGCTGACATTCAATATTACTGTGAAGCAGGTTCACTCACCTGTAACAGGCTAGTTTACTTTGCCGCACTTCCTACCTCTTTCTGTGTACTCGAGTTTCTAATATACTGAAGAACACAGTGTTGCCCTAGTAGCAGACTGTTACTACAATTGACTACAATTATTTTCAAATAAAGTCTGTTTTTAGTGTTCAATTTTTCAGCATAGGAAAAAAATTGCTAGAACACTGTTTACAGTTATTCGATTTAAAAAAAAATGGATTCAACATGGCAGCTTGTTGGACCAGAGAAGGTAAATAAAATGAAAATCAATTACAAATTTGTGAAAACATGCCCATTTATGAACTAATGTCTTTAGCCATGTAGCTAGTATCTGGTCCAGTGAGATGGCTTCAGCTAAATAATTCACGTTTATTGTTTCTGCTAAAGTATTTTTTTTTAAAGTTGTTGATTCTGTCTGCTGAAATACTTCACTAGGTCCACAGCCCTTGGACCTTGGTATCAGACAACCCCTGATACAGGTCACGTAGTGCATTAGAGTGTAGATGGCATTATTTTACCCTCTGTAGTACTCATACTGTATGTAGAGAGTAGAACTCCATTTGGGATACAGCCTACTCTCTGGACTAAAGATCACCGTTACCATAGAAACAGGCTTAAAGAAGTTGGTTGTCATCAAGCCAGTGGCATTCTTGTTATCTGGATGTGCATGAGTGTAGTAGCCAGTACAACCTTAAACCTTAAACCTTGTTTAAAACATCAGCTTGACTACCAGTTTTGGAATCTGAGGTACATGGGAGTCTGATCATGTATGAATAATAATTCATAATAATGAATAATAACAAATAATTGTTTGGGGGCGTTGCCAAGATGGCTGCCAGGTGGTATAAGGACTTTGATGAGGTCTTCATCTAGGCCCTCCTCCTATAAATGTCAACCATCATCATTTTAGCTAACGGTCTCTTCGATTTCCATCCAATTATCTGTTATTTAATTGTAATTTAAGGTTATTGGCTGTCGCATCCAGTGTCTTTCGTGACTCCACTGAAAAGTGCTGATGTCATCGTAGAGCCGCCATACTGCACTGCCATCCACCTGCTGTGTGTGTGAGCCACGTGCATTTCAAAGAGACACAATGCCACTGCAGTATGTGTGTGCATGTGTGTGAGTGAGTAAGTGTCTGCATGCGGCTACCTTACACACACAAAGACGAAACCACCCACACCTCTGAAGTAGGGTTACAGAAAGCAATGCGCTCTCTGTTCTCTCTGTCTAGCGTTCTAGCAGATTGCCACTACCTCATCCAAATCTGTCTTTGCGGATCACGTGCCGTCTGACAAACTCGTCAGGATCTGTACTCAAGGGACTTGTAGCATCCACCACTCCCACCCACCATCCCCCACGTCCAGCCTCCATTATTTTATTCCTTCTCTCTCCAGACGCAGCGACCACGCCTCAGTACAAAGTCTCCTCGTACATCATATCCCAGCGCACACGCCTCTGACGACACCCAGTTACTCATTCACTCGCACACGCTGATAGAGCCATCTAGATACTCGAGCATATTTTTATCTCCAAGAAATGGTGCATACGACATTTCCCGGATTCATATACAATAAATCTAACAACAGAGTGGGAGAAAAAACATGCTTCACAAAGGACACGTATAATCCCTATTTAGAGCGGGACATTCCGTCCAAAAGTGTCTCAATCTATCTTGTGCTTTGACACTTTGCTATTCCTGTGAGAGCCACTCTCGTCCATTGTGCATGTCAGAATAGAAACAGTTTGCCAAGTCTGTCCTCAAGGCCACGGTACATCATTAACTCGAGCTCCAGTCCCGTGTTCCCGCAGGAAAGGAGTTGGAGTGGGATACTGCAGCCTGTCATGCTGTCATGTTAACCTGTATGGCTCTGTCAGCAGTGCATCTGTGTGTGGACCGAAATATGTCATTTGGGAACTTTAGTTTGGCTTTTAAAACAGAGCTAATGTAACTGAAGACAGATTTTATAGCAGTGCTGAACATTATGACCTGAACATTCTTTCTCTCTTAAAGCATTTCTAGTTCCATTCATAACATTCAGACAGGTGACAAATTAAAGGAAAAACACCAGTGGCTCTGTTATTCTCTATGGGTGCATTCATTCATTTTTGGGTCCACTCACTTTTCCTCTTAGAGACATCCATTACTGCATATCAATACAAAGGTCTTCTGGCTGAACACCTTTCTATCCTGATGGGCGTGGTCTCTTCAACAATGTCTCCGCCCCATCCATAGTGCATCAGAATCAGAATCAGAAACAATTTGAAGCCTCACTGAGTGATTATGATGATGATGTAAATTATATGCTATGGCCTTCACTTTCACCAACCCAGTTGAGCACCTCTGGGAGATTTTGGAGCAGTGTGTTAGACAGTACTCTCAACATCCATCATCAAAACACAAACTGAAGGAATATCTTTTAGAAGAACAGCGATCATCGCTCCAGTAAAGTTTCAGAGACGTGTAGAATTAACTCTTATTAACTCTTTGTTGTTTTTTGTTTCATTTGTTGACTCTCTTGATGTTAATCTAACTTTTGTGCAACAATTTCTGGAGATCTCTGGAGATCTGAGAAACATTTTGGCCATATGCTATACAAATAAAAGTATAAATGTGTTTCTAAGCTACACTTAACTTCAATAATGTAACACAAGTGGTCCATGACTTTCATACAGTACTCATGGAAAAACACAAATCTGCTTATTAGTGATGCTGGACAGATACTACACTCTAAAATGCACTGCAAACCACTTACAGAAGCAACACTCTAAATATTTCTCTTGGACAGAATGGATAATAAATGGGGATGTGCCAGTCCCACTTTTTCGATACAGTACTGATTTCAGAGCTCTGATTTCAGAGTATCAGCCAAAGCTGTGATACTGGACCAACAGAAATATTTCTGTTGCCAAGTTCTGCGAAATGTCGGAGATGCACTGGTGGTGTGCTGCTTTAGAACACCGTGTGTTGTGTCAGCTATTATACCACAGCGCTGTTGAATTCTTGATTCTGATTGGTCAGAAGGCATTTCTATAGTAACAGTTCAATATTCTCACTTGGACTTGCATGGTGGACATGCTACATAATATAATAATAATAATAATAATAATAAACAAATTAGAAATGATCAATTTCTGTGAGCCGATGTTTATTTATGGAAGGAGTCTCCAGTTTCAGTGTTTCAGTCAGCAAATCTTCCACTTCAGGACAGAGGAGTTTATGCAATGTGGTTGCATTGTGAGTCTGTTTGTGACTGATATTTGTAGTGAGTATGTGTGTGTGTGTGTGTGTGTGTGTGTGTGCATGTATATATGTGTGATTCAGTCCAGGTGCAAACAAACCATGATTAGGTGAGTTGGAGCATGACACGGCGCGTGTGTGTTGAGAGAGGTAGTCCATGGCGGCCATGTTTGTAGGCTGTAAATGCATTCTGTGAACTGGAGTTTAACACTGGTTCCATCGCTGACATGACAGTGGCTTCTCGGTGACATGACAAGCTCTGATTTTTGTCTTATTAGCAAGACCAAGAAAATAGAGAGGTTGGTGAGGGAACGACTGTTTATAGCTTCTGTAATGTGTGAGAACAGGAACTAACTTGTTTTGTGGATGTTCCACAACATTAAATGCAACTGTAAATGGATAAAAAAGTATGTGTCATTCTGTATAATAATTAATAAAATTATAATCATTGGCAAATTGCTGTGGTATAAGAGGAATAAAACAAAAGGGCAATAAAACTTCAGGGCGGTTATTTTCCTATAACTGCACATTACACTGAAAAATTAGCCAGCTAGTCCACAACACCGAAGAGGTCCAGCATTATCCACTTTCAGCAATATTTACTCTGTTCTCACACACAAATTAAACAGGATAATCAGGATAAATTTCCGATGTGGCAGCAATCTTTTATGCAGAAGGTTTGGAAAACAAGCTAGGAGCTGATTTGCATATCATGTGTGATACAGCTATCGGATTTCAATCTTGAGAACAAGAAATGCATTCGATTATAAGTGTAAATGGTTAAAATCTTTTTTCCACAAAAGCCAGATGTACAAGGGCTCATTCCTTCAGCTCTGAGGCATTACGAATTGTTTCGAGGAGAACATTAATAATCAGTTGTCATTTGCTGTTTGCAGCCCAAACCCACGAAGGGCCGAATGAGAATCCACTGTCTGGAGAATGTGGATAAAGCCCTGCAGTTCCTCAAGGAGCAACGCGTCCACTTGGAGAACATGGGTTCCCATGACATCGTTGATGGCAACCATCGCCTCACGCTTGGCCTCATCTGGACCATCATTCTCCGCTTCCAGGTCACCTAAAAACAATAATGCTCCGTTTTAATCACAATCATATATATGTTATGAACTTTTATGTCAAATTGTATGTATTATTCTGTATGGAACAGATCCAAGACATCAGCGTTGTAACAGAAGACAATAAAGAGAAGCGCTCAGCTAAAGACGCTCTGCTTCTGTGGTGTCAGATGAAGACAGCAGGGTGAGTTGTGTGTTCAACCGGCAACAGCTGTTTGTTTTGTCGAGGAAATGTATATGAGCTGAGGGTTATGTGTTTTCTTTACAGCTATCCAAATGTCAACATCCACAACTTCACCACGAGCTGGCGTGACGGAATGGCGTTCAACGCCCTCATTCACAAACACAGGTAGAAACCCTTGGTAGAAACTCAGTTCTTGGCTCAGCTTGTCCACCATTTGGCCCCATTCTGTGTTATTTGACGCTCCATGAAACTCATGTCTTCCTTTGCTCCCAGGCCAGATCTTATTGATTTTGACAAGCTGAAGAAGTCCAACGCTCACTACAACCTGCAGAATGCCTTCAACTTGGCTGAGCAGCACCTGGGCCTCACTAAACTGCTTGACCCTGAGGGTAAGAACCTCCTCTTTCCCTTTCTATTGAGAGCTGACTTCTGATGAGCCGCATTTTGCATGCACAGTTACAATATTATCTTATTGGGAAATATAGCAGATTATTAGATCGATTTCAATTTCAGTTCATAGTGCCACCACGCGAGTATAAACCAATTATTGATTTCTAAAGCGGGTCATGATTTTTTTTGCTTATAAAACATCGATTATAAAAACATAAAGCTTGGTGATATAGTAATTTTTAATATTCTATTACATAACACTATTTTCCTTTCTCATGGTTTTATCATATTACTCACAGTAAACATTAAAATCCATTTCTTTTTACCAACTGCTTCATTTTGCTGTTTGTTCATTGCAGTCTTTCATACTCCTGTTCTACTGTTCTGAGGACACTTCTTTAACAAAGCATCACAAACGATATATTTTAATATATATTGGACATACCAACAGTTTCTTGGCTTAATGGCTTCAGTGTTTAAATCAAAACTGGTGTTTTGGTGCATTTTGTACGAATCTCCTTTCGTTGTGGACACAAATATGCCGGTATATATGAAAAAAAAAAAAAGAAAAAGTGTTTGGTAGATATTTTTACAGTTACATTTTTTAACTTTATAGTTACATTTAATGGCGTGAAGCAGTCTGTTACAGATCAAATCACTTTGCGGGCTGTTACTATAGAAACAATAACGTATAAGCGCAAGCGCATTTATATAATTAATAATATATAATGATTTTTCTTTTAGTCGGCACTACTGTCAGAGCTGCTGTTATAGAAAATTAATCAACACCTTCTGACAAAATTAGATTTGAGAATTCAGCAGTACTGTGGTATAAACTCATATATCAGATTAAATCCACGTATACACACCTGGAGAGAGAACATCTGCACTGTAAGCACTAAAACACAGACTGAAAAGCTTTATGTGCAATTTGAACCATTAACATTTCCAATGTTTACTAGTAAAGTGGCTACAAAACTAGTAAAGCAGATTTTTTTTTTTTTAACAACACAGACTTGTTCTTAGGTGGGTTTATTGGCAACTGCAGAGACATGATGTCATGTGTTTAGAAAGTTACCGGATTAATTAATGACTCATGTAAAATCCAGAGTTTCCCATTATTAGATTGTATTTTTTTTTTTTTTAAAACGTAACAAATCACAATATAGTATGCTACATACTTTAGATATCAGTGTGGACCATCCTGATGAGAAGTCAGTCATCACCTACGTCGTCACATACTACCACTACTTCTCCAAGATGAAGGCTCTGAAGGTGGAGGGCAAACGTATCGGCAAAGTGAGTTTTTACGCCATATTATTTACCGGTGTATTGAAATAGTGATACTTTGCAAAGGCAAAAACCTGTGCATTGTCCTCCATAGGTGCTCGATAACGCCATTGAAACAGAGAAGATGATTGAGAAATACGAGTCTCTTGCGTCAGACCTTCTGGAGTGGATCGAGCAAACCATCATCATCCTGAACAACCGCAAGTTTGCTAATTCTCTGGTAGGAGTCCAGCAGCAGCTCCAGGCCTTCAACACGTACCGCACTGTAGAGAAGCCTCCCAAGTGAGTGTTACACCATTTTCATTCTCTGTAGTCAGGTCATGTTCAATTTAAGGACGCATGAAATGAAACTTCTTGGAAGTTTGTATAGAAATTTAATTGAATGTAAGTGACTGACGAGGAGTTGAAAAGGACTGAAAAAATGAATCAAGTGGAATTGAGATTATTCAAACTGATTCAAAAATTCAATGAAGTAGACTTGAATACCAAATCAAATTTAATTTGTTGATGCCTTTGGCTCTGTTTGGCCTTTTTTTTTCAGGTTCACAGAGAAAGGTAACCTGGAAGTCCTTCTGTTCACGATTCAGAGCAAAATGAGAGCCAACAACCAGAAAGTCTACATGCCCAGAGAGGGCAAGCTTATCTCAGACATCAACAAGGTGAGACTTGGAACAAATCTCCGCTCTTTTACATTTCTTCAGGAGTAAAACACTCAGGGTGTGCTGTTTTAGAAAAATAATGAATGACAGGGTTGTGAAGCGGAGTTAGCCAGCGTTTATTAATTTCCAATAACAGTATGTCCTGAAGTCTTTTATTCCTTTTTGTTTTATGCCACAGCAATTTGCAAACAATTGATTTTTTTTGTTTGTTATAGAAATGACAGATTATACTTTTGTCCATATATAGTTACATTTGATCTTGTGGACCTTCAAGGTTGCATTAAGAATCAAGTTAATTTATGTTATAACAGTTATAAACAGTTGTTCCATTCTCTCATTTTTCACTTTTCTGAGGTTAATAAGACAAAAAAAAATGCAGTTCATCATGTTACCAAGAAGCTGCAAGGTTACCTCTGACTGTAGCAAAGCACTGGCACTGGAGACTCATTCCAAAAAGGCTCAGTAGCTCAGTAGTAGTAACAGCTCCTCAAAGGAAAAAATCACCATATCACCAATAACACATTTTTTTAAAAAATCTGTGTATGTGGAGCATCCGCTGTCCAAGTCCCTGTGAATGAGGTGTTACTATGGAATAATGCGTATTCAGAGCTACTGTTTTACAGAATTAATAAACACCTTTTTGACCAATCAGAACTGAGAACTCAACACACAAGATATGATTGTGAGTGGTTGCTGGAGAGCTGGAAGCAGTTTGGATCTGCTGTAAATGGATGATAGTTGCAGTGATACTGTTAGTCATAACGTGTGTGGGTGTGTGTGTGCGCGCTCAGGCCTGGGAGCGTCTGGAGAAGGCGGAGCATGAGCGTGAGCTGGCCCTGAGGAACGAGCTGATTCGTCAGGAGAAGCTAGAGCAGCTGGCACGCCGCTTCGACCGCAAGGCGGCCATGAGAGAAACCTGGCTCAGCGAGAACCAGCGGCTGGTGTCACAGGTGACCAATCAGTATCCTTTTTTCTTTTCACCAGTTTGATACCAGCTGGTGTAATTGTATATGATGAAGAGTAAAAAAAAATTTTGCACCCCGGTTGGTCAAAATAAGGGAACTGTTACTTTACTACAGTAAAATTACCAGACTTGTCCTACAAGTCAGTCTGTTCTTTCAGTGGGAGTAAATATTTTTAGTCACCAATGCTTGTAGTGAAAAAATACCTCATCACGCTCTCTCACTCCCTTTGCAGGACAACTTCGGCTTCGACCTCCAGGCAGTGGAGGCAGCCACCAAGAAGCACGAAGCCATCGAGACGGACATCGCAGCCTACGAGGAACGTGTGCAAGCTGTGGTGGCCGTGGCTAAAGAGCTGGAAGCGGAGAACTACCACGACATCAAGCGCATTGCGGCACGTAAGGACAACGTGCTGCGGCTCTGGGACTACCTACTGGAGCTGCTGAAGGCACGCAGGCAGAGGCTGGAGATGAACCTGGGCGTGCAGCGTGTCTTCCAAGAGATGCTCTACATCATGGACTGGATGGACGAGATGAAGGTGAAGAAGCGAGGGAGGCGAGAGAGAGAGAGAAAGAGAGAGTGGGCAGGAGAGCACTAGTGGGAGGTTAGACGTGAGAGAAGTGAAAGTGAGAGAAGTAGCGAAGAAATTTTAGCAGACATTTGCTAAAAATGTTGTCTTTTTAAACCAAATTACAATGAAATATCTGACTGTGAGTCTTAGTGCACTGTGGCATTAGTGTGGAACATTGTAGACTTGCTGTAAACTGTGTGTCGTGATTACTCAATTCTCTCCACAGATGCTACTGCTGTCTCAGGACTACGGGAAGCACTTGCTGGGAGTGGAAGATCTGCTTCAGAAACACGCTCTGGTGGAGGCTGATATCGCCATCCAGGCCGACCGCGTGCGGGCCGTCAATGCCAACGCCCAGAAATTCGCTGTTGATGATGAAGGTGAGGAGAAATGTGGATAAAAACACAATTTAGTGCTGTAATGATACCAATATTTTGACCTCATTGTGTTTGCCATGCACCATTAGAGCACAACAAGAACATAACTGAAAAAGTCATTTCACATCTGAAACAAGCAATTATTAATTGTTAAACAAATTATTATTTACAAACATTATTGGATGAAGAATTTGTGAAAGTGTATTACCAAAATATATGTTTTACATAATAATCACTGGTTGATGGGGTTCAGTATCTCTCTGAAATGATTCATCTCATTGAATTTTCTTTCATTTTTTTGCTTTAAGCCATTTTCTCATTTTCTTCTTCCCTCCTTCTCTTCCT
Organism: Pangasius sanitwongsei; assembly: GCA_037576675.1. Classification (NCBI taxonomy): domain Eukaryota; kingdom Metazoa; phylum Chordata; class Actinopteri; order Siluriformes; family Pangasiidae; genus Pangasius; species Pangasius sanitwongsei. The sequence continues at coordinate 5,824,734 of CM075013.1, read as the reverse complement.
GTTCGACCAATTTCTCTATATCTCTTACGGTTCTCCTGTGTCTCCCACTTCCTGCAGGTTATAAGCCGTGTGATCCGCAGGTGATCCGTGATCGGATGGCTCACCTGGAGTTCTGCTACCAGGAGTTGACGCAGTTGGCGGCTGAGCGACGTGCACGTCTGGAGGAGTCTCGCCGTCTCTGGAAGTTCTTCTGGGAGATGGCTGAGGAGGAGGGCTGGATCCGTGAGAAGGAGCAGATCCTGTCATCAGACGACGTTGGCAAGGACCTGACGGGTGCTGTGCGTTTGCTGAGTAAACACCGGGCACTTGAAGACGAGATGAGTGGCCGAGCCGGGCACCTGCAGCACACGGTGCGTGAGGGTCAGGCGATGGCTGACGCCGGACACTTTGGAGAGGCCAAGATCCGCGAGCGCGTGGCTGATGTCCAGGCTCAGTGGGCGGCGCTGGAGCAACTCGCTGCAGTCCGGAAGGCACGTCTAGAGGAGGCCTGCAGCTTGCACCAGTTCCAGGCTGATGCCGATGACGTGGACGCCTGGATGCTGGACGCGCTGCGCATCGTTTCAAGTGACGACGTCGGCCATGATGAGTTCTCCACGCAGGCACTGGTTAAGAAGCACAAGGATGCAGCAGCCGAGGTGGCCAGCTACCGACCCGTGATCGACTCACTCCACGAGCAGGCTCAGGCACTGCCCGATGAGCTGACCCATTCAGCTGACGTCAGCGGACGCCTGGCGGGCATCGAGGAGCGCTATAAGGAGCTGGCAGAGCTCACCCGGCTGAGGAAACAGGCTCTGCAGGATGCACTGGCTCTCTATAAGATGTTCAGTGAGGCTGACGCCTGCGAGGTGTGGATCGACGAGAAGGAGCAGTGGCTCAACAGCATGGAGATTCCAGAGAAACTGGAGGACCTGGAAGTTATTCAGCACAGGTGAGGAGTTAAAGGTTGGCGGTTGCAACGTAACATGATTTACTTGGTACAATAGCTATTTACCAGGCCTGGGCCGGAGATATGATGATATAAGATGGATATTGTGATAAATAATGTCACAGTATGCTTTTCTGAGATACTGTGGGTATAATTTTATTACTCGTTAAATAAACTGACTGGAAACAGCTGATTTGGTGTTAAAATTTTGAACTTGATAACTGTAAAATGATATTTTCATCATATGGCCCACCCCTAGTTTGGTGTCTGACGTTTGAGCCTATAGCTTTTACTGGAATGTAGTGAACTGGCAGGAAAAAGAAATCTTTTCTGTAAATATTTACCTCAAACTTTATCGACTTCTTAAGTAAAGTCACACAGCCTTGCTCACATGGATTAGGACACAGTGGGACTTTCTGTAAACATGAACAAACTTTCATAGTGTAGCTAAACATTATGTCTTTAGCTTTATAGGGGCGGCCATATTGGACGACTGTATTCACTCCAGTCAAGACCACACTTTCATTTTCACCGTGCTAGTCTTTTAAGCACCATTAAATGTTCTTTCATCTCCAGAGAAAGTTATATGAAAGAACAACGAAGTCATGGTGGCATACTGTGGAAAAGCCTCACATGAAATATTCCTATACAGTGTATATTTCTATAACATTATGAGCATTTAGTGCACCAGATGTCCATGCTGAGTCACACAGAGACATGACAAAGCCAGAATCGTGGCTCTTCAGATCCTTTGCAGCTCTACAACTAAGCAACATCACCATATTTACCATTTTCCCATCCCCTGGCGGTGGTTGAAATTACAACCACCTCACAACTCTTGAGAGTTTCATTTCAGTTATACAATGAATCCAATATGCACTTGTCAAGCTCCATTCTCAGTTTTATTTTTTGTGCCAAGTAAATGAATAATGTGTTCCAGGTTCGAGAGTCTGGAGCCTGAGATGAATAACCAGGCGTCCCGCGTCGCTGTGGTCAATCAGATCGCCCGGCAGCTGATGCACAGTGGACACCCCAGTGAGAAGGACATCAAGGCTCAGCAGGACAAACTGAACACCAGGCAGGTTTCAACATTTATCTCGAGGATTCAGAATTCTAAAGGAAGACTTCTTACATTTTTCAAACAAAGGATCCGGACAGAAGGGCTACTTTTTATCTGATAAATATTGCACATGAACATATGTTTTAAACTCTACAAACTCGAACAATGGGATCAAATATACATCTTCAGTTCAATTCAGTGTGCTTATTAAATAAATGAAATAAATTCTGCTGAAGGTGTTTCCGAAATGCAGATAACTGGCCCTTTTTAATAGTAAAGGAATTTCTCAGGAATGCGAAAAGATATAACATTAGATTTAAGATATATAAATATAAAATATGTTTTGAAATATATTTGATTGAAGTTTTTTTTTAAAGACAACTGACTATTTGGCCTCTTCGCAACCTGTATGTGATGTCAGGATGTAAAGAATAAAAACTTGTGCTATAGGAAAATAACCAACCATGAGCTAGTGTAACAAAGCAGAGTCTGAGAGAAGAAGAGTCACACCAAAGTTGTTATTTTCCAATCAAAACATGTCCAAGTGTTTTATTCCTCTTTTACCACAGAGCAGTTTGGCAACAATTAGAGTTGTTTTATTTATTAAAGAGCTACAAATCATACATTTTATCTGTTTATATTTATATTTAATCTTGTGGAACATCCATGAAACAAGTTAATTTGTGTTATGACTTGTGTTATAGCAGCTATAAATATTCACTTTATTTTGAAGTTAATGAGATAAAATAATGCAGCTTGTTACCGGAAAACACAAAGATTCAAGATTTGAGAATTCAGCAGCGCTGTGGTACAAGTTAAACTGTGTGTAAAATTTTGGACTTGAACAGAACGTAACAGTTCATTAGCATTATTTTTGTTTAAGCGGAATTACTGAGTACGTAAATATCCACAAATTCTCCTCTGTAGGTGGAGCCAGTTCAGAGACTTGGTGGACCAGAAGAAGGAGTCCCTGAACTCGGCACTGGGTGTTCAGAACTATCACCTGGACTGCAACGAGACCAAGTCATGGATCCGCGAGAAGACCAAAGTGATCGAGTCCACTCAGGACCTGGGTAACGACCTGACAGGAGTCATGGCACTGCAGCGCAAGCTGACGGGGATGGAGCGCGACTTGGCCGCCATCGAGGCCAAGCTGGGTGACCTGCGTGGAGAGGCAGAGCGTCTGGCAGCTGAGCATCCTGAACAAGCCAAGGCTATCACGGGCAGGCTGGCGGAGATCGGCACCGTCTGGGAGGAGCTGAAGGACACTCTGCAAAACCGCGAGGCCTCTCTGGGTGAGGCCAGCAAGCTGCAGCAGTTCCTCCGCCAGCTGGATGACTTCCAGTCGTGGCTGTCTCGCACACAGACGGCCATCGCTTCTGAGGACATGCCCAACACCCTGGCCGAGGCTGAGAAGCTTCTCGCCCAACACGAAGGCATCAAGCACGAGATTGACAACTACGAAGAGGACTACCAGAAGATGCGGGACATGGGCGAGATGGTGACCCAGGGCCAGACGGACGCCCAGCACATGTTCCTAAGGCAGCGGTTGCAGGCGCTGGACACCGGTTGGAACGAGCTGCATAAGATGTGGGAGAACCGTCAGAACCTCCTGTCTCAGTCTCACGCCTACCAACTGTTCCTCAGAGACACTAAGCAGGCCGAGACCTTCCTTAACAATCAGGTAATGTGTTGAGGGTTGGACATTCAAGTAAAATATGAAAACTGTTGATTATACCTTCATAAATACCTTAAGTACAGTTTACATAAGACGTTATGTGTGTTAGATATAGACACCTTTCATTATTATTAAAGTTTCTTAAAATGCTAAAAAAAATCCTTTTTATTCATAATCTCATGTTTTCTTTCTGCAGGAATATGTGTTGGCCCACACTGAGATGCCCACCACTCTAGAAGGAGCAGAAGCTGCTATTAAGAAGCAGGAGGACTTCATGACCACAATGGACGCCAACGAGGAGAAGATCAACGGTGTGGTGGAGGCCGGACGCAGACTGGCCAGTGACGGAAACATCAACGCTGAGAAGATTCAGGAGAGAGCGACTTCCATTGATGACAGGTTAAAGAAATGCACACATATTCAGTTCTGTTAGATTTAATGTAGTGACTCTGGACAATTTTGAATTCACATGAGTAAAATTTATATAAATTTGTCTCTTCATTCATCTGGGCTTTACAGATTTGGACTATATTCAGAGTTGAGTGAAAGTGCATAGTGAGAATTTAATTCAGACCTTTGATGTAACTAGAGACAATTCAGAAATTATGCGAGTTATGCATGAGGCAGTTACACAAGATTCTGACCTTGAACTTTTTTCTAATTGCTTGAGTGAGAAGCAGTATTAAGTCCAGCACCACTGTCTGACACAATAGGTCACACTAAAATGTTGATGATGTTTTATGCTGTAAATACACTTGGAAACTATAGAATGCCATTTGAGGCCAATATTAAACATATGAATATGACACAATTAATTAACAGTCCTTGTAATGTCTAAAAAAGTTTTTCACAGAGAGGGCATCCGAGGAGATAGCATCTTAAATCAGAGACGTTACTTATCTCAATGACCGATTTATTTATGGGTGAAGTTATTGTTTCTTATTGCATCCCTTCAGTCTGTATTTCCGTAAGTGCTTGTGTTTAGATGCTATAAAAAACACAGTTTCAGACACCTCTACTTAAGAAAAATCTTGGTGTGAACAACACACAGGTGTTTTGAATATTCTGAATGGGGGCCCAGAAAATCAACTTCAGCATGTGCGTAACTCATTTCTGAATACATGTAACTTCCTCTGCATAAATTTTCAAGTAACTTTCGAACTTAAAAGTGCAATAGTTGAGTGTGTAAGTGTATAAAGTTGCTAAGAAAACCCATTTGGAAAACAGACTTCCAGTCCGGAATGCTTGTTTGTGTTTGGATGCGCCTGCTGTCAGTCATTTTATAGATACTTTACTCTAAGGGCCACTGTAGAAACTGGGGCGGAGCTTCATGTACATGGATGGGAATCATTTAAATTTCGAACCCACCTAACTGTAAGAGACCTAATCTTAGGCTAATATTACTTAATACACCTTTAAATTCCCAACACAAATACAGCATACTAAAATGATGGCTAGGTTGTGATTGAATGAATTCATGACCTTCGAGCCTTTACCCTGCAGACATAAGAAGAACCGTGAGGCGGCTGTGGAACTCCTGATGAGACTTAAAGACAACAGAGACCTACAGAAGTTCCTGCAGGACTGCCAGGAGGTACAGATCCACATATTGCTTTGGCAAAAAATGACATTTAGACACTTTTTTCCATTTACGTCAAATGTAGTCGATCAGCCAAGACATGTTTGGTGTTTGAAGTTTACTTCTCCAGTTTTTTATGCTTAACAGGAGAATGTAGCCACCATTTTGGCATCATGCAAAATAATACATTTACACGTGCTTTCCTTAAACTGTATCAAGTTGTTCATGTGGTTTTTGACACACTGCTATCTATAAAACTGGACAAAAGACGCCACAGAGCTAAGAACAGTTGTAGCTCCATCTTGAAGCCAAATTGCTTTTCTTAGAGTCAGGTAGGAGGCGTGGCCCAAAGTTCGAAGTCGGAATTATACATGAAATGGATTTGCATAATATTATAGTTTCAATTTAATTAATTTCTTTACTATTTTATAGAAACTGTTTATGTAGAAAGAGTGTTACTGAGGCGATTCATGTTTATATAAATTTTGGAGTAAAGGAGGACTCCAGCACATACTGACACGTGGACACTATGGGAACACAGTTTAGACTTTTCATGTATAACATTTTGTGTTTGTACACCAGCTGGTGTATTTTTGAATAATCTTTCACAAGCATTTCAAGAACATCTGCGAGCATCGTTCCCCTCCTGTTGCTTACGCTTTCTCTTTCCTGTTGTGTGTGTCCGCAGCTGTCTCTGTGGATAAACGAGAAGATGCTGACGGCGCAGGACATGTCGTACGACGAGGCCAGAAACCTGCACAGCAAGTGGCTCAAGCACCAAGCCTTCATGGCTGAGCTCCAGTCCAACAAAGAGTGGCTGGATAAGATTGAGAAGGTTAGTCTGAGGTTTAAATGCTTTACTTTTAGACTAGCTGACATGCCTCAGCTAAGCGTGTGTAGGGAGTAAACACAAAGCGAAAGTGGATGAGTAACACTAAGGAACACAGACCTCCACAACATCCAGACCAACAACATCGATGTCCTCTGTTAGAGAATTATGGAACTAAAGATGAATCTGTCAGATCTATGGAACTAAAGATGAATCTTTAATGGTTTGAGGTCTAAGGTAGCCAGTTATCTCTCCACACCGACCCTTTCCCTTCATCCCTTTCATCAAAGCAAGCTCCCTCTAGTGGTGAAGTGTGTTACTGGACATGCTGACTAATTTCCAGGGCACATTATCTACATTTCAGTTCCTGATGCTTTTATTATAATATTATTATTAATGAATACTTTTATTAATCAAAGTACATGATCAGGTATAATAAGTACCTGTAACAGGGATGTATAGTAACAGACTGTGTCTTGTGATCTAATTACCATGACAAAACAATAAATGTATGAACATAATTAATTTATTTGCTTGTTTGCTTTCTTAATTTATTTAGTTATGCTTTTTTTTATTTTAGAATATTTATTTATTATTCTAAAGTATTTATTATGCGTCTAACTCATTTATTTATATTTCTAATTATTATTATTATTCAATGTTTTGGATCGTAATTGTATTATTTTTATTATAACTGAAATCCAGTACCAACCAGCAGAATCCATCCAGGACCTTGTTTTTTTGGTGAAAAGTTGTTAAAGTGGCACAGGCAGCTACAGTCTGCTGAGGACAAAATAATCAAATCACTTGTATTTATTTGAGTAGTATTTAGGTGAGCAAAGTGAATAAATATGCCAGTGTTACACCAGCAAGTTGCGCTTGTGTCTGCAAAAGAATTGAGCTGCTACATAATACATAGTAAAATGTAGCCTAACCATCTTGCCTAAACCCTTTTCCCTCCGTCTCTCCGTCTCTGTAGGAAGGGTTGCAGCTGGTATCAGAGAAGCCTGAGACGGAGGCCGTGGTGAAGGAGAAGCTGGCGGTGCTGCAGACGCAATGGCAGGAGCTGGAGTCCACCACACAGACCAAAGCGCAGTGCCTGTTCGACGCCAACAAGGCCGAGCTATTCACGCAGAGCTGCGCCGATCTCGACAAGTGGCTGGCGAGTCTGGAGGGTCAGATCCAATCAGACGACTACGGCAAAGATCTAACCAGCGTCAACATCCTGCTGAAGAAACAACAGGTACGAGCAACAGGACATTGTTTCAAGTCTGCAGTTAGAGCTTTTGGTCTCTGCATCACTGTACAGTGATATAAAAGAAACACAAAGTGCTTGAAATGCATTTGAAATATTTTTGTGTAAGATTTCTACTTCCTCAATCTTATTATTGCCTGTCTTAGAAACCCGCTGCTCAGCACACTTTGAGCTTTTACCTACTGATCAGCTAATTGTCAGGCTCTTCGTGAGTTGGCTCAGATTTGCTGTCATTAGGGAAAACGTCACACGGTGCAGAGCAGCAGGAAACGCAGATGACATTTTTACCAAAGTTGAAACAAGACATAAATCATTTGAATCATTTGTGCATGAATCAGTTTTTAAAAACTGTATATATTTTAAGAATTAAAATTAATCAACCTATTTTCTAATTAATCAAACTAAAAATGCTTTTTAAAAATACAAAAGCATGGAATATAAAGGTACTTCCATATTTATAGACCCGGAAAATTATTTCCATATTTATAGACCTGGAAAAGTATTGAAATTCAATAAAACTAAAATAGAATCGGGGAAAAATAGAAATGGAAAAATGTATCTAGTATCAAATATATATGATTATACAAAATATATCCTGACATATTTTTTAATTTACAGTAATCTGATGAGATGTAGTTGCCCAGTTAGTTTAGACGGTAAAGCATGAGACTCTTAATCTCAGAGTCATAGTTTTGAGCCCCACATCGGCGCCAGACCCAGCCACTGGGGTTGCTGGGGTGAGCTAGTGCACTGACAGTGCCTGTCACAAGCCCGGGTAAAATGTGAGGGTTGCGTCAGGAAGGGCATCCAGCGCAAAACCTGTGCCAAATCAAATATGCGGATCATAAACCAGTTTTTAATAATGGAGAATCTGCTATTGCGACCTCTAACGGGAGCAGCCGAAAGAAGAAGAACAACAACAATCTAATCAGGTGAAATTGTTTTGCTGTGCTTGTGGATCGTTTTACTTCCTAACTTATTTCTTAATATAAGCAAAATTATAGATATATTTCTCTGTGTTCAGTTAGATCATGAAAAATATATATTGAGTCAGGGTGTACAAACTTTTAACTGGCAGTATAACACATGAGAGTATCAATAATCCCCATCATCTCACCAAATTTACAGAATTTAGCCACTGCTTTGCCTCTGAATTATAAAGCAAGCTCATTGTCCTGCACAGATGCTGGAGAACCAGGTGGAGGTGCGTAAGAGGGAGGTAGAGGAACTCCAGTCGCAGGCTCACGTGCTGCAGCAGGAGGGCAAGGACACAGACGAGGTGGATGGGCGGCGTGAGGTGGTGGAGAAGAAGTTCCAAGAACTGCTCGATCCTCTTCAGAAGAGGAAGAACTTCCTCGTGGCTTCCAGGGAGATCCACCAGTTCAACCGTGACGTCGAGGACGAAATCGTGAGTTGAACGATTGAGTGGTTGAGCGATGTTTGAGTAGGTAAATGTGTGAAACATTAATGACATCATTTCCTTCATTTCACAGCTCTGGGTTGAAGAGAGAATGCCTCTCGCTACTTCAACAGACCATGGGCACAACTTACAAACTGTCCAGATGCTAATCAAGAAGAACCAGGTGAGCCATTAAAATGTATTGAAACACACACACACACACACACACACACTAGAATCTGCTGAACAATCAAACAGTTGTGTTTGACTTTCATCATAATATCGCTCAGACCTTTGGCACACATCACTGCCACTCTTCCTGTGTGACACACACTTCCACCACATCATGCTTTTTTCATTCAGACCCTGCAGAAGGAGATCCAGGGCCATCAGCCACGCTGTGATGACATTTTCGAGCGCAGCCAGTGCATCGTGACTGTGGACAGCCCGAGTGTGGAGGCAATCAGAGCACGTCTTGCTGAGCTACAGGACCTCTGGAACCTCCTCATCCAGGAAGCAGCGAAGAGGCACGAGCGGCTGGAGGAGGCCCATCAGGCGCAGCAGTACTACTTTGATGCAGCCGAGGCAGAGGCCTGGATGAGCGAGCAGGAGCTTTACATGATGTCAGAGGAGAAAGCTAAGGTGTGTACAGTTGTTTTATATACATATATATATCGTCTGTGTATGTGTGTGTGTTTGTGTATATATATATATATATATATATATATATATATATGAGCGGGCACAGCGACAGGTGGTGAAGCAACTGCTGGAAATGTAAAGTAGGCGGGGCAAGTGACAAGTGTGCTGGTTCATATATAGAAAATTAGAGTTGCTGAAATCTAAGTTTTATATACATATACAAAAAAAAGGGCAAGGCATCTCATTTTACATGGAAAGACATGATTAGTGGCTGAATTGGATGGTTTTGCAGAAATTCTGTAACTAGCTGCATATCGCACAAGTGAGTTAGTTTGGTTTAGTTTATTGTCCTTTCTGAAATTCTTTTTGTATCTGTGGCAACTCTTCAGTGATCAACAACAATAATTAACAAATACAAACAAACATCAACAGGTTACAACACATTACAAATAAATACAACCAGCATCAAACAACATCCCTTTCACAACAACAGAATCACTGCCATAGATGTAAAATGACATACTGCGAAAATCTATTTAACAGCGCTATACCGGAGGATATAAAAGATATAAAAGATCTTTGTGCACAGGCAGTTCGTAATAATGGTACCCTGTACCTTCGACCAATGCATCCTGAAGTACTACCAAGGAAACCATGGCAACCAGTAAACTCATGACAAGAATGCACACAATGATATGATACAGAGCAAATTTGTGGATAAAATCTGCTGGTGTGAACGCTTGGTTAAATGTCAAGTCAGTTTTTTTTTTCTGTAATTTATTATAATCCCATCTAGACATTATTTAAGAGTAAATGATTATTATGATTACCAAATGATTAGGTAACTGTTATTACCTAAAACTGTTATTTGGTCCAGCTGCTGTTTGATCACTTGTGATTTGTTTCTCTGTCAGGATGAACAGAGCTCCGTGGCCATGCTGAAGAAACACCAGATCCTAGAGCAGGCAGTGGAGGACTACGCTGAGACCGTTCATCAGCTCTCCAAGACCAGCCGCGGTCTGGTGGCTGACAATCACCCTGAGAGGTACACCAGCCTCCCTCATCCCCCATCCTGATTTATTATAGCAATGAGTCATTTTATAATGCTTCGTCTGACGCACAAAGCATCAAACGTCCTTGGTTAAAAATTTTTACAGTTCTTGGACTTGAGTTGGGGACTAAGCTTTTTTTTTTTTTTTTTTTTTTTAAAAAGTACCTAGAGTTTTAAAGCAGGTTTCCTGCACAAGTTTGGAAATGTCTGGAAAAGTTTGGAATTTAAAGGCACTCTTTTCCATATTCAGAATTTTTTTTCTGAAGTGTGCACATTTTTTTATGCCAATACTATGGGAACCGGCCACCGGCTTCCAAAATTGAAACAATATATATTTTGCTTTTCATCAAAGTGCAGAGTGATGTCAAGTGTGTTTATGTTCCAACCAATCAGGTCGCAGCTCAGGTTGCAAGCAAGAAAAACAAACATGGCGGATAGCGTGTCAGTGAAAAAATATTCACAAAAATAATACAATAAAGAAATAATATACTCTTTACTTGAAACACTTAGTGATGTCATTTTAAATAATTATAATGTTTTATATTAAAGTTGCGGTATGTGCAGTACAGCAGAAGGTATTATAATGAATATTGAGATTGTGTTATAATATGATTATAAATGATCAAGGAATCATTTATAGCACATTGTTGGAACTTTGACACATTATTATCCTTATTTATGACACGGTATTAGTTTATAAAATATGTACAAGGAATAATTACAGACATATAATGATTTATTAATATGGGCTTCACAGACAGATTAGTGAGTTAATATAATTTAATTTTATTGTTTATATTCCAGTATTGCACCCTAACTAATGACTAAGGAGTCAAATCAGAATTTGGATCTGACACAGATTCTCTGATTCTCACACTCCTGTGTGGTTCTGTTTGCTCTGCAGTGAGAGAATAGGCATGCGGCAGTCGCAGGTGGATAAGCTGTACGCAGGACTGAAGGATCTTTCGGAGGAGAGGAGAGGAAAACTGGACGAGAGGTTCCGCCTCTTCCAGCTGAACCGCGAGGTGGACGATCTGGAGCAGTGGATCGCTGAGAGAGAAGTGGTGGCAGGATCTCACGAGCTGGGCCAGGACTACGAGCACGTCACTGTAAGCCTGCCCAAAAAAATGATTTACACTGTACCTTTTTCAGCCTTTTCCCTCTTTCCATCTATCTGCCTGATTGTTTGCCTGGCCCATGGTGGCTATGTTTCATTTTTATTATGCTTACTCAAAATAATTGCACTCAAAGATTTACAACTTGATCAAGTGGGCAACTGAATCAAGTTTTCATTAACAAAAAAAGTCCAGCATGTAATAATTCTGATGAATCTCCCTTGACGGAAAACTTACTGACCGCTATAAAGCGCTGACACTGTAGACTCCTTCCATGAATCTTAAATAAATCTCTCCTACAATAAACAAAAGCTTCACCATATCGACGATTTTGCATTTTTTTTATTTGTTAAATAACAACACATTTTTGTAATGCATTTATTATTAGCCTTAGTCTTAGATTATCTGTTTTTTTTTCTCTTACACAGATGCTGCAGGAGCGTTTCCGTGAGTTCGCCCGAGACACCGGCAACATCGGTCAGGAACGTGTGGATGGTGTAAACCGGATGGCCGACGACCTCATCAACGCCGGGCATGCTGATGCAGCAACCGTCGCCGAGTGGAAGGACGGGCTTAACGAGGCCTGGGCAGATCTTCTGGAGCTGATCGACACTCGCACACAGATCCTGGCGGCTTCCTACGAGCTGCATAAGTTCTACCACGATGTCAAAGAGATCCTGAGCCGCATCCTGGACAAACACAAGAAGCTTCCGGAAGAGCTCGGGCGAGACCAGAACACAGTGGAGGCGCTCCAGAGGATGCACACCACCTTTGAACATGACATACAAGCACTGGGGACGCAGGTTTGTAAGGCTTTAATATAATTAATTACCATTTAACCTGCTGCTGTGATTACTACACTACTTAACCATGAAGAAGCTTGAAATAATTGCTATAAAATTAAAATTGAAAAAGGTCACCATTGTCTTTTTCAGTGTAAACAGACACATACAGTAAAATCCCAGCTTTTTGTATAATATTAACAGTGCTATTAAAATTTTTGCTTCATTGTGTCACCTGAACATGATCTGATCCAGATATCACACTTCCTCTCCTCTGTGTGTGTGTGTGTGTGTGTGTGTAGGTCAGGCAGCTGCAGGAAGACGCGACACGTTTGCAGTCGGCGTATGCCGGCGATAAGGCTGATGATATCCAGCGGAGGGAGAGTGAAGTCCTGGACGCATGGCGGAACCTTCTGGAAGCATGTGAAGGGCGGAGGGCACGTCTGCTCGACACCGGAGACAAGTTCCGCTTCTTCAACATGGTGCGTGACCTCATGCTCTGGATGGAGGACGTCATCCGCCTCATCGAGGCCCAGGAGAAACCCAGGTGAGTGTGAGGACTGAAATGTGCAGATTATGTAGGAAAAGCTCGGTGTTTCTTTTATCAAAACTGAAAGGCTTACGGTTATGGTTAGGTGTCGAAAATTCTTGTTACTTGTATGTATAATCCTGATAATCCTTGTATGTATGTCCTGAAATGTCACCAAATATACAGTATGTGTTGTTTGGTTTCATGATTAAAAATAATTTTTGCTTGACCGTGTGTCTGCCCACTGGGTTTCTGCAGGGACGTGTCCTCTGTGGAGCTGCTCATGAACAACCACCAGGGCATCAAGGCCGAGATAGACGCACGTAACGACAGCTTCACCGCCTGCATCGAGCTGGGCAAGTCTCTGCTGGCACGCAAACACTACGCATCAGAGGAGGTGAGGGACAAGTCTGCACACTCTATATAAAGCAATAAGACGGAGCAGTTTATAGTCCACTGTGGTGTTTCAGTTATGCAGCGCTGAATATCAGTGTTCTGAGAACGTCCTACAATTGCAATTGCAAACAAATGATCATTTTTACTTGCAGATTAAAGAAAAGTTGCTACAGTTGACGGACAAGAGGAAAGAAATGATTGACAAATGGGAGGACAGATGGGAGTGGCTAAGACTGAGTAAGTCCACTACTTGTGCTCACATAGTCATTTCCTCCAACATCACAAAATAGTCTAATAACTTGTGTTAAGCATTAGATATTTTAAATCTAGCTAACAGAGAATGTTCAGCAGATTCTAAGAATTTACTAATGTTATTAGAATGTTGCTCACACAACCTTCTGAGCAATTTTGTAAGAGCTCTTAGAAACATTACATGAAAACATTCTCATCTGGAAAATTCGACTGATTGAACCTTGTATATATATATATATATATATATATATATATATATATATATATATATATGTATATATATAAGGAACACTTTGAAAACACATCAGATCTCAATGGGGAAAAATATCATGCTGGATATCTATACTGATATGGACTGGG
>CM075013.1:5757055-5810782 GCA_037576675.1 Pangasius sanitwongsei | reverse complement strand
TTTTATATTTTTTTATATATATATATATATATATATATATATATATATATATATATATATATATATATATATATATAAACGCCTCATTGTCTTTAAAGAAAAGCTGAAACCCTGATCCTGAAAACCTGATGTCCTTAGATTCATCTGTATTAATCTCAAATAAAAAAAATATATTTTTTTGTTTGTAATCCTCCACTAAATTGCAGTTACTTTTTCCCACCTCAGAATGGCTTCTGAGTTTTCCTCTGACTAACCATGAGCTCTGACATTATTAAGAAGTAGTATACACTCTCATAGAACCCACAAGTCTGATTTTAACTTCTTTTTTTTTTTTTTTTTTAATAGCACTTAATTCGGAAGTTTCATTTTACCAAGTTTCGGTTACCATGGAAATATGTGACAAGTGAATTGAAGTCAGGCCATCTTGCACTATGGGATTAAAAAAAGATTGCTTTGTGTAGCATAATAACTCTGACATAGTAATAATAATCTAAAAATAAGACTGCGACATCATTTGTAATGCACTGTGGGAAGAGAAGTTCTTTCCCCTTGTAAAAGACAATCAATACACAGTATTGTATTTTTTTCCTGTTGTTAATTTTTATGTATTTATTTATTTTTTTTGTTTTGAAATAATTGTCATGGGGTCATAAGAATGGTTTGTGCTGATGCTTTAAACTTTTTATTGAAGAATTTTCTGCACAAAAATGAAAGGGAAATTCACTTCCAGAACCATGGCTGCTGAAAAAGTGGGCGTGTCCCTATTGACCTGTTAAATTCTGACCCATTCATATGTGCTGTTTTTGTCAGAAATCACGATGTTCAACAAAAAAAAACAAAAAACAAATCCTGTTTCATATTCTCATTTACTTGTATTTTTATTCCCTCAGTGTCCTGTTTCTCAGTCAGATCTGATACGAAACACAGAAGTTGCTCATGGGTGTGTGTGTGCTCACTTTTAATCATCCAGGCACTTACTTCCCTTTACTCTGTGTCTGTGTGCGCGTGTAGTTTTGGAAGTGCACCAGTTTTCGCGGGACGCTGGGGTAGCCGAGGCGTGGTTGCTGGGTCAGGAGCCGTACCTGTCCAGTAGGGAGGTGGGTCAGAGTGTGGATGAGGTGGAGAAGTTGATCAAGAGGCACGAGGCATTCGAGAAGTCGGCCGCTACCTGGGAGGAACGCTTCTCTGCTCTGGAGAGGCTGACTACGGTGAGATACACACCCCATTACTTTTAGTCACTTTAGCACGCATTTTTATCTGAGGCAACTACGCAGACGAAAATATGTGTGAGAGATGATGCATCATCTGTACATCTTATACATTTATACATCTTATACATTTATACATCTTATACCAAACTCTGTCCATGATGAGATTAAAGTCATAGGAGATAATTAATTATTATATTACCTAATTAGCTTTCTGTCAGTGTGGCTTTAGCTTGCTACCATGTGCTCTATTTAGGTTTCTTTTTTATATTTTTTTATTGAAAATCATATATTTATTAATAATAATTTCATTATTCATTATTAATAGTTTTAATCTACTTGTACATGCTGGCATTTGAGCAGAGTGAAAGGAGATAGTCTGAAATATTTATTTATTTATTGTACTTTTTTAATGTACAGCACTTTGTATCTTTATTATTATTATTATTATTAATCATCATCATTAATTTAATTTTTTTTAATTAAGGTTTTTATATTCTTTTTAAAAATTACATTTTAAAATCTGTTTATTTTTGTCTCTATTATTATTATTATTATTATTATTATTTATTAATGTGCTATTATAAGAGAATACTCAAAAATGGTGTTGTGTGATGTCTGAAGTTGATTATTTTTCTATAACAGCATCTCCTGAAGTGTTTTATTCCTCTTATACCACTGAAGTTCGCCAAAGATTCACATTTTTATTTATTAAAGAATGACACATTATACTTTTGATCAGTGTATAGCTACTTATAACATCATGGACTGTCCATAATCCATGCTAGTTCCTGTTACCACTTATAATAGCTATAAATGAACAGGGGCGGATTTAGGGGTGATTTGGGGGCCCTAGGCAAAATATAGGAATGGGGGCCTCATGTCAGTGTTTTAACACCGATGTTTTAAATTTCAGCATACGTAATTATTACAAATATATATAGTTTGCATTTTTAGGGGGCCCTTGGCTTCTGGGGGCCCAAGGCGGTTGCCTATCTTTGCCAAGTGCTAAGTCTGCCCCTGTAAATGAAGCTAATACAAAAAACACAGGTTGTCATGTTACTGAGAAACTGGAAATCTGAAGAAGTCCTAAAGATGTCGGAAAAATTACAGCTTTACCTCTGTTACAAAGTGCTGACACTGGAGACTCCTTCCATAAAGGTTCAATAAACTTTGTTAAGTAACAATATGTTTTAAATCCTTTTGTTACTAAGCTTAGTTTATATGGAGCGTCTGGCGTACAAGTCCCTGTGAAGGAGCCGTTACTATAGAAACGATAACGTATTAGAATACACACCTGTGATTTGCCTTGCAGTCGGAAACACTGTCAGAGCCGCTGTTATAGTAAACGAATGCTCTTGTGAGGAATGTTTTCTCGAAAGCAGAAGTGACGTGAGGGAAATGAATACAGTATACATGCTTCCTTATAGCCAGTACTTCTTCTTTTATAATAATCAGATTTACCAGTAGATTTACTGGTTACAGACTTTTCTTGGTCTAGACTGTTCCTTTTAAATATTCACATGTTAAACATACTGAATTATTTCAGAAAGAAATGATTTCTTTAATAAGTGGAAGTGAATTTCCTCTTACTACAAGGGAGTAGGGGAAGTGAGCAGGGTTTCTGGATTGGAACTGGAGCATGTATGTGTATGTGTGTGGGTGTGTCAAATTGGTTGACCTGTCCATCCTCCTCTCTCAGCTGGAGTTACTGGAAGTGAGAAGAAGGCAAGAAGAAGAGGAAAGAAGAAGGAAACCCCCGACGCCAGAGCCGGAGCAGGAGATCGAGGCGCAGCAGAGGTTTTCACACTCACAAACTCACTGCACTGCAATTTTTTTCCTTGTGAGAAGTTCAGTAGTTATGTATGTTTTTTAATTCTGCACAAATGTTCCTCATCTTTCCACAGAGAAGGAGAGCAGATCGCTCAAAACGGACTGCCGTCAGACCAGGAATCCCCACGGGTGAGTTATCTTACATCCCACACAAACACACACATACAGACCACCTCAAACTGCAATATTCTGAGCAATCCTGGCAGGGCGGACCTTAAACTACTCAAACAGCTTTAACTCATGATTGATTGCAGGAATTCACATGAAATTTTGCATATTTTGGACAAGATTCTTAGAACATCCTCAAAGTTTAGGATGTGGTCACTCACAGGGGGCGGGGTTAAATTCGGCTCTTACTCAAGAGCTGTGAATTCATGAGCCTTGGTTTTTTTGAGCCAGTAAACTCATGAGCCTTGGTTTTTTGAGCCAGTAGAAAACATGAAGCTGGGACTGAGCTCTCTTAGGTTTGTAGAAATGGAGAAGCTGCTTATCATTAAGTAGCGGTCACACAGAGCTGCGTGACTTCAGACACGCCTCCCTGAGAGTTTTTTTATTTATTTATTTATTTTTTTTAATGCCAAAGCAGGATCATTTTGAAACAAGATGGAAAAATAAAGTTGATTAAGGTGCAAAGACTTATAAAAGAAGAAAATTGTAGTCACTCTTTCTATGAAGGTCATATTTCTAATGAACTATGAACGCATCCACATCATGTTATAATGAATTCATATGGCATTATAGACATTGTTATAATTATTTATGATAATGCATTACATTTATATTTATTCTTTATTATGCATTATAAATTAACACGATGCATATGTGTTCATAATACATTATAACACCAATATCGAAGAACCAAGCTCACCTTTGTATCATGCATCACGAGTCTTAATTGAAATTTTTTTAAACAAATTAATTATATCAGGAGCTACAGAACTTAACTTCGGAAGGTCACAGTGTCTCTGACATACTGAATAAACTGGAGCTGAATTTCTTTGGTTTTATAATGTGGTATAAACAGTACCTCTGTTGACAAAGTATTAATACATTATAACCATTGCTATGAACTGTAATGCGTTTTCATATATAATTATAACAGTGTGTGTAATGCCTTATGAATGTGTTCACAGGTTATTATGCATATGGCCTCCGTAGAAAGTGTTACCAAAAATGCGTCTAGATTTCTGTGTTTTTTGAGACGTCGTGGGATGGATATTTTGTTGAGACCTGGCAACTCTGCCTGAGAGCTAATATTTAATTAGACATGTTTAATTTTGTTCGCACAGCCTTTTTTTTTAATCACACAAACACGGTGTCATTAGTAAGGTTCAGTTATTGTACCTTTATAATGTTGAATGTTTTAATCAATTGAAATTGGAAACCTAAGGCACATATTCTTGCAGTGCTTGTTTTTGCTGTATTGAAAGTGTATCATATCGAGACACCAAGGTACCATATTGTATCTAATTGTATCATTACAACCCAGTCTCACAGAAAAATAACGGTCACGTGCAACTTATCTGCAGCACCTTCTATATGCCGGATATCAACATTCTGGCACAAGCATATTTTGCATAGTATGTTACATTCCGCACCAAGATATTTTAACCAAGCCCACCTACACTATTTGAATAAGATCAATGTGTATGAGTGCGTATCAATCAGCTCCCTGGGTCGTTAATCGGTATTACGTGTACACAAGTCCGGGGGCTGGTAAGGACCCTGGCTCACTGCACATTGGGACAGTGATGACATTACTATGTATTCGTGTTGTAAAACGTCACCACTGGCATTTATCAACAACAGGCAGGACCCGTACCTTTCTGACATTATATGTCATATAAATTTGTTAGCTTAATCACACGTGTTTCTGTCATGGTACTTCAGGCAGGATCGTAGGCTAGCTAGTGGATTTTGTAAAAATCATTTAACACTTAAAAGTCGTTAGACTCAGACCAACCATATATAGAACGTCAAATAAAGTCAAAAATCACTAATCATTTGAGAGCTACAACAACGATAACAAGCTACTTACATTTGTAGACGAAGTTGGCCGAGATTTCGTCCGTCTTTTTTTTCTTTTTTTTTTTTTAAGCTGAGAGGCTTCAGAAAGTATGACATCATATCCAGTAAGGGAACATAGTGAGCATCGATGCTCCCTGGTCTTTGTGGTGCATTGTGGTGATTTTTTTAGGGAGTGAACGTTCCAGTGCACTGGAAGGATTTCGCGATTGAGACAGCCCTTAAAATGGCCGACTCCCTGATCAGCGCCCTGAACTAGGGAGCTGATTGAGACCGCCCTATGTCTTTTTTTAAAAATATGTTTTGCGTAAAGTTGTGCTTTTCACGACACATGATTAGACTTAACAGGCTCATGAAACTTTTGCTCTTCTTTGCAAACACCATCAGCCTTGCAGGTCATGTGGTAACATGGCACGGTAATGTGGGTATTTTCAAAATGTGGATAGTTTTCGGCTGTACTTTTTTTGCCTACAGAGACTTTCTACGTTTTGAAAATACCCGCGTTACCGTGCCGTGTTACCACGTGACTTGCAAGTTTGATTGTTAAATGCGAAGGTTTTTTTGTGAGTCTCGGTTGATCGTTACACGCGTTCTAGTTATATATTTAATCATATGTCTTCAACGACAGTGTATTAACTTTTCCCTGCTTCTCTCTCTGTGTTTCTGTCTGATCTCAGGACGGAGTGGACGGAGAAATCGTGAACGGCGTGCCTGAGAGGAGCTCTAAGGAGCCGAGTCCCGTCCCTTCCCCGAGCTCAGGCAGACGCGCTAAGGGCAGCCAATCGTCCACCCTGCCAGCCAAAAGTCAGGAGTCTCCCTCCGCCCAGCTGGAGGGCTTCCTTCACCGCAAGCATGAGTATGAGGGCCACAACAAGAAGGCATCCAACAGGTAACACCATCTTCTTCGCTGATATAAATTTAAACACTTAAACCTGTAGTATTAACTATTCAGTAACTAGGAATGAAACTCATAGTAATTGTGTAGTTACAGCTTTTGGATATTGCATCATGTCTTTTGTAAAGGGAAAAAAAAAAATCACTTGGGCGCATATTGTTATACTGGAAAATAAACAACGATGGTGTGTTGTGATGAAGCGGAGTTAGCATTACCAACCCCAACATTGATTATTGATTTATCTAATAACAGAATGAAGTATTTTATTGCTCTTTTGCAATAGCATTTTTTCATTAATTAAAGAATGACACTTTTTGTCCATTTTTAGTTACATTTAATGTTATTTTTAGTTTAATGTTGTGGAACATCCATGAAATCAGTTACTTCCTGATATTGTTACATTATAACAACTGTAAGAGGAATTGTCGTTCCCTCACCAGCATCTCTAAAGTCATGTTACTGAAAAAACTTTTCTGTCCTGAAGATGTCGGAAAACTTAAAATTACTGCTTTACCTCTGGCTGTTACAAATCGCTGACACTGGAGACTCCTTTAGTACATGTTAAATAAATGTCTCCTTGTAGAAATCTTCACTGTATCAACAATTACACACATATTTTAATCTGTTTATGTGGAGTGTCTGCCATACACGTGCCTCTGCAAGTTGCTCCTATAGAAAGGAGAACATAGTGTATTAGAACTATTGTTAGAAAACCTTCTGACCAATCAGAATCGAGAATTCGATGGCGCTGTAGTATAATGAGGAATCTGGAATCAGGAAACTGTTGTTTAACAGTTCAGTCACCAAGAACTGAGGCCAGTGTTTTGCTGATTGAAAAATGCCTTTTGAAAAATCTCTCCCAGGTCCTGGCATAACGTGTACTGTGTTATCAACAACCAAGAGATGGGCTTCTACAAAGACAACAAGAACGCCGGGCAGGGCATCCCATACCACAACGAGATCCCCGTCAGCCTGAAGGACGCCGTCTGCGAGGTGGCCGTTGACTACAAGAAGAAGAAGCACGTCTTCAAACTGAGGTGAGCTGAACCTGCGCTAATCTGAAGCGATGAAAGCTGACAATAAAAAAAAAATGACATTTTGTCGTGACTGGATTTCTTTTTTCTTTCCAGAGTGACAAACGGAAACGAGTATCTCTTCCAAGCCAAAGATGATGTAAGGCACCGTTTTAAATTCTCACATGAAAGGTTAAATGTGTCGAAATTTCTCAACAGTGCCAGCTTGTGGCAGACAGTGAAAAAAGAAATTAAAACCCACATCATGCCAGAATCTCTAGGGTCTGCAGTGCTGTGCTCGGAAACCTTTGGAAACTTTTCATTTCATCTGGATTACTGATAATAATAAACCTAATATATAGAGCAAGCCGACATTAATATAGTTAGCTGATATTAGCTAGAACTGGTAATTATGTTGTTATGGTAACAGTGTGTGCCTCATGTAGCTGGGCTTTTTGTTTGTTTGTTTGTTTGTTTTTTGCATATCGGCACAAAATGCACTACAGCCCAGTACTGGTGAAGCTTTTCAGGAGAAAGTATCTAATGAATGCTTGAAAAGGTGCTAGATTTGTGTTTTTTGAAAGAAAAAAAAATGCTAGAGATCTGTAAAAGTCTAGACACTAAATTAGCAACAACCAGCACTTTTTCTGTAAGAGAAAAAAACAGCTGTTGTGAAAGCAGTGTTAGTTTTCATTCTGAGACTTCTCTGTAGCTTGATGTAGGTGATTTTACAAAAACTCCAAAGATGTGCAAAATAACAAAGACACAATGTAGCCTAGATTTAAGTATGTAATGTGACATTCAAATTATTACAAATAAACAATATCACACAACTGATTGGCCAAGCCACTGTCTCATTGAAGGTAGCACAGATATTGTTCAGTTTAGGAAATATCAGCCCACTGTAATTTAATCCAAATATGCATAAAAAAAATTTTTTTTTCCCACATCCCAGTACATACATTTTTCATCCCATTCAAATAAATAGAAATATTAGGTTTGGGGTCAGCAGTTAAACTGTAAATTAAAAGTTTCTAAAAGTTTGTTTGTAGTGTTTATTGTACAGTTAAATCTGAAATGATTGCATTTCATTTTGCATTTTATGTAAAATCCTACAAAAGAGGGTTTATTTTAACCCTCTTATTCTAACGAATTCCCCCTCTGAGCGCATGTCATGGTTCTGAGCGCAACAAGCGCTGCTTTCATGTCGTTTTTTTCTGGTTTCATGTGCTTTTTTTTTTTTTTTTTTTTTTACATGGTCATGTGCTTTGTCTCTACCCCTGTCCTGTCAGTGGTGTGTTACCTGATTGTGCGCACCTGTATTGTGTTTTGGTGCTTGATTAGTTTGTCTTTGTATAGCCTGGTTCTTGTGTCATCGCAAAGTCCCATTGTGCATTTTGGTTACTTTACGTCCGAGCTGTGTTTCCAACTTTTGTATGTCTTTTGTAGTTTTATTTATAGTGTACTCATTTTCGCACTAGATGAGTTTTTACACTAATCAACTATCTTGGGGAACTGCTTTTTTCTGCTGAGACAATGCTTTTGAGAAACAAAAAAAATCACTTAAATAGCACTCTTCTCAGAAAAGGTTCCATGTAGCACATCTAGTATTCTTTCACTTGTTGCCTCTTTTTTAAAGACTACAGTTTGAGGAAACTGTGATTTCTGGGCATATTCTAAATGTTCAGCACATACTCTGTGTGTGTGTGTCTGTGTGTGTGTGTGATCTCTCACCCTTGTCCCCTGTGTGACCTTTTTTTTTCAGGAGGAGATGAACACATGGATGCAGGCTATTCAGAATGCAGTCAGTGGCTCCTCCCCTTCAGACAAGTCTGACGTTACACCTAGCAACCAGAGCACTCCTGCCTCCAGCCGCGCCCACACACTACCGGCAACCGTCACCTTGACGACCGAGTCGAGCCCGGGCAAGCGGGAGAAGGACAAGGAGAAAGACAAAGAGAAGCGTTTCAGTCTCTTCAGCAAGAAGAAGCAGTAGAGGCCAGTTCCCCTAGCAGCAGAGACGTCCCGTTCCTCGCTTTCATCAAATTTGTCTTTTTATCTCTTCCTTACTTTCTCTCTTACCTTCTTCCTTACCTTCTCTCTTACCTTCTCTCTCTGTCTCTCTGTTTCTCTCTCTCTCTCTCTCTCTCTCTCTCTCTCTCTCTCATTCCTATCTGTTCACCTCATGTGATATTCCAGCATGCAAGCCGAAGAGCGAATACGCCACACTCTGTGCCTGAAGTCCCTCTGATTGGGTTCCAAAGTTACATATAAAAAAAAATTATGATTAAAAAAAATTCTCAAAAAAAAAGGAAAGATTTTTAGCTAGGGTGTGTCATGGGTCAGGTTTGGAAATTCCGAGGATCAGATGTGTCTTTTTACTTCGTTCTGTTTCTATTGTCTTTCAATTTTAAAGCTATGATTTTAATTATTGATTATGAATATCACTCTTTTACATAACCGTGACGTTCAGATGGGTTGGTTATTTAAAAAAAAAAAAAAACGCTTTCCTCAATTTTGTGAGGCTGTCTCGGAGGGATGCGCGTGTTCTTTCTGTGCTGTCGGGGAGCAAGACGGTGACGCTTGACGAAATCGATTCCACTGTGCGATTCCAGTCTGAACCTGAATCTGACGTTTCCATATGAAGGAACCTTCGCTAAAATTCCATTCGCTATTATAGTTGCCATGTTGGCCAAACCTGCCTTTTAACAATTCCAGGCTGTAAAGCCATAGAACTCCTCGCTAATATGAAGGTCGATTAACATTTGCTTGTCGTGTGTCCTTTATTAAAACCACATTTTTTTTTTTTGACCTGTAAGAATGTTATATGCTATATGAAAAAAGTACTCCTTTTATTTTTAATTTTTACATTTTCCTTCCTTTCTTTATTTTGTTTTTTTTTTTTCACTTCTGTTGAGTTGCATCATAATATATGTTTCAAATAATTCTAGTACAGAGTATTGAAAAACTAGCTGTATTATAAACACTCTATAGCATCGATGTTAAGTGGAAAGTGGAGCTCGAGCATTTACTGGAATAAAAACGGTAAAGTTACTCAAAAAAAAAAAAGGTCGCTTGCTTGTTGGCTATATGATTTTCTTTTTTTGGCTACATTATACCGCTATTTGATACATAGTGTGCATTTCTCTGTCACTGTATGTAATGTAATGAAGAAACAAAAAAGAAAATCATCTACTGCACAATCAG
The DNA here is from genome assembly GCA_037576675.1 of Pangasius sanitwongsei. Taxonomy (NCBI): domain Eukaryota; kingdom Metazoa; phylum Chordata; class Actinopteri; order Siluriformes; family Pangasiidae; genus Pangasius; species Pangasius sanitwongsei. The sequence goes on along the minus strand of CM075013.1, from coordinate 5,800,601 downwards.
AAATAGCATAATAGGAATGAAATCCTTTTGCAGCGTCAGGGCTGGTGAGGGCGTATAGTAACCTCATTATAGTCCGACTGTATGAAACTGCACCTGTAGACCTTTTACCCCTCTCTGTTAAATATGTGCGATGTCATTAAAATGCTTTTAAACATTACCACATTGCACTGACTCCTGGGTCTCTGTTTTTACTATTTGTTTTTCTATCTTAGTTTGCCTTTCTCCATTTTTATACATTTAAAGATCGGGATCTGTCGGCTGTCTCAGTTTTAATATGGCGACATGTTGATATCAGGGCGTGCAGTGGAAAGGAAATCTGAAATGGTAATGTGTAAGGTATAAAAAGTTTAGAGCACTTAGGGGTGTGCTGTTAAGGGAGAATAATCAAAGCGAAGTGGTGTGATGCGGCCCAATGCGAAGTGGATTTACTGAAGTGGATTGTTTTCGTATTGTCCTATTTCCTATGTTTTTATTTATTAAAGAACTTGTCATACTTTTTTGTCCATTTAGAGTTACATGCTAATGCTGTGGAACAGCCACGAAACAAGTTAGTGACAGTAACTGCTACAACTTAAGTGACATCAGGATCTAAGTTACTAAGACAAAAAATTACGGAGAAACCACAACATTGTCCTGAAGACTTTCCCATGTCAGAAAAATGAAAGTTAAAAGTTACAGCTTTACCTCTGACTGTTGGAGACTCCTTCCATAAACGTTAAAGAAAAGTCTCCTTGCACAAAACGTCACCATATCAACGATTAGATTTTTTTCTTAACACAGTTTTTAAAAATCTGTTTATTATTAGTCTTTAAAGTCTGTTTATCATTAGATGATGTGAAACGTCTGCCATAGAAGTCCCTGTGAATGCCCCGTTACTATAGAAACGATAATGTATTCAAATTAATATAAAACTTGCTCTTACACTCTTGTCAGAGCTAGTGTTTCAGAAAATTAAATCAACACCTGATTAGTCAGATCTGAGAATCTGACAGTACAATTGGTACAAAAACAGATTTTAGCCTCAAAAGGAGTTACAAGAGCACTGATACTTACTCACTGATATGATGTCCTACAATACTCAGAAATGTGTATCACGATTGTAATATCACAATATTGATATATTTATATAGATAATATTTACATATATCGCCCAGCTTTAGCAATACCACTATAATACTGCTATTGCTGCATTCAGTACCTCGGAAATGGGAAGTCAGAGATCAAAATGGCAGCATTTTCGACTTGCGTTCAAGCTACAAAGCAGGAAAAAGCATCTATAACTTTTGTCCATGTTCGCCTTTTGTTAGCAACAAGCTAGCCAGCTGACTGTGCTGAGTGATATATACTTTCCTCCTGTACAGTCACTGTTATAGATTTAACAAGAGAATATGTCTGTATGTTGATTGATCTAAAGCAAATGCTTGTATATACAGTGTAACTCATTTAAAATAAAAAAGTGCTACTGTGTTTACTGCTAATGCTGTATGCAGCCATGTTGATTTGACATCACTTGCTGAACTCGGAGGAAATCAGAATTCCAAGTCGAGGGGGGCTTCCAGGTTGGAGGTTGGGAATTATGAGTTACGACTTCCAGTGAAATGCAGCATTCATGAGGGCATCACAAGAACACAATTTCTAGATGCAGTACATGAATCTATAAAAAGATTTGTGAGGAATTTTTCAAAACGAATCATATGTAAAGAGGTCAGTGTTAATGCTGTATGGTATGCAAACACCAGAGATTGATTTGTGAAGATATAAAGTCAAGTTTACTGTACAAAGACCATGAAGGACAAGCGTGTCTCAGTCAGTTTTACACACAGTGTGTTCCTGATTGCTGTATGAGGTGTAGAGATCACACAAATGGCACGTTGATGAGGTTCTGTCTTTGGAGGAAAACACCATATGGAAGCTCCATATGTCTGGGATTATAGGTTGTAGTGCGAACCTACAGGCCCTTTTCTTATCTCTAAGAAATAAGAAGTAAGCAAACACACACACACACACATACACGACTTCTGCTGAATATATACTATTATATATATACTATTTTTAGATGGTGTAAATTTTTTAATGAGATTCAGAAAACAGAACCATATATAGGCTACATGTGTATTGTTATATATATATTATAAATTATATATATAAAATAATATATAATTAGTAGTTAATTACAGGATGCAAAAGTTTGCACACCCTTAGGACAAGACAAAGAAATGTACAAGAAGATATTTATAGAATTGTCTTAGTTTTTTTTTTTTACACAAAGTTTATCAAAAACATGTAATTTATAATAGTAAAAACTCATCTGTTCAAATTTTATATACCCAATTTATGAATATGAATAATAAATATTCTGTAAGCCCACCCTTCACCTTTATAACTGCCTCTGAGAAGGTCTAGGATGAAACCAGGTCTGGACACAGACAGAGCATCATGGAAAAACTCATGTTTTGGATTGTTGTTATGTTACAGGATACACTATCTATCATCAGGATACTCCATCTATCACTGATATAAATAAATAAATAAATAACCTAGCTGAAAACTTTTTTGTCATTTTAGCATCTACCTAGCTTTTATAGCTTTTATATGAGCTATTCATCTAGCTTTTACTTTTATATTATTTATTTATTTATACTTTTATTCTTTTAGCAGTTTTTATGATGTATTTTTATATTTTATATTGTTATTTTCTTCTTTCTGTCACTTCTATTATTTATTGTAATACTCCCTGTAATACACTCTGTAATGCCTATTTTACTTTTTTTCATCTTTTTTCCCTTCACACTGTGAGCTGCATTTTAAACGAATGAAAGATTCATAAATAAAGTAAATTACTACTACTACTACTACTACTAACAATAATAATAATAATAATAATAATAATAACAACAACAACAACAAGAGGAGGAAGAGGAGGAGGAGGAGGAAGAGGAGGAGGAAGAGAAGAAGGAGGAAGAGAAGAAGGAGGAAGAGGAGAAGGAGGAGGAGAGGAAGGAGGAGAAGAAGGAGGAGGAGGAGAATAATTAATGGATTAATCAAACCAACTGCACCTGAAGGTTAAACAGGGGTTAATAAAATGGTTTCCGACAGTTTACCGGAAACGCCCTCTCTCCTCTTACACACTGCTGATAACGTCATATCCTGCAGATTTTGTCACTTCATCGCAATATTATTTATTGCGTTAATTATAAAAATACTGTACTGCTCAGGAGGCTGCATTTGCTCATGTCTTACCCGGAGCCTGTGCTCTTATCACGCGCACCTTCAGCACCTCGGACAGCGCGAGACGAGGCCGGTAGTTGTAGTCCTCTGTCATGCGCGCGCTTCTCATTCACACCGGATCAGACGCCGGTAAGGACTCCATCATCCACGATCCTGTGCGCGGTGCGACGCGTCAGCGTGATGAGGAGCGGGAGCGCGAGGCGTCGTAGTAACCAAGAGCACTCGGTAACTCCAAACCGGAGCCCGTATTCCTGAACGCGGCTACACGAAGGCTCGTGCGTAAGGCACAAGAGTTCAGTCACCAGCCGCTGCGCTGAGGTCGTTTTTTTTTTTTTTTTTTTTAGAAGAAGGGATTATCCACAGAAAACGGGTCGGTTTTTTTTTTTTGGTCAGATGGGTTCATGAATGAAATTCAAAGGCGTTTTTTGTTTGTAGCTGTTGGACGGTTCGGTTGGAGCGCGCGACGATGCGGGACGGTGGAAGGAAAAAACCAGCATCTGGTCGGGGAGCGGCGATCCGGAAGCTGGGCATTAATCGTGCTGTAGATCTGATGTGAATGTGTAGGTGAATAATTTAATCGCGCTGTCTGATCATGTCTGATCTGCACCTCTAGGCTGTACACTTCCTGCTGAGTTGTGGATCAATCCCGACATTTAATCCCACACGTCAACGAGACGTTTTTCCTCTTACACTCTGATTAGCACTACTGGATTTCTGCTGTTTCTGATTGAATGCTTTATTTCTAATGCCAGTCTGTTTATACTCAGTCAAAATGCTCGTTTTAATCCTGCTGTGATTTCTGAAACCAAATATTTCCAAGACGCCGCTCCTCCGTAGGCTACACGCCCCCTACATTTTATAGTCCAGGTATATATATGCACACACACACACACACACACACAGAGATATATACATGTATATGTATCCATATCCATCATATATATATATATATATATATATATACATATTGGAGATATATATACATAAAATTGGAGATTGGACACCCTTCTAGGCATTAAGGAGAACAGGGACTTGTACCGGTACTCTGATGCTTCCCGCGTGAGCCAGACGGTGGCGCTGAAGAGGGCGCAAGCATGGCCGATAAGACCGCACCACGCTGCCAGCTCCGTCTTGAGTGGGTTCACGGCTACCGGGGCCACCAGTGCCGCAACAACCTCTACTACACGGCAGGGAAGGAGATCGTGTACTTCGTGGCCGGGGTCGGTGTGGTGTACAACACCAGGGAGCACACGCAGAAGTTTTACCTGGGTCACAATGATGACATCATTAGGTAAGGACACTTGTTAAAGTGTGGGAACATTCATCCATTCAACCATTCATTCATTCATTCATCTTCAATAACTGCTGCTGGGTCAAGGGTCAAGGTGGATGACACCAGGCATGAGGTGGGAGTACTGCCAGTCCATCACACTGCACCATGCACACACACTCAGTCCCACCTACAGGTACATTTAGCATAAGAGCATGTTTTTGAGAACTGGGAGGAAACTTGAGAACCCAAATGAAACCCATGTAGACACAATGAGAACAACTTCACATAGACATTAAGATCGAACCTGGAGCTGTTCAAGGGTCACACAGACAGCCACATGGTTTTTAGTACCATGTCATGCCTCAGATATTTACACAAGTGGACTGTATCTGCTTTCATTAAGCTACCTATGTAGAAAAAAACAGTTCATTAAGAGTTCTTTGGATAGTTAAGGATTGTTCACTTGCTAAATGGGTTCTACTTGAAACCATCTCAGATGAGGAAACCTTCTGTTGTAGGGTTTAAGAGTTCTGTCTAAGAAACAAGCTGAAGAACCGCTTGTGGCTTTCAATATTTTCTGTTTTATTTCCGAGAAACAGATCGAGTGTTGGTGTCCTCTGGGTTCTCTGGTTTTCTTCCACCTCCCAAAAACTTAACAGTAGGCTTGTTAGATACTCTAAATTACCCCTAGGTGTGAATGAGTGTGTGAATGTATTCCCCTGGATAGGCTCTGGATCCACCAAACCAAGATAACACGGTTACTGAACATGAATGAATGAAAAACAAACAGATAACATTAACAGAGCTTTACACAAAGGTGACGCAGCGTGTGTTGGCAGCATTTAGTGCCTTTTCATTAAAGATAATTTTGTTTGCTCTGAACAAATGATGGTGTGATATTGGTGTGATGAGCTCAGGATAAAACAGCAGGAAATAACAATGTTCACCTTTAGATGAACTTGAGCTACTAAAAGAGCCGATGACGATGTTTATGCAGGATGTCCAATCTGGTCCATTATGAAGGAAATTAGAAATCTAAGCTTTTTTTACTATATGAAGACAGAATTACACCCTAACCCACGGGCGCCTCATCTCTCTCGCAGCTCCTTTCTCACTTTTGCACTTCACTTCCTTCCTCTTTCTCTGAATGCTCTTTAATATTTATGAATGAACACAAACAGATTTGCCGTCTTAGGTCAATTTGAGGGTACAGCTGGCTGGGAAAGCTTTTTTTTTAAATAAGCATTTAGTGTTTATTCCCACCCTCAGTAACTGCTGCTGAGGAATAACAATTTCCCAAATGAAAGAGGCATCAGTTCTTAGCACACCATATACAAGAAATCTGCACCAAAGACTGCTGATAGAAGTAAGTAAGGAGTAAAACACATCAGGACATACTGTTATAGGAAAATAATCAATGATGGGTGTGTAATGAAGCAGAGTTACTGCCAGAGTTTGCAGGGTCCAGTTTAGAAATATTCTGCGGCCACCAAGATCTTGTTTAAAAGCAAATAATCTGAATTAAATTTAAGCAGTTTCTAAGAAAAGAAATAGGCTATGGCAAACAAAGGGAAAGTGTAAGTGCATACAGTGTATCTATGATGTACGGAACCATTTCTGTTGTAAGATATATTGCAAAGATAGGAAGAGTGGATAACGTCCTCACCAGGTGATGATAAATTTGCGTATTACAGGTACTACAAATCAAAAATGCGTGCGCACCACAGTGAACTTTCACACTGAGCTTCTGCCTTTTCCAATGCCTGAGCTTTTTGGGCTAGTTTCAGGTCTTTTTGTGTGTTTTTTTAAAGATGTTGTTGGGCTGGAAATTTTCCTGAGACTGGCAACCCTGGTTACTCTTACAACCCAAAAGTTTATTTTCCAGTAAGAGCACAACTCAAAGTGTTTCATTCCTCTTACACCACTACTAGATGAGTACAAGACCTCTCCTCTAAAGCCATGTATAAACTAATTGTGTAAAAAAAACCATAACTGTGTCCCATACCATCCCAAATAGCTTAACATTTACGTTTACTAATATCACAAACCTTAGCTAGCTTAGCTTAGCTGTTAGTAAACTAACTTGCATTGGTTACAGGTCAATACATGCGGGATTTCAGTATCAGAATCTCAATTAGCATTTATCAGACAGCAGCCAAAATGATTAATACAGCATATAAAATTACTATTATATATAACTCACGATTTTATTCATTAAAATATTAGCTATTCTAGCTAGGTTAAGACAGATATATGTTGCTAAAACGGTCATGTCATCCTCTAATCTCGGAAGTGATTGGTCCATAGCTTTAGCATTTATTTAGTGACATCACAAATTGAGTTCAAGTTTGAATTTAGAACTGTGTTAACAAATTTGTCCAAACACTAATCTACAGTATATAAACAGAATTTCAAGCCATTCAAGAGGATTTAGCCATTTAAAGTTGGTTTTTTTTTAAATTTTAAAATACTAACAGATTATAAAAAGGATTGATATCACACACTCTGAGTAAAATTGTTGTATGCCAAAAGTACCAAAGTATCAAAGTACTAATTTAGGTTATATCTAAGATGCCCATTTACAAATACGTCACCTGACTTTAAAAAGCTGCAGTGACTCCCCTGATTTTAAAGACCCCAGTCCTCTCCTCACACATGATGAGTGCAGTAATGCACTGTGAATTTAGGTATTTATGGATAGTTAAATTAGGTTCACCAGCCAAAAAAAATGGAGAGCTATTTATAGTAAATCATCAGTCATTTAACACACACTGTGCTGTGTAGGACGGTGTGAAGCATCGCACAAACACACATACATCGGGAGTCTCAGGAGAGAGTGTATTAACCCAGTTTATCCTGTAGCTAGCGGCAAGGTGAGCTTTTGAAAGGCCCCATTAAAAAGTTGTGTAGATGACTAATGCCTGTTGCTCAGTGCACGACAAATGTAAAAGAGATACGTCATCCATGCTGAAGAACAACTTTGGTTAGCTCTAACTCATGTTAGAAAATAATAATTAACACACCTTTGTGACTCTTTTTTTTTTGTGTGTTGAAATACACAAACTGTGTTATTACAGTTATATATTTGTTAAACACATGCTTTAAAATATATTCTACTTTAGCTTAGTGCATCTCACATCATGTTTGAGAGTTTAATTTGCTTATATTTGAATAAATTATCATTACAGTGATTATCACAGGTAAGGGTGTTGTTTGTCACGACGCAAAGTGGAATAAAATGCTTTTAAATATGATAAAATCACTACCACATGCCCTTGAGTTGCTTATTGCCTTTATTTTAAAACAAAAATATGCAGTGTTTAATAATTGATTTCATTTATTATTAATAATATTCCCAAAATACAACTCTTCCATCATGTAGTCTGTTAACAGTAAGCTTTGGTTGCTAAGCAACATAACAGACAAAGACTTGTGGTGTGTGTGTGTTGTGGATTTTACGGCAGCTTTGAACAATCAGATTTTAGAACAACTAAACTATAATGTTTATAAGAACGTTGGACAGTATATGTTGGATGCTTTAGAATAAATATTAAAACAGCATTGCTATAAAATTAAAAGAGATATCCAATGTCAAAGGGGTTTCCATTGTATGTCCATTATATGTCTAAAAAAAAAGGTTGTGCCTAGCAAAAAGTCCTTCTAGGAGAACTATATAGAACCCTAAAGTTTCCTTCTGTAAAAAAAAAAAAAAAAAAACACAATTCCAAAGCAGAATCTGTTCAGAAGGCAAGAGCCACTGTTAAAATCCCCTTTTTTTCTAAATGTGTAATGATTAGTAAATGATTATTAAGAGTCAGATAAGTTCTACACTCCTAAAAAACAGGTTCCATCCTCCACTCGTAAAGGTTCTTCTCCAAGACCCCTTTAAGATCTGTGCAGAACCCTACCACACTAGGTTGCAAGCAGGAAGGAAGTTTATTGTCCACCACTGTGGAAAATTTGTGGCACTCCTGATTATTAAATGAGAGTTAACAGTGAGGTGCTACATTATTAGAAAAAAATGGTTCCGTTTTCACTCTAGTAGACCCCAGGTAGGAAGCTAGAACCTTGATTATAAATGAAGGTTGCCAGTGTGATAAATTCTCCAGCCGGCACTCTTAAGATTTGTTTTTAGTTTGGCCCTCTGAGAGAACCCTGAACAGTTTTATGTAGAGCCCTACAACAGAGTTTTTTTCTCTTTTAGAGAAACTTTCAAGTAGACCCCATTTAGGAAGCCAGAACCTTGCCCCAGAATTGGTAAAAAGGTTCTTTAAAGGTTGTAAAGTAGGATACTAAAACAGAGGGATTTCAGAAAGTAGAACTACTAGAACCACTAATAGAACCACCCAAAGCTAGAACTATCCAAAGATCCTTTGAGGAATCCTTCTTATAAGAGTATAATGAGTCAAATTAGAAAAAAGGGGGATTCCCTCTCAGAAAAGATTCCAAGTAGATCCCTTAACTATCTAAAGCTAAAACTCTTTATTATCCAAAGAACCCTTGTGGAACCTTTAATGCAGTGATTAATTTATGAGAGTTACCAGTGAGATATTTTCTACACTATTAGAAAACAGGTTAAAACAAGTTCCATCTAGCAGTCTACAACAGAGGGTTTTAGAACCATATCTTTTAGAAATGGTTCCTAGTAAATGGCATTTAGGTTGCTACAACCTAGATATGAATAATTCATTAGGCCATTTCAACTGTGATATAATAATAAAACAGAGGGATGCCCTTTCAGAAAAGGTTGCAAGCAAAACCCAATAACTTCCCAAAACTCAAACCTTTAACTATCCAAAGAACCATATAGGAACCCTTTATATAAGAGTGTATACACCATAGGTGCATGGTGTGGTGCATTTCTGGGTTCTTGCTAGAAGAACTGGAGACCAGACCATACGACTTGACTGTGTTTAGATCATCTTAAGTTGCAAGTACAAGACAAATTGGAGGGCCAGTGATTTAGGAAACCAAATCTGGAACCTGTAAAATAATCCATGGCCCTGCGTCTGAGTGCTGTCAGGAGGCAGGAGTGGGGTCCGCTTTCCATTCCTAACCACAGACATGATGAGCTTTACAGCTGACCTCCAACCTCCAGACACTTGAGCAGGCCTTGTTCTGACCAGTGGAGTTTAAAGCCATTATCCAGCCATTATCCAGCATCAGCTCATATGAACACAGCTGAGTCCTCATTAGCAGCAGAACATCACAGGCCTCCTGGTGGAGACGCATGCATAGTTGAAATGACCTGATGAATAATTCATAATCCATCACTCCACAGTATTCATCTTTGTTTTTATCTCTAAACAGATTAAACCCATCATAAATGCACACACAGCAGCATTTGAACTATTTTTTTCTTTAAAATGACCAGAATGATTAGTGAGTCCAAAGAGGCCATGAATTATTAATTGTTTTTTAGAACGTAGCTAGCTAGTTTATTATTTTTAGTGAAAAGGGATTCCTTTAATAGATGTATATCTCACTTTTATTTTCACCATGTATACACAGGGATGTTTATTGCTGTACATGGAATATGCAGTCGCTTAGGGACTTAGGAAACCCAGACCACTTAGGAAACCCAGACCACCATGATTTTTAAAACAGATACACAAAAAAGCACACTTTGCTATCATTTGGCAAAAAAAGTGTGTGTATCAGGCAGTTTCGGGGTGTGAAAAGAACTGAAACGGCAATTTACGTAGCTAAATTATGTACATAATTTAAGTTAATAATTAAGCTAAAGGTAAGTAACATAACGACAAAGGATCACGAAGAAGTGGTGATCTATCTGGTGCAGAAAAACATGAAAAGAAAAAAAAATCAGAAGTGGACAAACCCAAAACACAGATAAGAAATTAATTCTAACTAATTGGAGTTAGCCAATTTGTCCACTTTCTTGCTTTCACTTGTTCATGTAAGTTAGTGGTTCACTAGCTAGCTAGTTAGTAGCTAGAGTAAGAAGTGTTAGGCTAACACATGTTGCTACACAAAGTTGTTAGCTTGTTACTATTAGCTACAGGATAGTAACCTGTTGAATCATCCAACATAATGATGTATTCATTCTGTTCATTCTTGTATATACCTATGTATATGGGTGTGTCCTAAAAGCATGGGGCGTGCCCTAAAGGCATGGTCATGTATATTCATAGATTCTTGCATTTTTAATGAGGTTAAAGTTGTTGAGATGATTCCAATGACTGTCTTTCAGAGTTTCTTGGACGTTAAACCATAATGTTGTGAGTATTTGTGGAATTTATTGTGTTGTTGGCTCACAGTGGTAAACTTCCTGTGAGCTGAGTGAGAATGTCTGGAACACAACAAGGCATTTTTTGCCAGATCTTTGCAGTTGTGCCATGATGTGGAAATTCCTACTTCACTGCACAGCACCTCAAGCTCTTTAAAAACAGAAAACCACTGCTTTCCCTCTTCTCCTTCTTCTCATCTTTCTCAGCCTGTTTCTCTTATATTCCTCTCTTTCTTTCTGTCCCATTTCCTGTTGTCCCAGGTTCAGACGTAGTTGTGTGTTCAATGTGTTTAAGAGCAGATTTCATAAGAACAGTCCCCTCTTGTGCAGCTCACCACTTCGCAAATTTTAAAAAACAAAATTGCTGTTCTCCGTGATTTCTTAGTGAGACAGGAGATTTGTCAGTTTTGGTGAGAGACAGCAGGATTAGGGGTGTGATTTAAAGTTTCTCAAAGTAAATTTTGTGTAAGTGTTTGAGGTTTGTAGCACTCAGGAAGTGCAGCTCCCTTTGTCTCTCTAGGTCTCTATCCCTCTCTCTGCTTCTGTCTCTCAGCCTCTCTTTATCACTGTCCCTGTCTCTCTCTCTTTCTGTCTCCCTGCCTCTATCACTGTCTCTGTCTCCTCTATTTCTGTCTTTCTCTGTCGGTTTCTGTCACTCACTTTTTCTGTCTGTTTTCTCTCTCACTCTCTCTCTCTGTCTCTCTCTTTCTGTCTGTTTCTCTCTTTGTTTGTGTCTGTCTCACCATCTCTCTGTTTGTATCTCTTTCTGTTTATCTCTCATTCTCACTGCCTCTTTTCATCTCTGTCTGTTGCTCTGTATGTTTCTCTCTTTCTGGCTGTTTCTCTCTCTTTCTGTCTCTTTCTCTATCTCGCTCACTTTTTGTCTCTCATTTCTCTTTTTCTGTCTCCCTTTATCACTATTTCTTTCCATCTCATTCTCTCTCTCTCTCTCTCTCTCTCTCTCTCTCTCTCTCTCTCTCTCTCTCTCCAACTATTTCCATTTCTATTCCTGACTTTCAATGGTCTGGTGCATATGTGGATTATGACTGGAGGGTAGTGTGGTGTGTATGCCTATCTCTAAAGCACATTAAGCCTAGAGCTACAGGAGCCACGGGTAAACTGCCTAGACACACACACACACACACACACACACAAACACACACTCCCCCTGATTATTGTGTTGACACACAGACATTCTGCGCACGTATATGCACATCCTCACTAAATTTGCTGCACCATGGCCCAGACTGTGTGTAAGATGAATATGTATGCATTTTCTCATACAGGTGTGTGTGTGTGTGTGTGTGTGTGTATGGTGAAAGGGTAGAACAGACTTGGCTGCTGTGTCAACACTGGTCATGCCGCAGTGCTGTAATTTGATGTCAACACACGCACGCACACACACACATATACACACACACGCACACACACACACACACACACACACACACATTTCTACATGCTGAAGCAGTTGTCTTACATCTGTATTGACACAGCAACCCAGACGTAGGCTTGGATTTCAGACTAGTGGACACAGTGATCTGATTTCTACAAGTTGATTTCTATAATCAACACTCTCTCTCTCTCTCTCTCTCTCTCTCTGTTTCTTCCTTTCTACTTTTTCTCTCTCTACCTTCATTCTACAGTCTCCCCCTCTCTATCCATCACATGTATAGCTCATGAGGGTGATGTTGGCTTAGAAACCTGACAGAATACTTTTTATAAATACATGAATGTTAGTAAGTAAAGAATAAAACACTTGCGACTTGGGCTGCTAAAGGAAAATAATAAACGAAGAGGTGGTGTGATGCTTTGTTTGCTAGTTCAGTTTTGCTTGCTAGGTTAGTTTTTCGCCAACAGGTTTGCGTTTGCTTGTTATTTTAGCTTTCGCTCACTTTTTTTTTGCTTTTCAGTTTTGCTTGCTTGCCTAGTTTGGGTTTCGATCATACATCGAAACATGCATAATACCAGATGTGTTAACACAAGTTCATCATAAGCAAGAGAGAAGACTCCATGTGTGATTACAAAGAAATGGCAATAATGTAGAGGTTGTTTTGTAAATAATGTTACATTTTGCTAAAAAGTGTTCATTTCCCTTATGTATGGAGACTTTTGGGGTACCCTGTAGTATGCCTTCCCTTCTTAATTTAGCTTTCACCCACTAGTTTGCTTTTGTTTGCTAGTTTAGCTTTCACCCACTAGTTTCCTTTCACGTGCTAGTTTAGTTTCTGCTCATTGGTTTCCTTTCATTTGTTAGTTTGCTTTACCTTGCTAGTTTAGCTTTCACCCACTAGTTTTATTTTTCTGGCTAGTTTAGTTTTTGCTCACTAGTTTTCTTTTGCTTGTTAGTTTAGCTTTTGCGCACTAGTTTGTTTTGACTTGTTAGTTTGCTTTGTCTTGCTAGTTTAGCTTCCGCTCATTAGTTTGCTTTTGCTTGTTAGTTTACGTTCTCTTGCTAGTTTCGCTTGCTAGTTTAGTTTTTGCTCACTAGTTTGCTTTGGCTTGTTAGTTTGCTTTGGCTTGCTAGTTTAATCTTCACTCTCTAGTCTTCTTTCACTTGCTAGTTTAGCTTTCGCCCACTATTTTGCTTTCTCTTCCTAGTTTAGCTTTTGCCCAAAAGTTTGCCTAAGCTTTGTTAGTTTGCTTTCAATTGCTAGTTTAGTTTTCACATAAATTTTACTTACTTACTTACTTACTTACTTACTTACTCACTAGTTGCTTCTGCTTGTTAATTTATCTTTGCTTGCTGGTTTACTTTTGCTTTCAGTGACTAGTTTGCTTTGGCTTATTAGTTTAGCTTTTGCTCACTAGTTTGCCTTAGCTTGCTAGTTTAGCTTCCACCCACTAGTTTGCTTTTACATGCTAGTTTAGCTTTTGCCCACTAGTTTGCTGTTGCTTGTTAGTTTGTATTCACTTTCAAGTTTAGCTTTTGGCCATGAATAGATATTAATGAGGATCTCTCTAGCAGCCTGACTGGATAGCACACTTAGCTGACTAGATGACTGGATAGCACACAGTAACAGTACACGACGTGACATGGCTTCAACCACCCATACAGATAGATTAGCATTGGAGTTTTCTCTGGAGACAGACTAGCTGCATCATTTAGGTAATAGTTAATTAGTGCACTTAGCACAGTTTCGGGTAACCTCAGCCATTTTAAAACAAGGCAGCTGGGAGCTGTTATTAATATATTTTGGAGAGACCTTGGCTAATGATGTGCATATTTTGAACCCACGCAGTCAGAGTGCTGTTTTCTTTAGTGTGTTAACGTTTTCTAGTGTTTGTGCTATGCTGTCCTTGAGCAGCGAGCCTCCACAGCATGTCTCCATGGCAGAGCGGCTGTTATGTGGAGGCTGATAAAGCTTTCAGTGACTACCTCCACAAAGATGCAGCACGATGAAAGGCTTTAATACGGTGCACCGTCAGGGAAAACAGAGAAGCTGCGTCTCAATCCACCACAGTTCGCGTCCTCAATTGATAACAATAACAGCATTGTTTTTCTGCCTTTCTGCCGACTCACTGGGCTTTGTTTCCCTGCTTTCCTTTCTGACTTATACATTGTGTTCTCTCGCTCTCAGAGTGATGAAAATGTTTCAAGGAAATATTGTGTAAAGTTTTAAAACAAACTTGAATGTTATATTTTGCCTCCAGGAAAGTTTGGGGGGAAAACAAGCCGAACACCAGCCAAGTTTCCATCCACATTTTGCGCTGTTCTGTTATAGACAAAGTGATAATGCGTAAAAGAAAGTTTGCGATATTTGCTGTCTCCCACCTGTTTCCATCCAATTTTCCTTTTACCAATAAAATGGTGTGCGTGATGACGTCATCCTTAAAAAAACAAATTGACACATAAGTTTTGGTGTATTGCAAAAGAAATCTGCCCTTTAGCTGTTTCCATACATAATTTTGTGTATACCTTTTGCGCCCCATATGTCCTTAAATCTTTGTAAAATGGAGAGATTATTGAGACAATTAATTATAACTGGCCAGAATATTGTCATTTTAATTCTGATGACGTCAGAATGGAGCAGCTGCTCGTCTGATAGGGCTCCAAGTAACTGCCCTTATGCGACGAAGCCCATGGGTCTAGCAGAGACCATGCAACATCTCTGGCTTCAACATTTTAGAATGTCACGGCCCATATTTGAGATGCTGTGCCAATTTATTGGTCCAGATGTTGCAGCCATTGCAGGTTCTGAGCCGAAAGTGGATTGCCATCGTCCTGTTCAAGCTGGCAACCTGAGGTAAATACAGAGTAGTTGGGGAAAATTTCAGGGTTATTAACATCGATGTGTATATGCTGTGCGCACAGCTATAAGACTTTATAAGACTATGAATGTAGCGGAGGCCAGTGCATACCATAATTACTTGGCGCATCTTGTGCCACAGGTTTATGGTGCGCTGGCTCGCACGCAGATCCCTTTTCTTCCCCTGACTGATAGCTACCACGATTACGTTAATCGCAAACAGTTGGCCATCTATTATAAATTCTGTCATGTGACACATTTTTTTCTGCATGAATACCATATTTCTCGACAAAAATTGTTTCCAAACTAGTTTTTAGTATTGACATAGAGTTTATGTGCTAAAGTTAAACAAAAAAAGATTATGTCGACAATTTTTATCAACAAATTTTATCAATAATTTGCATTTCCATCAGCTGTATCGGTAAATATTTCAATGTGCTGAACCTTTTTTTGCAAAAAAAAAAAAAAAAAAATCCTTGGATGGAAATGTAGCTAAAACATTTTCAGGTGGTCACTCAAGGATGACAAAGCACTAGTTAGCTTTCACTCCCTAGGTTAGCTTTCTCTCTCTCTAGGTTAGCTTTCACTTGCTGGTTTGCTTTTGCTGTCTAGTTTACATTTGCTTGCTAGTTTACTACCTGCATTGTTAGCTACTTTCCACCTGCTTTAGCTTTAGCTTCACTTGTTTGCTTTCACTTTTTTGCTTACTTACACTGAAATCTTTTGTTTGCTAGTTTAGTTTTACATGCTACGAATACATTTAGCTCGCTAATTTGCTTTTCTCTCTCAATTTTTTGGTATACTTTTGCTGTGATCTTTTGTTTGCTAGTTTATTTTTACCTACTAGAATAGCTTTAGCTCACTAGTGTGCTTTTATTTACTAGATTAGTTTTTCCAGCGCAAGGTTAGCTTTCACTCACTAGATTAAACTATCTCTCTGTAGGTTAACTTTTATTCGCTAGTTTACTTTTAGTTTACCATTGCTTGCTAATTTACCATTACCTGCTTGGTAGCTTTTTCTCTTCAGTTTTTACTTTCACTTTTGTGTTTATGTTGCTGAGGTCTTTTGTTCACTAGTTTACTTTTACCTGCTTGGATATCTTTAACTTACTAGTTAGCTTTTTCTCTTCGGTATGCTTTTTTTTGTTTACTTTCACTGAGGCCTTTGGTTTGCTAGGTTATTTTTACCTAAGAGCATAGCTTAAGCTTGCTAGTGTGCGTTTACTTGCTAGGTTAATTTCCCTTGCAAGATTAGCTATGACTCACTGTATTTGCTTTCTCTCTGTTATGTTAGCTTTCATTTTACCTACTAGTATAGCTTTAGCTCACTAGTGTGCTTTTATTTAATAAAATTTTTTTTCCTTGCAAGGTTAGCTTTCTCTCTGTAGGTTAGCTTTCAATTGCTGGTTTACGTTTAGCTTTCTTTTGGTTGGGTAGCTTTCACTTGCTATTTTCCTTTTTTCTGTTCTGTTTGCTTTCTTTCTTTCTTTCTTTCTTTCTTTTGTTCACTTTTTGTTTGGTCTTGTTTTGCCACAGAGCAGTGATGTGTACTTCCACTATACACTTAACAAATGCATCCAGCAGTACAGTAAAACCCCTGTATCCACTGTTTCATTCTGAGTAATGTGATGAAATCTTGTGCGGTCCCGCCTGGGAAGTTAATCATCCCTTTGGCCAGCGTATCCACACTGTATACACACTACTAAGCCGTTTATATATATATATTACTTTTTTATATTATTTTTTAGTTTCTCCAAAATGTATAAGCTTTTTGAAAATGTAATTAAAATGCAATTTCACACTACAAGATTTCCCCTGGCAGATACAAAAACTGTATCTTAATTAATGAAGTATTTATGATCTACCAGGATTTAAAACATAGATTTGCTGATTAAATGCTGGTTATTATGTTAGGTATGAGTTTGTGATAGTATTCACTTTGACACACTGCTTTAGCAATGAAAAATGTGCACTTCTACATAACACCTCCTCAGCAGGAGAACATTTACCTTGATTGGTAAAGAATCCACATTATAGCCAAAACTATGTTGTTTGTAATAAGCAATTTTTTAAAACACATCTTCTTGAATTCCCCTCAAATCTAGCCCTGTTAGCCGGACACAAAATGTCCTCACTGAAACAACTCTGTGTCTAAAAATTTTATTTTTGGGCACCTTTTTTGCAGTCTTGCTCTGCACCCTGATAAGATCCAGGTGGCCACGGGTCAGGTCGGAAAAGATCCGTACATCTGTGTGTGGGACTCGTACACACTGACCACCGTATCCATCCTGAGAGACGTGCACACACACGGTGTGGCCTGTTTGGCTTTTGACACTGATGGACAGGTGAGCATGCAGGGTTTTTAGAGATTTGATCTGATTGTAGTGGTGCCTGTGTCAAAATATTGGCCTATTTTTGTCCTGACAATCATTTAAAGCCTGGTCAAGTCAATAATGGATCTGGGATTAATTCAGCTCATGTTGTAACAGCTTGTCTGTCTTCCTTTTGTGTCTAGCGGTTGGTGTCTGTTGGCCTCGATGCCAAAAACACAGTGTGTGTATGGGACTGGAAAAAAGGGCGTGTCCTGGCCACCGCCACAGGGCATTCTGATAGGGTAAGTCAGTGATCATCGGAGATAGGAAGACTAATACACTGTCAGGAAGAAGATAATGTGCACTTCTTTTTGTACAAACACTGTAAATGTAGCTTCAGAGGTGCAACAATGATCTGTAATCTAATGATCTTATCTTAATTAAGATTTACCAGATATCTAAATCTGCTTACTAAATATATAAAAGATGAAAGTGTTTCTACCCTGTTTATTTCTAATACTGATTAAGAATAAAACACGACAAGATGGTGTAAGGCCATTACAGATCCTGATATACCAAAGAAATTTACCAATGATTAAAAATTGTATTAATTAAAGAATGACACTTTGTACTTTTTATGCCTGTATAGTTTAATTTAGTATTATGGAACATGAAACAAGTTCGTCTGTTATCACTTATGTTATAGCAGCTGTAAACATTTGTTCCCTCCAGAGCCTCTCTTTTTCCTCTCTCTTGAATTTAATAAAACAAAAATAAAACACAGCTTGGTATTCTAGAGATAAATCACAAAAGCATAAACTCCTCTGTCCTGAAGACTTTCCTGTGGAGGAAAACATAATACTGGTTGTTACAATGCACTGACACTGGACACTCCTTAAATAAATGCTAAATAAACATCTCCTCACTGAAATACAAGAAAGATATACTTCACCATATCAACAATTATACACTTTTTGTTTATGTGAAGCGTCTGCCATACATTTTCCTGTGAATTAGCTATTACTATAGAAACGCAGACATATTAGGACTAGTGCATATAAACCTATGCTTTACAGCCAGAACTACTTTCAGACCTGGTGTTAAAAAATATGTACCTTCTGAAGAAAAAAAAAACACCTTCTGACCAGTTAGAATCAAGACTTCAACATAGAAGAATTCAAGAATTGACTCCCTGAGATGATATGAGGATGAAGAAGAACCAGCCTCAAAAGGGAACCTGTCCTCATCTGGGTGACACTGGATAGTGCAATTATAAATAATTCCCTTCTATAACTATATACTGTATGGTCAAAAAATCTTAATAAGTGGTTTTCTGTTTGTAAGTAGGTTAGATAAAGATGTCCTCTGTAATACAATAGCAAACACACCCTATCACTCTCTATATATGTATTTCTTCTTTTCGTCTACTTCCATGTGTTTCTCTCTCTCTCTCTCTCTCTTGCTGTCTCTGTCTTCTTGTATTTTTCTCAGCTTTTTGACTTGCACTCTATAAAAGAAAACCCTATCACTAAAAACATATCAGACTGTCATCAGATGAATCTTTGTCACACAGGCACTGGGATCTCTCGGATAGGAGTCAAAAGATCAGATTTGATATGATTGTGTGCTGAGTGGTCTTTTAAGGAAAAGCTCAGATATGATGTTGATGATGTCTGTGACAGTCTGTCTAAACCGAGCAATTTCCTGTGTGGTTTTTTAGATCTTCGATATTTCATGGGATCCTTTCCTGCCGCACAGGCTGGTGAGCTGCGGAGTGAAGCACATTAAAGTGAGTGAACCGTGTGCTCCTTTTCCCCGACACACTCTAAAAAGCTTTGAAAAGCCATATAGAAATCTATGCCAGAAAATTCAGCATGCCTTAGTGTCTACTTACCATATATCATTCTCTGTATTATTTCCATCTTCGCCTCAGGCTTGGTGTTTGTTCTCTCTCTCCAAGAAAAAGCAATTACTGCTGAGAAAAGCTGACAGATAAAGTCGAATTGAACTAATTGAATTGTCACTCCTGTCTGCTTTAGATAAGGATTTGTAAAAGCGTCAGACCACCAGTTTTGACGGCACATTTTTCAAAGCTGATAACTTCAAGCTGTGTGTGAAGTCTGACTTTCGCCCTGATAGAATTTTAATGAAATTCTTTGTAAGTTTCTGTTAAACATTGTTTGTTCTTGTGCTTTCTTATTTTCTTTCTCTGTCCTAGTTCTGGACATTATGCGGCAATGCACTGACACCCAAAAGGGGGATCTTTGGGAAGACGGGAGACCTACAGACTATCCTGTGTTTGGCGACAGCAAAGGATGAGGTGACATACTCGGGTGCATTGAACGGAGACATCTATGTGTGGAAGGGATTAAACCTGGTGCGGACCGTGCAGGCGGCTCATGGGGTGTGTGGATTATATGTTTTCTGTTTCTAAACTGGTGTGAAGGTATTCTGTAATAAGCAATACTCAATTAGTTGCATCCTTTATATTCTGTTGGGCCAAAAAAAAAACCTAGCAGACTTCTTTCCATATGTGGTGCATTCATTAAAACCGGGGCATCAAACCTTTTGTGTCCCCCTAAGGGCCCAAACTGTAACTAATTTATTTACTAATTTATTTTTTCTTCTAATAAACAGATTTTAAAAAACATGTTAATTAAAACAAATGTATACTGGTTGATAAGCTGAAGTATTTGTGAGGAGACATTTGTATAACATTTATTCAATTTATTATTGAATAAGTTCAGTTCAATTCAATTTATTTGTATAGAGCTTTTAACAGTGGACATTGTCACAATGCAGCTATACAGAAATATCTAAACTCAGGATATAAATTTTAAATTTATGAATTTATCTCTAATGAACAAGCCAGAGGCAATTGTGGCAAGGAAAAACTCCCTGAGATGATATGAGGATGAAGAAGAACCAGCCTTAAAAGGGAACCTGTCCTCATCTGGGTGATACTGGATAGTGTAATTATAAATAATTCCCTTCTATAACTATATACTGTATGTTCAATAGTGCAAGTAATTGTGCACTTACTTCTGTAAGTGCAGTTGTGTAACCAAGAAAACCGATTATAGTTTTCACGTGAAGTCTATTTTGTTGAAGCTATCAACTGTTCACTGATGGAGATTTGAGTGCAAAACTGTTTTGCAGTCCTAAACCTATCATAGCAACTGTAGTCCTAAGCCATTGTAGCAAAACTGTTTATATCAACTGAAGTCCAAAAACTGTCTTCATGGTTTCTAAGTGGTACTATCCTCAGTAATCTCATGTATCTTTAGGTCAGAATCACTGGCATCTCAGGAGTAACATGTGTAGCTTGAGAGAGAGAGAGAGAGAAAGACAGAGAGACAGCGAGAGAGAGAGAGAGAGAGAGATTGTTAGGTTCCTTGTCTTGTTAACATCAAGAAAAAGAGAAAAAAGGAATGCGAGGGAATGCCTTTTTTAGCTGCTATAACATAAGTGAGAATAGGAACTAACTTGTGTCACAGCCATTCCAACATTAAATGTAGCTATAAATGGATAAAAAGTATGACATGCCATTCTTTAATGAATTTTCAGATGTTTAATTCCTTACTTAATAAGAAGACTCAAAAGCAGCCTCTTTAATTAAATAGCAAATAAATAGTAAAAAGCAAGAAGAGTATTTCTCATTCCTTTCAAATTCAGTTTGATTTCATTCTTATTATCTGTATGTGCCAGATCTTTTTAAGCAGAAATAGACATGGATATATTCCAGAGCATTCACAGAGCAGTGTAAATTGGACAGATGGTTGCTCACATGTCGCTAATGTCGCTTGTTAGGTGTGAATTTGATAAAAAAACCAGCATGTCTTCAACAAATATAAACCTCTAAAGCACTGATTATAACTAAATTATACGGCAGTTGTGTTTACCGCATGGATCCCAGCATAGAGCTTCATATAGAGTGCTTAAGGCAAGCACTGTCTGCCAGATATCTCCAATAAATTCTAAAGCCTTTCAGTATATTACTGATCCAGCAGCACAGAGCAGAAATCCCTGAACGCTTCCACTCCACTTCCCCAGTGCTTTTAATCTCGTTAATCCTTCTGCTGAACAGTAGCATGGATGTCAGAAGAAAACCTAGGTCTAGATGTTAAGCAGAGTCTTACGCAGATAGTGTGTTGATTTATGGTTATGGTTGCATCTTAGGAGCAACGATGACTTGTTTGAGCCTGTGATTATCGAGTCACTGTCGATGTGCACCCAGACGTCTACTAATATGAGTAATTGCTAGGAACAGATACAACGGCTGCATTACTTCTCGCATGCTTCCATGATTTGCTCTTGCACGGTGTAATTTTTGTGCCTGCAGGGCTAGCATATCTATATGGAATAGAAATGATTTCTGTTAGACTTTTTTTTTTAAATTGTTTTTCTGTAGGCCGGGATCTTCAGCATGCATTCATGTGAGGAAGGTTTTGCCACTGGGGGACGCGACGGCTGCGTGAGACTCTGGGATGTGGACTTTAAACCCATCACCAAGATTGACCTCAGGGAGGCTGAGCAGGGATATAAGGGTAAATCTGGCATGAGCTCCACACTGTTTTATATTACTTTCGCAATTGTCCATAGAGACAGAGCCCCACCATTTATATCAGCCATTCAACAAATATTAATCCTAAAGCCCTCATTCACAGCTCAATACATTTTAAATTACACTGAAATACTAATTACTTCTTTAGGGTGTCTATTTAAAAAAATTGCTATTTGACAGCTATTTGTTCCATTGTTTTGCTTGCTTTTCTACATTGCTCAATAGTTTACAGCCTGTTGCTGCAGTAGCTTTCCAACACAACACTGTTGTGTTGTCACTGTACTGTGTAACTGTTGTACTGTGTAACTATTGTACTGTGTATTTTGTTCTGTGTATATTGTTCTGTGTACTTATTGTCCTTCACTTGTCTCACACTGTTGTGTTTTTGCACTTTATGTAGTCTTGTGCACTGATCTACTGTACTGTTATGTGTTGCTCCATGGTCCTGGTGAAACGACATTTCGTTCCAATGTATACTCGCTACATAGTGGAATGACAATAAAAACCCACTTGACTTGACTTTCTAGATGTTGCGAAATCATGGGGCTGTGTGCTCACTGCCCCACTTAGCTTTGATAGTTCTTATTGCACCTCGTGGTCAAAAATGAGAACTGCAACAAGTGTTCCCGGTCCACTGGCCCCATGCTTGGAAAAGGAGCAGAGTACAGGACAGCTTATGAGGTTGCCAGATTGGTATAGTTTGCAGCCACTATGGTCTTGTTTTATAGCAAATAATCATAATTTCTAAATCTAATTTCCTCAAACAAAATGTAAGTACATAGTGTGTCTAAATGTCTTCTCCTTTTGCACTGCCTGAATTCTTTGGGCTAGTTTTAGGTCTTTTGTATGGTTTGTGAGATGTAGTTGGGATGGAAATTTTTGCTGAAACCTGGTGACCCTGGTTAATGGGATTAACTCTGCTGTGACGATGAGAAACACACCTGCTGTATTAACACAGTTAAACAAAGTTAAGTCTAAAACTGAGTGAGTTGCTAGACTGTATGCTGGATGACTTAATATTGTCAATTCTCAACAACATTAAATTCACTAGATAGTAGAATAAGTCATTTGTGATAGCCTGTCGAATGAATTTTGTTTGAGGATGTGTCGTTATTAACGCGATCATGAGCTGCTGCTGTTTAGGAGTATGCAGTTTGTCTTGTATATCTAAGTTTTAGAGTGTATATCTTTAGAAAATATTTAACACAAATGCAAGACACAAATGAAAAATATCACATATTGCTGCATTGCTGATTTTTTTTCCTTTTCATGTGACTTTTCATAAGCAGTGAATCTTGAGCAGGACACGAAAGTCAAAGGCATCTCTCGTAACAGAAATGGATGATATACAGTACTATGAAAAAGCACCCTATTTATTAGTACAAATTGATATAGATTTTTATTTTATGACTTCTACATTATTGATTCAGTACAAAAACATTTTAGAGTTCCAAACATTAGTTTTCCAGCACAAAATTAAATATTACAGAAAAATGAAAAGTAGCATATTACTTAAGAGACCACTTTTCACGCAAAAAAAAACATAATGAAGGCTGCTGAGTTTTGCTGCAAAAATAAGAAGCAAGTGTGACAGTCAAAGTCTCCAGAAGAACTGTGGCTGCTTCTGCAAGATGCTCAGTAACACTTCCAGCTCATTTCCTTATAAAACTGCACTAACTGTACCTGAGATTACTATATTTTTTAAAGCAAAGGGTCGTCGCACCAAATATTGCCTTTGTTTCATTTATTACTGTTTAATATAGAAGCTGTTTTTAATGTAGAAACATTCAATTTCACTATTTTTGAAGGCATCTTTGCTCTACAGCATTTCTTTGCATGTGCCTAAGACTTTTGCACAGTACTGTATTTTTACTGAGCTATTCAAGCCCAGGCAACTTTTATGCCACAACAAAAAATGGATAGGGATTGAAAGAAGAAACCCGGTCTTGTTTTTCCGTGCCTGGGGCACTTACTGATCAGTATTAACTGGACAGATGGTGGCTCACATGTCACTTTCCTGTCATTTCTTCTTAAGCCCACATCTAAAAATGCAGAAGCATTTTTTTTTACAGGATACAGCATACACCAGCATACTGTATAATGAGTGTGCTTAGCACTGACTGCTAAATTTACTACTTCAGATAATTATGACATTCAGCCAAGAAAGCACCCTGAACACTTCCTCTCCACATTTAATCTCATTAATCCTTTAAAGCTATAACGGAATTGCTGAAAAAGCCCCACAGCTCCACCAAACCTGCTCTTCACTAATAAACCTCATAAGAAAGGTACGTTTTAAGTCTCATATGCAGATAGCATAAAAGATACGGTTAACTCAGGTCAGAACCAGTGTTGACTTTATTCTGTGATTACTGAGTCATTGTTTGTCTACAAATATGAGTAATTTATAGGTACAGATAGAACAGCTGCATTTCATGCATCCTTAGATTTGCTGTTGCATGCTTTCATTTCTGTGCTTGCACTGCCATATTTTTAAACTGCACTTTGCAAGCTGATAATTTGCCCTCAAGTTTGTTATGGTCACCTCATGCTTCGCTGCCCTTTAATGCTCTGGAGTTTCTCTAGTGCATACTCCTCTTTTTTTCAATCTCCCAAAGGTCTGTCTATCCGGAGCGTATGCTGGAAGGCTGACCGTATCCTAGCCGGGACACAGGACAGTGAGATTTTTGAGGTGATGGTGCGAGACAGGGATAAACCTCTTCTGGTCATGCAGGGTCACTCCGAGGGCGAGCTCTGGGCTCTGGATCTTCATCCCAAACAGCCGATTGCAGTGACAGGCAGCGACGATCGATCCGTCCGGTCAGTGTCTTCATTTCTTTTGTTCAAGATGTTGCCTTGAAAGCAATCAATGTCATCACACTGCTCAGATTTCAGACATATTCTCTCTGCCTGGTCACATTATGTCAGCTAAGTAAGGAACAAAACACTTGGGGTGTACTGTTATAGGAAAATAATCAGTGACAGCATGGTGTGATGAAGCAGATTACCTGTTACCACGGTGTTGATTATTTTCCTGTAGCAGCACCTTCTTAAGTGTTTTATTCTTTTTATACTACAGCACTTTATCAATTTTTTTAAATTTATTAATAAACGTTATATATTTTAACTCTTATAAGTTACATTTAAGTTGTAGAACGTCTGTGAACAAGTTAGTTGCTGTTCTCACTTATGTTATAGCAGCTATAAAGTCATTTCCTCACCAGCCTCTCTTTTTTCCCTCTTTCCTGAAGTTAATAAGACATCAAAATGCAGCTTGTCATGTTGCCAAGAAATCGTAACACACTCCATCCTGAATTAAACAAATCAAAAACAAAAAAATTGTTGTTTGAGGGTTGTGTAGGGCTGAAAAACTTTTAAAAAAAAAGTTTTCATTGGTCAGGAATGAGGCAAGGGCAAAAGGTAAACAAACCAATGCCACGGGAGCTATAGAAATGACAAAAAAACACCCAAGCACAGAGAACACAGACTCGGGGCTCAGTAAATGATTAGATAATTCTACAAATAAGTCATTTAAAGCTTTCTGTGTGTCACATTTAGCATTTATTTTCTCTGTTTGTCGTTCCAAATAACCAAAACACAAGGCATTTCTCCAGCACTACAGCTCTGTCCTTTGGCTCAGTTTAGCAGCTCGCATCCCAACACACATCTTGTTTGATTCACTTCCTGACATCAGGTCGACTCAAAGTCGAATCTCTTTCTCACTGCAATCATAGCATGCTAGAGCACGCATGGAAGTGGACAGAGACCACCTCACAGCAATCACTGGACTTGCTCCTGCCTAAACGAACCACGCCGAGGGGGAGAACACACACCAGGGTTCAATTCAGAGGGATGCTTCATATGTGAAAGCACCTGTAGAAACAATATTTTAATTTTATATCTAAATGATGTGTTAAGGAAGTCCCGGTGTGTGCCATTCTGACCTGTCCTTACCCCTGACGTAGGCTTTGGAGCCTGGCTGATCACACCCTCATCGCTCGCTGCAACATGGAGGAAGCTGTTCGCAGTGTGTGCTTCAACAACGACGGCTCTCAGCTCGCTCTGGGCATGAAGGACGGATCGTTCACCGTGCTGAGAGTCAGGTAAATATGCCAAGAGGGATTAGATTAAGCACATTTTAGCATTAATCAAGGATTTGTTGATCTAAGTCATTTTAAACTTGGCATAACAAATCAGTGCTTAAAACCTTAAACCTTGGATTAATTCATGTGTCAACAGATTCAACATGATTCTCCAAACAGTGCAGTACCCAAGTCAGTTATGGCATTTTATAGCCATGTGTAAAAACATATGTACGTGTGCATATACAGTACAGACCACTCATTAAATCTCACAATACGCTGTTTATGTCAAACAGTACAGAAATTACAGAATACCCATAATGCACTTTGATACGGAATGGGGGACTAATTTGGTCTGATTTTCCACCATTATGTATTTTCTGGTCTCAACAAGCAAACAGCAGCTCCTGCTGCTGAAAGCAATCATTTTCATTATCAACAGTTTTATTCTTTCCTTTTGAATGAAATCTTGCATGAACACTTTTCTTTATGATCTCTTTTGTTTTCTGCAATCATGTAATATGTACACTATGTAGCTCTTAGAGGTAATATTGTTTTTGAGAGAAATGACTATTCATTTGAAATAAGATGTTATGAGAATTTTTGTTGAACCACAGTTGTTTTTCCAGTTTGAGTGGAAAATGTGAGTGATTGTGTATAATGTTCATGTCTAGTCTCCACCTAAAGCCCCTTCCACCTTATTTTAGTAATTAGCTTTTTACAGTTAGCTATAGATTTATTGTTTAATTTACCACAGACTGCAAAAGAAAGAACAATGTTGCTTAAGAGATTTGTGAATCTTTTTTCTGCCATTTGAGTTGGATGGGACTATAATTGTTAAAGTTACTTTGACTACCAAAGTACCAATAAGAATTAGCCATCTGCTAATTTACCCCAACTATAGAAACTAAAGTGACTTCTTTCCTCCTCACTCAGCCTCTTTGTTCCTGAGCAAAACAATATCAAGTTAGAATTTTATATACACTGTTTTAGTGTAGCAGTTTATGAGAATATGATTTGAAATCATGCTGCCAGGGTCTTTAAAAGGTGCAAATAATTATGCAGCAATTCATATGCCTTTATATTGTCACACATCTACTCCTTGTTCTTCTCAGGGACATGACAGAAGTGGTCCACATCAAGGACAGGAAGGAGGTGATTCACGAGCTGAAGTTCTCTCCGGATGGCTCCTACCTGGCTGTGGGGTCTAACGACGGCCTGGTGGACATCTATGCTGTTGCACAGCGCTATAAAAAAGTGGGCGAGTGCAACAAATCCTCTTGCTTTATCACCCATCTGGATTGGTCTGTAGACAGCCGTTTCCTGCAGACCAACGACGGCGCAGGGGAGAGATTGTTCTACAGGATGCCAGGTATATGAGTGATGGATATGGTACACTTTCTTGTAATTAATGTAATATAATTGCAGTTATAATAGAAGGGACAGGGGTGGGTGATACAATTAAAAAATATAATCTCACGATACTTTTCTGTGAAGACATGCGTGCCATTCATGACATGTAGCACAACTGACAGCAAGCAAAATGGTAGTGTTGCATTTTTTTTTTAAATGTCTGAAAATCTGAGTTTCACAATACTTTTATTTACTTTTATCTATTTAAAAAAAACACTTAAAAGGAGAGAAAAAGGGTACAGGAATTGTAAAATTTTACAATTTTAAAGCTCCAGTACAACGCTTTACCATCTAATCAGCTATCAAAATAATGTTATAGTATTTTAGCCTGTTCAGTAGCTAAACAATTGCCATTACTCTTTATTATATATACTTCCTTTCTACCATATTATGCATCATTGTAATTTATATTTTTTATTGCAGCCTTATCGTAGCACCATCCAAAACCTCCTTCTGTTGTTATGTCCTGAAAACTAAGACCTATATGACCTAGATTTTCTTCAAGTAGCTCTATTTTCCAAAAATGCAGCTTTAAACTTAGAAAAATTTTTCTAAGTTCTTGGCCTCAGAACCAAATCACAAGTCCATTTTTTCAGTTCTTTTTGGTGTCGCATAAAACCACAACTTTACTAACAAAGCTCTTAAGCCCCTTGGTCTGTCCGATCTCACGATTTCTCCTTCTAACTCCACAGTTTTGTTCAATGTACTTCCTTAACTCTGGAACTTTCTTCCCTTTACAGTTTGTCAATCTTCAACATTCATTCGCAATCTTTAAATCCCACCCTTAAAACACACCAATTATCTGAGGCCTTTCAATTATTCTAACCATAATCCTGATGTGTGTTGGCTAATAATAAAGAAATTATGTGAAGAATGACGAAAGAAGAAAACAAGCAGGGTTCTGTGTTGTTGTCAGTGAAATAACTGTACTGTCTTGAGATAAATCTTCACTCTTGGTGTTCTTTTGCCTCCATAGCTGGTAAATTCCTTCCTAAAGAAGAGGCCAAAGGGATTCACTGGATGACCTGGACCAGTGTCTTAGGTCCAGAGGTCAATGGGATTTGGCCCAAGTACTCCAATGTTAACGATATCAACTCTGTGGATGCCAACTACAGCAACGCCGTGCTGGTGACCGGCGACGACTTCGGCCTTGTCAAGCTCTTCCGATTCCCATGTCTTAAAAAAGGTGTCCAATTATTAATAATAAGGATTTTAATGCTAAATTCTAATATTAATATAATATATAAAATATGACTGTTTATGTGACTATTGTTCCAAACCCCATAAACATGATCTCCTTCAATTTGCAGCTGCCAAATTTAAGAAGTACATCGGTCATTCCGCCCATGTCACCAACGTGCGCTGGTCACATGACCTGCAATGGGTGGTGAGCACGGGTGGAGCTGACCACTCTGTGTTCCAGTGGAGGTTTCTGCCTGAGGGTGTGATGAACGGCGTGCTGGAGCCACTTCTGCAAGGTGAGCACATCACCATGACGGCTCATCATGCCGCTTCAGACATCTCTCTCATAGGATTGGATAAAGAGAACACTTATGATAGCTGGTAGGACATTATCCTGATTGCAATCAGGATAATATGAAATAGACATACACTCAATGGCCACTTTAATAGGAAAACCTGTACACCTGCTTATTCAATCAGCCAATCATGTGGCAGCAGCGCAATGCATAAAATCACGCAGGTCAAGAGCTTCAGTTAATCAGAAAGTGAGCAGTTAATAATTCTAATTTGACTGCTGCATTACATGTGTCTCATCTCTCCACAGAGGGCTATGCCGACTCCAACAGCGGTGAGTCAGACTCAGACCTCTCTGATGTTCCCGAGCTGGACTCGGACATTGAACAGGAAGCTCAGATGAACTATGAACGTCAGGTAAGACTCAGAGCCTCCCTTCCACTGCACTGCACATTCAGACACAACATTTTCATCAGCCTTACACACAGAACCGATTATGTTATTCCCCCTCAGTGTCAGTGGCTGGTTCATGCCTCAGTGGCTAAAGCCTTTAGCACTCATTATTTTCACAGCTGACTGGCTGATCAACCCCAGCTCACACTTACCCTTTACCCTTTTGCTCTGTTTGCTTCTGTCTGTCTGTGCGCGTGTGTGTGTTTACATAAATCTGATTATCATTCCTGCCACCTCAGGTGTATAAGGAGGATCTGCCTCAGCTCAAGAAGAAACTGGTGGGCTCTCTGAAACGGCAGAAAGCTCCGGATGAAGGGCTGCGGCTGCAGTTTGTCCATGGGTAAAACTAGCACAATTTTTTTTTTTTGTTTTTTTTTTAAGGAATGTCAGCACATAAAAACAAAACTACATCGTCTCAACTCTGTGACGACTAATAGATCTCATTCCCGCTTTGCATCGCGGTTCCTACAGCAACAAGTGCAATGACTATCTGAGTATCACTGCTCGAGACTTGCAGTTGTGTACTGGTTTCTTCGCCTGAGATACTCAAACACAACAGGGTATAAATAAACAAACTAATGAAGAACTAACACAAAACAGGTGTACACAATCAGATAACAAACCAATGACAGAACTAGAACAAAAGCCCCTCCAACAAAAACACAAGCATGTGGCGTTTGTCACCATGGGAACCACGAAGCAGAGGGGAATCCATGACAGTATGTTGGTTATAGTAATGCTTCACTTAAGAAAATTTTGATAAAAGTGACTGCTAAATGAATAAATCTAAACTATATACTATAATAGAGCCTCAAAGCAGTTACAAATTGTTACGTTGTGCTTGTACCACAGCTCTGGTGAATTCTCGAATCTGAGGTCAAGGGGTATTGGTTAATTTTCTGTAACAGCAGCTCTGACAGTAGTGCTGGCTTTAATTCAAATCATAGGTTTTATTTTACTTGTTGGTATACATTATTGTTTCTACAGTAACAGATCCCACAGGGACTTGTACACTCTACATAATCTAAGAACAATAAACGGATTTTCAAGAAATGCTGTTATGTAACAAAGAAACTTAACTTCAAGAGAGAGAAAAAAAGAGAGGGTGGTGAGGGAACGACTGTTTATAGCTGCTATAATGCGGCATTCAGGTGGTAATTGTAACTCTGCTTCATCACACTACCCCATTATTGATTATTTTCCTATAACATGTCCCGAAGTGTTTTATAACATTCTTATTGTCTAATTGACTTTATTCTTTCTCTCTCTCTCTCTCTCTCTCTCTCTCTCATGTACAGGTATAGGGGTTGCGACTGCAGGAATAATCTGTTCTACACGCAGGCCGGGGAGGTGGTCTATCACGTAGCCGCTGTAGCTGTGGTCTATAACAGACAGCAGCACAGCCAGCGCTTTTACCTCGGTCATGACGACGACATCCTCAGCCTCACTGCACATCCAGTGAAGGATTATGTAGCCACAGGGCAGGTTCGTCACAGTTGAATACAACACTCACTCCTTTCTGACTGATCTTTGCTGAGAGCAGTTTGAGTTTAATTCACTTCAAATTAAGTGCTAACCATGTTGCGTATGTGTGTATTCCTGCCCAGGTGGGCCGAGACCCAGCCATTCATGTTTGGGACGTCCAGACACTGAAGTGTTTGTCCTTGTTGAGAGGGCAGCACCAGAGAGGAGTGTGTGCTCTGGAGTTCACAGGTAAGGTAACTCTCTCATAATACACACTACACAAAACATTTACAGTGATTATTCATTACTGAGATTGTTACATGCTTGTATGTTTTTACTTTGGCGAGTTTAGCAGATGGAAAGAGCCTGGTGTCTGTAGGCATCGATGAAGGTCACTGCATAGTTATATGGGACTGGAAGAAGGGCGAGAAACTGGCCAAGGCAAAGTAGGAACCACTGAGCACCATTTAATACTAATTAACACAAAATAAGCTGAGTGTAAAATGAAGGGAAATGAAACACTGTGCCTTGTGTGTGTGGGTGTGTTTGTTTTCTGTAGGGGACATAAAGACAAGATCTTTGTGGTGAAGGGGAACCCATTCCGTATGGATAAGTTGGTCACTGTGGGTGTGAAGCATATAAAATTCTGGCAGCACACAGGTACTGATAATCCAGGGTCATGCCAAAGGACATCTTCCGTCTGATACATTTAAAGCCAATATATTTAATGTTGTGTTTTCACAGAGCAAAGTTTTTAAGTGGTCTAGTTTTTTTCCCCTCAGAGCTGCTAAATATGAGGCTCATATGCCACTTAATGCCATTTATACAAAAGTGAGTTCCACTAATTTGATTGGTCAAGCAGCGTTCCAAGAGTACTGATAATTAGTACAACAGCACAGGTACATTTCACTGTTTGTATCACTCCACTTGTCGGCGTTCAGTACATAAAAATGACAATTCTTACATTAAAATTGCTACTACACTTGCTAAGGGCTGTCAGTCAGTCTGTGTGCTATGTGGCAAGACACAAAACTCTTGTGCTGAATATCAGCATGGCTGTGATTACCTGCGATTGCCTACAGCCGAAGTAGTACTTTGAGTACTACTTACTAAATTCAACGCACGTTATTTATGAAGCAATAAAAAGACAATTAAAAACAATTGGCTCCAAATAAGGATTTGACATTGTAAAGATAAAGATTTATTGTTTGTATAGAAATCGTTTGTCTTCCCCGTGAAACTGAGCTGTTTGCGTGACTTGACCCTATGCAGCAACAAATAATGGGACGTATCATAACATCAGGTGAATGTCCCAAAAATAAGCACTTCTTATTTTCTAGTTATATTGAAACATTGGAATATTAGCAATGAAATATTTTCGATTTGATGTTGTTAATCTCATTCTATTTGCTCACTATATAAGGAAACTAATTTTAGTGCCAGCATTTGTCCTCTATGTTTGTTTATCTCACTTGTCCCCCACGTTACAACCTGATTGGTCAGGGGGTAATAAACAAAGTGACATCATACCTGAAGTCACACTACGCTTTTCTAAAAACTTTTTACAACTTTGGAAGTCACGCTACGCTTTTATAAAAACTTTGGAAGCTCTGATGTGATTACAAAAGTGGCTGCTAGTGGTTGGAAACCTGGTAGTTGGTGGAAAAAAACGGCAAGTGTGAAAGCACCCAAAAGTTGCATAGTCCTAGCGTTTAGTAGAATCATTTTATATACGAATTTGCGATGAAATTGATTTTATATGAAAACGCTGATTCAGTACAGTGTTCAATAGGATGCAAATCCATACTAAACATGCACAGAATGATCATTTAAAATAATGTAAGTACACAGTCAGTAACATCTTGTTGCACTTTACAGTAGCATTAATATGGATGGAATCTTATAAATGACACAGTCTTATAAATGACAAATTCCTTTACCTAGGTGGTGGACTGACATTTAGGAGAGGTATATTTGGCAACTTGGGCAAGCAGGAGACCATGATGTCAGCGTGCTACGGGCGCTCGGAGGACCTGGTATTTTCAGGGGCCACCACGGGCGACGTTTACATCTGGAAAGACACGACACTGATAAAAACTCTGAAAGCTCACGACGGCCCTGTGTTTGCCATGTGCTCACTGGACAAGGTACAGATCCAGATTTACCGATATTACACACATTGTAAGCTTCCAAAAAGGACTAAATGGTCTAGTGACAATAAAAGTTAAATGATTATGTCTCTGTCTGAAGGGGTTTGTAACAGGAGGGAAGGACGGGATTGTGGAGCTTTGGGATGATATGTTTGAGAGGTGTTTGAAGACCTACGCCATCAAGAGGGCTGCGCTTTCACCGTCATCTAAAGGTCCTGTTCATATCTATACACTGCTCCATGGTGTGTTCTGTTTCGCAATCGCTATCCCTTTGATAGTCACATTTTAAAATATCCAATAGGTCTTATTTGTATCTCTGTTAGCAGTATGTAGAAGTGGTCATGTTTCCTTTTTGTTTAAGATTCAAAACCATTTATCATTTTGTTAAACATTCTTTGTTTTGCCTTGTTACTGTCATGTTAAAATGACCTGAATATCATTGAAGTTATATATGGTCAGATGTAAATCTTTGCATACCCTTAGGACAAAATTTTTCTGGTCCTCACTTCTCTAACAACTCAGTATTGATGAGTATCTCAGCCAAGATGTGAACCAGAATGCATAATTGGTCTACTGTCTGCCAAATACTGAAATGTGACGGAAGCATTCAATAGATTTGGTTGCATTTATGCCGCGTTTCCAAGCTTTAAATGTATCTTCTTACATTTTTGGCACGTAATTCCATAACTGACCATTATGGGTTTAAATTCAGTCATATTTGGCATAAGACAGTCTGCCCTCATGTAGAGATAGACCCAAATTTAAAGAGTAATGGAAACTGAAACTCTGGGTATTCTGGACCAAAAAGCAGAACCAGAAAACTAAAACAGAATTTTTATGTCATTGTTAATTAGCTTTTTTTGTATCTTGAATAAATTGTAAAAATTTATTTATCTTTATGCTTTTAAGTTTATAAAGCATTAATTAATGCTTAATTCACTGCAAGGTAATTGAATAGCCCTTTCAATACAGCAGTGTGAAACTGCTTCACAAAACCAAGCTGACAATAAATGAAACAAATAGCATACAAAATGATTATACTTAGTCTGTATATTGACCAGGAGGATGTACATTGTGGCCTGTTAAACCTGTAGTGGAAATGTCTGTGGGTGTTTTAGTCACTTCGGATGTCCTAATCAGGAAAAACAAAAAAAGGTCATGTAAAATCTGTTAGAATTAGAATTAAAAATTTTCTTAGTCACTCCAATATTTTAAAGCAAGATTACAAAACACAAGGTAAATTGTGGTGCATCACATACTGTGATCTGGGCCACATTTAGTACAATTCAAAATTTTATCCTCATGAGGGTGTCTGGAGACTGACTGGAAAATAACCATGCGTAATGGGGTAATGATGTGTTGTTGGGGTGTGTGTGTGTGTGGGTGTGTGTGCAGGCCTGCTGCTAGAGGATAACCCCTCAATCCGAGCCATCACTCTGGGTCATGGTCACATCCTGGTGGGCACCAAGAATGGAGAGATCCTGGAGATCGACAAGAGCGGTCCTATGACTCTACTGGTTCAGGTAGCAGTGTGTACATTGGACCAGATTTTTACTGGTCAATTACTATTATTATTTTCAGACTATTTTATTGTATATTCAATGGCGAGAATCTATTATTAGGGTGAGTTTGAAAATTGTAAACAACATCATAGCTCAGGTCAAACAAGAACATTGTGAGGTATCTATAATTAATTAAAAAACAGATAAATAGACCAATTAAAAAAACAGATAAATAGACCAGGATTAAAACCAGACAAAGCTAAAGAACACAGGCTGTGGACAAAACCTAGACTGGAAAATGCTGTACATGGCTTGTTACTCTGCAGACTGCAGTCTGGTGGGAGTGTCTGAGTTGCTGACATCCCACATTTCCAATGACTAAATTATTCTTGTCTTTGTTTTCTTTTTTTTTTTTTTTGGCTTCAACTATTTTAATATTTGCTCTGTCTGTGGCAGGAAAACATTACAGCCTCACTGATATGTAAATAGTAATTAAAAAGTAATTACAATTTTAATTAATTACATCAAATTTGAATTTTGACATTTTTTAACGAAGTTGGTACAGTGTACACAATGATTTTATATCAGCATGAGATATTAATAAAGATCTAAATGAAATACTGAAATTGTTTAAAATTAATTGTTTAAAAAGTGTGTGTGTGTGTGCACGCCTGTGCACGCCTGTGCGTAGGGCCATATGGAGGGTGAGGTATGGGGTCTCGCCGCTCACCCCTTGCTGCCTATATGTGCCACTGTGAGTGAAGACAAAACACTGCGCATCTGGGAGCTTTCTGCTAACCATCGAATGGTGGCGGTCCGTAAACTCAAAAAAGGTGCTTCACTTCTCAATTATACCCTTTAATCATCTACATCTAATGTATTTTAGTGTATTTAAGCTTTCATACAGCATGATGACTCACTGTGTGTGCTCAGGTGGTAGATGTTGTGCCTTCTCCCCGGATGGGAAAGCCTTAGCAGTGGGGCTGAATGATGGCAGCTTCCTCGTAGTAAATGCAGATACTCTGGAAGACATGGTGACCTTTCATCACAGGAAGGAGATCATTTCTGACCTCAAGTTCTCTCAAGGTAACATCCGCAGAGCTAGGTATCAAACTAGCTAACTAGATTAGCTACATCGTAACCTAATTATTGTAATGTAATTTCTAAATATTAAGACAATTCATGCAACCTAAATAAATATAATTTCATTTTTACAGATGCTGGAAAGTACCTAGCTGTGGCCTCCCATGATTCATTTGTGGACATCTACAATGTATTGACAAGCAAACGAGTGGGTATCTGTAAAGGAGCGACCAGCTACATCACCCACATCGACTGGGACACTCGTGGTAAAGCAATATTCTCAGATTTAAACTGGTACAAAGCACTGACACCGGAGACTCCTTTCATAAATGTTAAATAAACATCTCCTCACAGAAAACTTTCACCATATAGATAATTGTACATTTTTCCTTGTTAAGTATATTTTTTAACATTTATTGTTAGTCTTAAATTATACAAGTTCCTGTGTATGAGCTGTTAGTACAGAAACAATAATGTATTAGAATGAACACATTAATATACAGTAAACCTGTGATTTGCCTTACATCAGACACAACTGTCAGAGCTGCTGTTATAGGAAATTAATTAATACATTCCGACCAATCACATTTGAGAATTCAACAGTGCTGTGGTATAAAATAAATTAATGACTCAATTATTTTATAACCGACTGCAGGTAAATTGCTGCAAGTAAACACTGGTGCCAAAGAGCAGTTATTTTTTGAAGCTCCCCGT
The DNA here is from genome assembly GCA_037576675.1 of Pangasius sanitwongsei. NCBI lineage: Eukaryota > Metazoa > Chordata > Actinopteri > Siluriformes > Pangasiidae > Pangasius > Pangasius sanitwongsei. The sequence continues at coordinate 5,764,390 of CM075013.1, read as the reverse complement.
GGACGGAGACAGAACATCTCCACTGCTGAGGTACAAAAAATATATATTTTATATATATATATATATATATATATATATATATATATATATGCCTGAATATCTGAATTTGAAGTTGTATGCACTCCAATGTACAGCCTGGTTGTGCGTTTGTGTAGTTTGAGAAGGTGGAATGGGCCACATGGACATCTGTTCTAGGCGCCACATGTGAGGGAATCTGGCCTACACTTAGCTTTGTCAACGCATCTTCACTTACCAAAGACAGGAAGTTGCTAGCGACGGGAGACGACTTCGGCTTCATCAAACTGTTCAGCTTTCCCTGTAAGGTAAAGTACAAACATCTGGAGGTGGTATCCAAATATGTGCTAAAAATGCAGGACTGTACAGTCTACAGTAAACTGCTGTTTCCTTTTCTTTCAGGGTCAGTTTGCCAAGTTTAAAAAGTATGTAGGCCACAGTGCCAATGTGACGAATGTTCGGTGGTCAAATGATGACACTACACTGCTGTCAGTGGGCGGGGCTGACACAGCGCTGATGATCTGGGCAAGAGAGGGGATTGGACCACGTGAGAGCAAAGCTGTCGACAGCGAGGAATCCGATGACGACGCAGAGGAAGATGGAGGTTTGTTTGCATGCATGTGGGCTAAAAAACAGCTGGCAATTATTATACAGTGTAATTCAAAAAATATTAATATTTATTGTGTATGATACTACTGTATAGTAACACTGTGGTGGAAACACTACCATTATAACACAAGGAGGTTATGTTACTAAATATGGACTGTAACTTGTAACATTGGATCAAAGCGTCTCCATTTGTGCAATCAATGATAACAGTACTGTAAAGAAAAGGGAAAAAAACCTAAAGAAAAATATGAACAGCAAGTGTTAACATATTTTGAATCACCCTGTATAGATATTAAACTGATTTCGCATGTATGAGCAGGATATGACAGCGATGTGGCCCGAGAAAAGAACATGGACTACACCACGAAAATCTACGCCGTCAGCATCAGAGAGATGACGGGTGTTAAGCCACACCAACAGCAAAAGGAGATTCTAGTGGATGAGAGGTAATGTTTAGAGATAAATCTTGTCTCATTTATTCAATCACCTCCATTAGAGCTTTAATCTTGCTGAATGAGCTGACGACTCTCTCAATCTCCGTGCTGTAGGCCGCCAGTAAGCAGAGCAGCGCCACTACCCGAGAAACTGCTAAAGAATAATATCACTAAGAAGAAGAAACTAGTGGAGGTGTGTGAAATTTTATTACCTTATTTGGAGAAATGCATTTATTGTATTAACAAAGATAATCCTGAAGACTTGGGGCCAAAAAAAAATGAACTAGGCCCTTTTGACCTTTTCCTATTCAACATTTTGCCGTCATGTTTCCCTGCAGTCCTTTTAAATAATTGGAAATGAATCCAAATATATTACATAGAATGTCAGTATTTTATAAAGACAGCTGCTTTTTGGTTAAAACTATGTATGTTATTAGGCTCTGAAGTCACAGTGGAACCAACCACACTCAATGAAATGTGTGCAAAAAAGCTTTACAAATGTTAGTGTCAGATAGCTGGCTAACATTAGCTAATCCGACAGGATTTCTGAGGAGACTTTAAAGTCTTAATCATAAATGTGCATAAAATTTTCTGCTAATGCTACCCAGCTATCTCAAAGGAGCTAACTTCACGGGGTTTCTGAAATTTGTAAATCATATTCATAAATATCAGATAACCTGACAACCTCTGAGAGGATCTCAAAATCATATTTAAAATGTTCATAATCTTTTCTGACAATAACATGAGCTGACCTAAAAGGTCAATTTCTGAGAGACCTTAAAGTCATATTCATAAAGGCTTATATCTTAACGCTAAGGCTAACTAACTGGTTAGCATAAGCTAACCTGACATGATTTCTGAATTTATTTTAAAGCCATATTCATTAAATGTGTATGCTAATGCTAGCCAGTTATCTCAAATGAGCTAATCTAAGAGGATTTCTAAGGGGAGATTAAAGTCATATTCATAAATGTGTATAATCTTTATTGCCAATGCAGATGTTACACAACATCTGAGCGAATGTTTGTCATATTATAAATATGAATAATGTTTTTTGCCAATATTTGGCAACTACTTAATACAATTAGCTAACCTGAAAAGATTTCTGGGGAAAATTTTTAAGTAATATTTATCAATGTTAATGTCTTCATGTTAAGACTGGCTAGCTGGCTAGCATCAGCTAACCTGACAGGATTTTTGAGAGGAACTCTAAATGTTTATAAATATTAGTTAACATTGAAAGATTATATTCTTATAAATGTTTATAATATTTACTGCTAATATTAGTCAGCCAGCTAACATGAGCTAACCTGAGAAGTTTTTTTTTTTGATAAATGATTCTAATTTTCACTGCTTATGCTATCTAGCTGGCTAACAGGAGTCACCCTGACAGGATTTCTGAGGGCACTGCTAATGCTAGAGAGATATATTTTGCCAGCTTGCTACATACTGTACAATCTTCGCAAATGTTTTATGCTATATATACTCAATAATGTGTTCCAAGAAAACTAAATTATTAGTGTTACACTCAGAACAAAGTGGCAGTTCTTCCAGTGATGCTTGCTGTCTAAAAATAAAGTTGAGTTATCAGTAAATGTTTACTGTTGTTTAAATTAGCCTCATGGCTCAAGTGCAAAACTAAAGAACCACTGGGCATCAAACATGTCTTGCATGATCAAATAGAGTTTGCATAAGGTAAAAATTGTGTAACCTCCTGTAATCTTTTGACTGCCAAGGCCACATATGTAGTATTTTACTCTTTCTATCTCAGAATGTATTGTTTAGTTTTGTGTATTTGTGTGAACATCTAGGAGCTGGCACTCGACCACGTCTTTGGATACAGAGGCTTTGACTGTCGTAACAATCTGCACTACCTCAACGACGGAGCTGACATCATCTTCCACACAGCTGCTGCAGCTGTGATCCAGAACCTCTCTGCTGGTACTGAATCACTCTTTTCTAAATAGAAAACTGATTACATCTTGAACACTTTGCTTAATGCAATTTGTACAATACTTTATCACATTGTTATGTGTCGTAGCAGCTCTAAAGCACCTCACATTAGATTATTATCTCTTTAAATGTATGATTTTTGTGTATCAATATGTGCATCATATCAGTTTGGATGGGAAGAGACACACCTGCTTTCATGAACCCTGGGGCATGCTGACCCCTGGTGGATTTCCAGGAAAGTGCAGGACTGATTTATGGCCCTATGGTCATCTTTCAAATTCATATATTATTGAAGGTGACAAAGAAGTGACCTGGTTTTTGTTTCACAAAAGGTGACCAGTGGTGGAAAATACTTTAGTAATACATTTTAAGTTTACTTATCACTTATTAAAGTAACATCTAGGGCATTTGTACTTTACCTCAGTAAAGTTTAAATAATAATAGTTATTCAATTAGTACTCTTACTCAAATGTATTTCCATGGAAGAAAAAAAAGTACACTTTTTACTCCTTAACAAATCTAAGCTTACAACCAAAATACTTAGCTTTTTCATAGCTATTTCATTTTCTGTGTATTACAACTGTATTTCAGTCATGACAACTCTCGGAATGAATTTAACAGCTTTTATTGATGGAAATGAAGTGTAGGTAGGTTTGGTGTTGGCGGACTAGATCTGCTTGCGTTGCTGCTGCTGAGCAAACACGAAGACTTGCTCTGCTTGACATGTTCAGACATAGAGAAAAGAGAACCATGCTGCTGCTGCGAAAGGTACAGTAGGAGGTACGCCCCCCCAAACCAAGCAGACGGGCTGTACTGAAATACTGCCCATGACCCACCCTCCCGACTATGCAGATATGACCACCAAGACTTGTGTACTGCTGCTGCTCCGAGGTACCCAAGTGTGTACTAACTATGTGTGCCTGGGCCTGCTTTTCCAAATGGTTTAACTCTGCTGAACTGATCCTAGGCATATGTGACTAAATCTAGCGACCTAACTGACTATTTGTGCCTGGCCCGGTGAGCCCAGAACTTATTTAGCTGTGACCCAAAGGCTATTTTTTTTCTTTTTTAACAGTTTTTATTGATGGAAATGAAGTGTAGGTAGGTTCGGTCTTTGTGGAGTAGAGCTGCTACGCTGCTGCTGGTGCTACTGAGCAAGTACGAAGACTTGCTCTGTTAGACATGTTCAGGCGTAGAGATAAGAGAACCATGCTGCTGCTGCGAAAGGTACAGGAGGAGGAACCCCCCTGTAGCAGATCTATACGGTGGTGCTGGTGAGGTGGGTAGAATGAGAAAATATCTTATTTAGTCGAGTTAGTTGGGATAATAAAGGGTTACGTAGATAGAAAAGCATAGGCTGATAGGCTGTGGCATCAGCGTCGAGGGAACCAATCAGCGCATGGATAGAGTTTCATGGCTGAACTAGACATTTATTTGCTATAACTAAAACATTGACTCGAATTTATGCTAGTTTGCTAAAGGACTGTCTAGTAGTGGTTGGATTTTTTTAAGAGAAATGATTAGAAAACTTTAAAAACTTAAAGTTTAGAAAACTTTAGAAAAGTTAAAAACATTTACATGTGAAGACATTTTCTTGAATGACTTTCTTTCATTTAAGTATTTTTCTATCCTTTTTCCAGCCCTGAGTGTGACCCTAATGCTATTCAGCAAAGTTTAATTAATGACAAAAAATTGAATTATTGTTTGAATGTTTGGATTGTTGTTGCTGTCTGCTATCGACAACTCTGTGATTGTTCTTAGGCAGAATTGCAAAGGAGTCAAAGCGTTAATAACAGGGGGTGCTTATAGGCACTCTTTTGAACACTGCACCACAGGTTTCCAGTTTCATCCACAAAGAGCTGCAGTTCAACAGTAGTCAAATAGTTAATTAAACAGGTGGAAACAGTTATAGTTCCTATTTGGCTGTGAAAAAGGAGTTAAAATGCCAGACCATTGTTGTTAAGATTGAAGACCTCTGCTCTACACTTTACACCCAGTACTGAAGTACATGACAGGATGTTAGACTGAGGAATGACTCTCAGTAAAATTGCATTATTAGCATTATGAATCTTGCTAATAACCCATGTTACATTCTCCCTGGTTCTCCAACAGGCACGCAGAGTTTTTACCTCGAGCACACAGATGATATCCTGTGCCTCACCGTCAATCAACACCCCAAATATCAAAATGTCATTGCCACAGGCCAGATCGGTATGTTTTCTCTTAATGAAATTCATAAACCAAACTCACTTATGGATGTATGGCTTCTGTGAGTCATTATCATTTGCTTTGGTTGAAGGGTGCACAAGTTTGCTTTTATACTTTTGCTAGTTTTGTTTAACCACTTGACCTGCCTCATCCTTGAAGCACCTTCTCATTGCTTTTTTTTTCCTTTGGCCGCATTCTCATTCGCTCACCTACACCTCACCACTCAGGCGAGATCACTGATCTGCCAGGTAAGGCACTGGAACTGCAGCTCCCATAATGCACCACAGCCTGCTGTCCTTCACCTGAAAAAAAAAAAAAAGCTCCCTTGTGTAACATTGTGCTTTTATGTGTCCAACCTGTCGCTATAATATCTGTTTTCTAATCTGAGGCTTAAGGAATCTCTGCCACTATTTCTAAACCTTAACATAGCAAAGGCCGTGCGTCTTCCAGTTGCTCATATCAGGCTGTGTTTATTTTGTCTTGCCTTTTAGCCTGGTGCAATGAGTCATTCTGTGTTCCATGTTTTTGCTATAACTCAATTTTTTACCTACAATAACTGTCCTGTATTCATTCCAGAGTAACTCATACATTGATTTTACAGCTCATTTTCCTGATTGAAGTACCTCCAAAGAAGCATTATGAAATTCACAGGACCTTTAATTAGGAATAAATAAGTAATCAAAGACTTGGGGTTGTGCTGGTATAGGAAAGTAACGTTTTTCTGTGTGTGCCTGTGTGTGTAGGCCTAGCCCCCTCCATCCACGTGTGGGATGCGATGAGTAAGCAGACCCTATCAGTGCTGCGCTGCTCCCATGCTAAAGGAGTCGGCTATGTCAACTTCAGTGCCACCGGCAAGCTGCTGCTGTCTCTAGGAGTGGATCCAGAGCACACCATCACCGTGTGGCGCTGGCAGGAAGGTTTGTTTGTGTGTATGTGTGTGTATGTGTGTGTGTGTTAGTGCCTGATATTAGCAACACAATAAAATACATTTTTTGCAGCACAAACGTTTATGGGCTAACTTCAACAAGCATGAAAAAAATCATTCTGAAAAATGATCTTTACAAGACAGAGATTATTTTTTTAACGAGACTAACAAGATGAAATAAAAATAACTAGCCATCATTTTTATTTTGTTGTTCTTTGTTTCTGATGATACAACCAGATGTTCAGACTTTCACATAACAGGTCATCAAAAAATTATGTTATGGAATTAAAGTGTATATTTTACATGGTTTATGGATACACTGTCACTTAAAATCAAAATATTAATAAAAACCCTGATGTCAAAGTTGGGCTTTAAGACTTTTGAACCAGTGGGTGAAATAATATAGATGACCTTGGAAACAGGTCAGTAATCAGTACTACTAAGGCACCAAAATTTTAGCCACCAGAAATTTTCTGTTGTGAATGCAGTAATTTTGGTGTTCAGTCCAAAATGAAAAGGCAGAAAATTTAAACTTCAGAAAACTAGTTTAAGTTTAAAAGGTTTAAGTGGCAAATTTAACCATTTACAAATAATTTTAATGGTAATGAAAATAAGAAAGTGATTAATTTTTTTTATGTTGTTGAATACAGTAATGAAAAGTAATGAATAAGGCATATTAGTCGATTAGTATTACATAGTGTAATTATTCTAGAACATTTATTTTATGTAATTTATTTATTTATAGGCATTGTCCTAATAAGGATTAACTATCAATACTAAATGTGTTTTCCTAAATTTCCTTTTCCTTTTTTATTTAAATTCCTATTAAATATTTAATTCCTATTTCCTTTTTATTATTATTAAATTTTATTCAGGCAAATAAAAAAAATAAAATACATTTTAAAAAATAAATAAGATTAGCTTTTTCAGCCCAGTGTGTCCTTCAGTTTCAGGAAGAATTTTCATTTCAGTGCATCACTAATCAGTAATCAACTGATTTTGCAGACAGCATTTAATATTGTAACATTAATCATCATGTCAGCTAAAGAAATGTCTATGTGTGGACTATTTAACATTCAAAATTATATTATAGGACATAAGTTTCTCGATGATTGATATACACTGCCCTCCAAAAGTTTGGAAACGCCTGAACAAAATAGGGTTTTTGGGCAATATCAGCATAAATCCTCT
>CM075013.1:5715141-5740688 GCA_037576675.1 Pangasius sanitwongsei | reverse complement strand
GCAGCGAGGAGGAGCAGAAGGGGCATCAGGATGGGTCAAGCAGCGAGGAGGAGCAGAAGGGGCATCAGGATGGGTCAAGCAGCAAGGAGGAGCAGAAGGGGCATCAGGATGGGTCAGGCAGCAAGGAGGAGCAGAAGGGGTCAGGATCACTGGCATCTCAGAAGTAGCATGTGTAGCTCGAGAGAGTGAGGGAGAGAGAGAGATGGAGTTAGAGGAAGAGATTGTTAGGTAAGCTTTGTGCAAGCAGGGACTCCGGCAAGACTAGCTATGACAGCATAACTAAAAGGGAGAGCCAGCCACTCCACCGTCGACAAACCTGAGTGAACGTGTGAGAGTGCACTATAAAAATAAAATTGAATAAGGTTTACTTGCTGACCCATATAAAAAAACAATTCATTTGATTGTGTATTTAAAATACAGTGGACATAGAACCAGGACCTGATGGAAAAAAAAATAGGAGAGGTGTGCACTACTCTCTGAATGAGCTGTTCCACTTCAGTGTGTTAGCATTCCTGAAGTAAAGCACTGTTTTTCTTATATGCTGCTCTACTGAAGCCTACTAAGGAGTTTCTCTTTATGTGCTACAGGAAGTAGGTGGAACAAAACCCTGAAGGCACTGTGAGAAAATATGTGCTTGCTTGCATGGCAGATCTTATACGTCTTATAATCCAGTTAGAATGTAACTGAACTTGGGAGTTTGGTTAATAATTGTGTAGGACATAAGTTCTGAGTGCCCTATTCATACGCAGGAAATGGTCTAGTCTTATTCTCAGAATCACCTCACGTGTGTTTGTGTCTGTGACTATGAGTTTGATAAGCCTCATGCCACATAACATCTGGAATTGCATAATCAACATAATACTTTTGTAAATATTTGGAAATCATGAAACGGAAACTGATTAGCACCCCTTATGGAAAAATCATATACATTCCGCACGTGATCATACAGTACGTGATATTACTCACGTGTATATTTGAGTGATAGTCCAATATGATCAAAAAGTGTATTTAAACATTTTGATTGCACATCTAAATTGTACATGCACATGTAAGTACACACATGCCATCATGTGAATAAGGACCATAGGTTGTATTTGTGAAAATGAATGAATCGTGGAAAAAAAAATTGTAAAAACAAGTGCAGTGAAAATAAATAAATCCTGTACAAAACACATGGAAAATAAATGTATTGTGAAGAAAATCACCTAAAATAAATGAATGGTGAAAAATCACATGTACAAGTGCATGAATTGTGTGTAAAAATCACATGTGAAAATAAATGAATAATGTGAAAAATGTAAAATTAAATTAATCATGCAACAAAAATAAATGAATAATCTGAAAATGAATCATCTGTAAAAATAAATAAATAAATAAAAACTCACAAGTGAAAAAACGAAAACATATACGTTACATTTATCCACACATGAAAATGTGTGTAACGTAACATATCTAAAAATCAAATATGTATACTTTATGCATGTGATTGTTCGTGTGATTTGTAAGAGATTAGCACCTTTATGCATTATATTTGTTGCTAGAGTAGGCTTTAATTTTTTTTGAGGTGACACAACAGGTTTGATTGACAGGCTGCACATATGATTTAACACTAAAATCCCTCCTATAGAAGCACCTGTCTGTTCACTAAAAGCGCTGACAAGATAATTCATAGTGCACTTTAGCCAGAGGCTTCATTTATCACTTCAAATGTGTTTATGCAACTGTAGCTCTTAGTTATGATATTGCAAAAAAAAATGTGCATTTAATTTTCGGCTACATGGCTGGCATAGGCCAGCAGCTGTCATCCTGGAAATAAGCCCTGCCACCCTAATTGCCACCGTTGACCTCACATCACATCTCCAAAAGGTACTGTGCAATTTACATCTAAATCCCTCAGTGACCCTCTGAGAGAAAAGTGGGATTTTTAAGAAAAATGTAAATAATCCACCTTGTTCACGAAATTATACCTACTGTTCTCCCACCACACTTCTGATTATGCTCCCATGCAGAACAGCACTGCATTTTTTTTATTTTTTGAACACCAAACAGGACGTCAACAGGACGACAGAGACACTGCCACCCAAATTCAGTCCCAACTACAAATGCTGATGGCTAGTTACATTAGCTATGAAATTAGCAAAGCCATGTTAATTGTTCAACATCTCTGACAATCACAATTAAATCTTGCTAGCATAGTGGTGCTGCAGACAGTTGCCTTCCCAGACTAGATGTCTAATACTAACTAGGCAGGGCCAGAGTGGCCACAGTCTGTCTTTCTTTCTTTCTTTTTTCTTTCTTTCTTTCTTTCTTTCTTTACTTTCTTGACTCATTTAAACAAATGAATGTAGATGAAACAAAAGTACAACTTTCTTTCTTTCTTTCCTTCTTGGCCTTTAATTCTTATTCTTATTTCTTTCTTTCTACAGATGCAACAATGTACATAATTATACAACAGTTCCAGTTCACTAATTTGATTGGACAAGGGGTGTTCCAAGAGTGCTTATATTTAGTATAACCGCACTGGGATGTTTCACTGCGTATATCACTCCACTCATCTGTGTTTGCCAAGTAAAAGTAACAATTCTAGCAACAGTCCTACTGAAAACGCTACTACAGTAGGGTTAGCGACATCATCAGTAGCAAGTGATACATTTTTCATGAATATAACTTTTGACTTAAAATATGAAAGCTCATCAGATGAAGATGAAAAGAAAGAAGGGAAGACAATTTCACCAGAATGTACAAATCATTGTGAGCTAGCTAACTAGCTAGCCAGCTAGCTGACAGGCTATCAGTGAGTGTGGCTATTTTGGGACCTATTTCCATTCACAGAGTAAAAATAAACAAATTATTTGCCATCTTGTGTCCAGAATGTCAGTTACTCAATATTATTTTCTTATTTAAAACTGTGTAAAAGCAATAGCACACTCACAATTGTGCTGTTCTACTGAATATCTGAATATTCTGCCTACAGCCGAATCACAGCCGTATTTTCAGTATAAATGCACTCTTGCTTGTGTGATATTGCTTAATTATATGCTGCCAGTTTCCCATCATAAAACCTGGAAATGACACTGCATGTCTATGTGTGTGTGTGGGCGGGTGGGTGTGTGGGTATGTGTGGGTGTGTGTGAGCAAGTGTGTGCATGTTTATGTACATGTACATGCACGTGTATACATCAAAGTAAAGAAAAGACAATAAAAAGTCAGCACATGCCATCCTACTGATATGGCAAGAATTCTTGTAGGACAAAAAAATAAGCATCTAACTGTAAGCAATGTGTGTGTCATGGTCATGTGAAGCTTTAAAGCTGCTCTTATCAGCTCTTAAAGAGAAGAAGAATGTAGAAAGAGCAGGAGCAGATAAGTGTGGATGGAAAACCAGCAAGGCATTAAATCACTTAAACAAATGAAATGTAGATGAAAATTTCAAACAAAAACACAGGTGCACAAACTGACTCTATGTATGACACAACGACACAAAGAGTACAACTTTCTTTCTTTCTTTCTTTAAATATTCAAATGAAGATGAAGAATTTTTTTTAAAAAAATGCACAAACTGACTCTATGTATGATGCAATGACACAAAGAATACAACTTTCTTTCTTTCTTTCTTTCTTTCTTTCTTGACTCATTTAAACGAACGAAATGTAGATGATTTTAGAAAAAATTCCGATGTACAATCTAACTCTATGATGACAATGACACAAAGAGTACAACTTTCTTTCTTTCTTTCTTTCTTTCTTGACTCATTTAAACAAAAATTAGATTCATTTAGATGATTTCAGACCAAAAGACACAGATGCACAAACTGACTTTATGTATGACACAATGATGTAAAGAGTACAACTTTCTTTCGTTCTCTTTCCTTCTTCCTTGATTCATTTAAATAAATGAAGTATAGACGAAGATTTCAGATGAAAACACAAACGCACAAACTGACTTTATGTATGAAACAATGGCACAGAGTACTTCTTTCTTTCTTTCTTTCTTTCTTCCTCCCTTTTTCCTTGATTCGTTTCAACATTCAGATGAAGATTTTTTGAAAATGCACAAATTGACTCTACGTAAGACGCAATGACACTAAGAGTACAACTTTCTTTCTTCCTTGACTCGTTTAAACAAGTGAAACGTAGATGGAGATTTCAGATGAAAAACCAGACACACCAACTGACTCTGTGTTTGTCATAAAGGCGGAAAGTGCACAAGCTACAAAGAGTAATTGAAGGACTTGTGGACTGCATTTCAAAGGTCTGTATCAAATTCAATCAGGCTCAGCCACTCAGTAAGTGTGTGTGTGTGTGTGTGTGTAGAACTCAGCACAAACAACCCCTCTCAGAAAATCACACAGGCAATATGTTACAATCTCAGCTGGCAGCTGCTGTGGTTAAAACGCATGGAGATTAAGAAGGACTTTGATATAGCGAAGGTTATACAGAGAGCTCAACCTCTCACCCCTCTTTCCTCTCCTCCCTCATCCTTCCTTCACGCCTATCCTCATCCCTCTCTATCCTCTCCTCCCCTCACCATTCTCTTTTCTCTTCCCCTCAACCCTCTCTCCTCTCATCCCTCTCTTCTTTCCTCCCCTCACCCCCTCTCCTCTCCTGCCCTCACCACTCTCTCCTCCTTTGTCCTCTTCTTCCCTCATCCCTCGCTCCTCTCGTCCTTCGTCCTCTCCTTCCCTCACACCTCTCTCCTCTCCTGCCCTTACCACTCTCTCCTCTCTTCCTTTGTCCTCTCCTTCCGCCACCCCTCTCTCCGCTCCTCCTTCGTCCTCTCCTTCCCCCATCCCTCTCTCCTCTCCTGCCGTCACCATCTCCTCTCCTCCTTCATCCTCTCCTTGCCTCATCCCTCTCTCCTCTCCTCCCCTCACCACTCTCTCCTCTCCTCCCTCATCACTCTCTTCTTTCCTCCCCCACCCTCTCTAAACTCCTCCCCTCACCACTCTCTCGTCTCCTCCTCTCATCCCTCTCTTCTTTCTTCTTTCATCCCTCTCTCTTCTACTCCTCTCAACACTTTCTCCTCTCCTCCCCTCATCCCTCTCTCCTCTCATCCCATGCAGCCTTTTTCCACCACTCGTCCTACAGAGAGTAATGAATTCTACAACATTTAAACCAGCTGAAAGTTTCTTTCTCAGTGTGCTTGTGTCACTCTGTTTAATCTGAAGAGAGTTCAGGAATAAATAAAAACTGTTTATAGAGTGACACATTGCTGCAGATTTCCTTCTACTCAGTTTAGTATCTGCTTTGAGCCTGTGTGTATGTGGAGGATTCATTTCATCTGGACTCTTGGACTGATTACACTGATACTGGGATTTTATTTTTTTCTTCCTTGGGCATTCATTCTTGGTCTTTCTTTCTTTATTTCTTTCCTAAGAAAGAATACATAATGTGTATGGTGAAAATGCCTTTAAGAAGCCTCATAATATACTACACTATGTGGCCAATAGTATGTGGACATCTGACCATCACAGCCATATGTGGTTTTGCCCCAAACCTTTGCATCAAATTCAGAAGTACACAATTGTATACAATGTCTTTGCATGCTGTAGATTTAAGATTTCCCTTCACACTGGAACTAAGAGGCCCAAACCTGTTCCAGCATGACAATGCCCCTGTGCATAAATAAGCGCCATGAAGACATGGATTGCCAAGGTTGGAGTAGACGAACTCAAGTGTCCTGCACAGAGCCCTGACCTCAACCCACTGAACACATTTTGGAACTGTGAACACCGACTGAACCCCAGACCTCCTCACCCAACATCACTGCCTGACCTCACTAATGCTCTTGTGGCTGAATGGACACAAATCCCCACAGCCACGCTCCAAAATCTAGTGGAAATCCTTCCCAGAAGAGTGGAGGTTATTATAACAGCAAAGGGGGTAACTAACTCCATATTAATGCCCATGGTTTTGAAACAGAAAGGTCAACAAGCACATATGGGTGTGATGGTCAGGTGTCCACATACTTTTGGCCATATTGTATTTGTACTGCCCCTGAAAAACTCCACGCTAACAAGGTCAGGTCTGAATGTAACACATACACACACACACACACACACACACATCACGTGTCCAACTGTCGCAAGGCACCATTACAATATTTAGTGTTTAACTCGTACTTTGTGACACTAATATTTTACAGTTTTATTTTACAGAAAATGCAAAAGTTTGCATACCCTTAGGAACCAAGAAGAGAAAGAAATGTAATTTACAGAAACAAGACGTGTCAGGTTTCTCATATGCACTGAGCTGATTCTGGATTTTCTTATTTGTAATATTAGGCCCCCTGCAACTGTCCATACATTCTTCCTGTCAGCTCTGTCTTCTGTCTTTCAAAACTTTCCCAGATGTCATATACACTGCCTTTTCAGATCGGCTCTAGAGACTAAGAGGCACATGAGAATATTTTGCTTTTCTTGTTTCAGGATACAGCAATATTTCTTTTCTGGAATTACGTTTACTGGAATTTTCCAACATCATGGAGGATGCAAACTACATGTGACTCTATTGATTAAAAGAAAATCTCCCATGAAAACAAAAAAATCCATGTAGGGAATTCATGCATTTAAAAAAAAAAAGACCTCCTTCTTGTAACAAAAGAAGTTTCCCCAAAAATTCAATAAATCCACATCCACTTGCTTGCTGTACGTTTGTGAAGCTGAGCACAAAATGAAGAATGATCCTGTCTGTCTTTGGTTTTCATCACAGCCGATTTTTCTCTCTGGCCAAAAGGACCTGGAGCTCAACTTTTCAGCAGAACATTTTCAAGCCTGACACACATTTCCACTAGCATCATCACAGACTTCTTCAATTTTCTTGGGTAGACTGATAAGGATTATACTCATAAGGCTTATTCTCATACACCTTCCATCACCATGCTGAGCAAACGTCCATGAGAACACGGTGGAAGGCAGATGACTTGGATTTTAAGGGAACCCTTCTCCAAAAACTGCTGAGGTGTAGAAGCTGATAAAAATGAGTCCTGAGCTGGAGCAGTGCATTGATGCCGGTAATTATACCAGGAATCATATATCTCTGGATGACCCTTTGCTGACTGAGTCTCCACACCTCTGACTGTGGATCTTCAGCATTGTTCACAGTTAATGATGTCCTTTAGCCATAATCATCTACCACATTAATTCAAAGCTGCAGCATTGTCTGAATAAAACACACATAAAGAAATTATGATTATGAAATATTATTTATGTTAAGCAATATATGAAGATTTGTTTTTTTTTCACATGTTTACCATTTCTCTAAAAAATGATATATTTCAAGACACTGGAATCAAAAGGTTTTAGTACTCAGGATATATACTTTTATTTGCTCTTACCACAGGTTCATGCTAAAGTGTAAAGCAGAGCTGTGTAAAGCATCTTTTAAGAAATTGTTCCTGCTGTAATTATTCGTAATTTAATTCACATAGAGTAATATGTGTTTAAATTAACTTTAGTTTATTGTGTTATCTTTCACATACAGTACAGTACTCTAGTTCTCTGGATTGAGAACAAATCAATAATTGAAAAATTTATTTTCATTGTTATTCCTCTGGACTTTATATTATATTTATATTATTTTTATTATTATTTATATTTATTTTTTTTATATATATTATCTGTAATATAAGTGATCGTTTCTATAGTAATGACTCCTTCACAAGGTCTTGGATGATGGGCGATCTAATAAAACATAAAAAATGCATTTTTAATTTAAAAAGGAAAATGTATAATCATCTTCTGGAGTTTTCTCATATTTTGGTACCTGTCTTTTTTGTCTTATTAACAAAAGAAAGGGAGGGAATGAAAGTTTATAGCTATAACTCATTTTGAGGAGATTCCACAGCATTAACTGTAACTATAATAGGATAAAAAGTACAATATGTTCTTTAGTCAATAAAAAAAATGTAATTATTGCTGCAGTATGAGAGAAAGGATGTGCTGTTATGGGTGGTGGTGATAGGGGGTGGGTTCTAATTCGGAGTGACTTCGCTTCATGTCGGGCTGCACAGCACAACAACCCATCGTTGAGTATTTTCTGTATTTAAAAGAGGCACCTTTCAAAAGAATGTGGTGCTAAGCTAAGTTAGATGTGCAAATGAGTTGCCTTAAAACAGTTGTTAAATTTATACTAGATCTTCACCACCCTGCCATTAAGCCACTAAAAATATAAATAAAAATAAGAATACTGCAAAATTTGGCTGAATTATGGATATTTAAAAATGTATGTCTCAGAATTGTCAGGTTATAATTTCAAGGTCTTAACTGATGAATTAGAATAGACTTTATTGAAAATCATGTGCCTCTCCCGGGCTGTGCGTACAAGCAGGAAAAAGAAATACTTACAAGAACAGACAATTTAACACTAAGAAAATATTTACAAAGGCTATAGACTAGGAAGAAATAAATAAAGATTTAATCTATTATAAATATAGCTCATTACATCAGTGAATTTTACCCGGTAATTGCAGCAAATTGTTTCGTACAACTACTTGCCAGACCATCCATCAATGAACTAGTGAAATAAATGAACTGGCAGCACAATTTTCTTCATCTTATTTGGTCTTGAGGTTGACTAGCAACTCCTCAGCTGTTCAGGATTAGGGTAAGAAGTCCAAAAAAACGTCCAGATGCTTCACGTTTGCTGTTTCTACAGCTATTATACTGCCAGGTAATCACGCCTGACACATTGCCAGCACTAAACAGTGTTTAGATGTTTGATATATAGTGAAAAACAAAACATTATGAACATGAAAACCTGATCTTTTTGGTTACATATTATAGCTAATATGTAGTCATGTGACCATGAGATTCCATAGCTTTGAAGTTCCAGTAATATTCATCTAGCATTTTTTCGTTCTTCTCGTCCAAATTCTGACAAGCTGACAAACAAATCAGAGAAGATCATCTTCTGAGTTTTAGGCAGGTGCTGATTTTTTATATATTAATATTATGTTATCACTATTGCAATAATGGGTTACTGAATTTTTTTTTTGTTGTTGTTCATAACATTCCACGTGTAGGTCATGCATGTGACATGATTGTGTGCATGTGGGTCATGTCAAGGTTGAAGGCTATTCACACAAATAACAGATAAACTGTCACTTACGAACAAGAATGAAAGATCAGATCTGAGAAAAAAGAAATCGGAACTGAGTAATAAGGTCTGTCATGTGATCATCATGTGAAGTGTGTAAAGATTACATCTATGCATTGTTGTTAATGCATAATGCTTTGAAAAAATAAACAGATCTGCATCTCATTGGCTCCATTCACACTGCAGGGAAATCTGAACAAAATACACTTTTAAACTTCACTTTTAAACTTATTTAAAAGGGTGAAGAGGGGAAGCAAAAGCACATCGCCATCACAATTTTAATTTTGATTTGAGCCACTTTGATATGTGACCCTGAAAACTGATCTGAATCTGATAAATGACAATAGAACATTAATCCATTTAAATTTGTTGTCATTCACCATAATATTCATTAGAGCCTCTTCTTTTGCTCATGCAGGTTCAGGAACATCATTTATTCAGACAAGTGTCTGATAGGCTTGCAGTAGCAAAAAAATTAGACTTGTGATACTTCTAATTAGAAGATATCCTAAATTCTGATGTTTCTTCCAGTTTATACTTGATTATTAAAACTAGAGATGACAGGTATAAATGTGCTAGCAGCAACTGAGAAGGCACACATGCAATACATTTGTGGGTGTAATGAACATGAAAGACGTGGATTATTTACTTTATCATCCTTATATACACTGTAATAAATTTCTGTAAATTCTACAGTAATTTACTGGCAATTTGGGTTGCCAGTAAAGTACTGTAAAATTTACAGTAAACTACTGTAAAATATATTTACAGTAAAGTACTGTAATATCTTAATGTTGTATAAAACGACACCTAACCCAGCATACTTGGCTGATGAGGGATATAACTGAGCTGAGGGTTACAAGTCTCGCCCCAACCATGACAGCACTGGGATTTGAACACACAACCTTCTGAACTGTGAGTTAAAGCCTTAACCACTGCGCCACCACAACCAACTTACATTGAGTCGACTACTTCTAGCACTGAATTAACACCACTAAAAGATCACAATGACTCAGTGTAAGCTGGTTGCACTAGCTGTAGTAGCTCTGTGGTAATGGTTTTGAGTTGAAGATATGAAGGTCATGTGTTCAAATCCCAGCACCACTAAACTATGATTAGCTCCTTGAACAAGATCCTTCAATTCAGCTGTATCCTGCATCAGCATACTGGGTTATGTGTTATTTTATATTATGTATGATATTACAGTACTTTACTATAAATGTTTTACAGTTGTTTATTGTAAATTGTAAAATACTTTATTAGCAACCCACATTGCCAATAAATTACTGTAAAATCTAGAATAAATTTTTTACAGTGTACTGTATCCCTAAAATGCCTTTAAAAGAGAAAAGAAGAAACTAATAGTAAACAGACTAAAGCATGCATTGTCCGAATCAAAGTACACATTACACAAAAGGACAGATGACAGATATGGTAGGTTTAGTGTTTTTTGGTTCGAAGGAAAGGGTTACAACTTTTTTGTATACCGTCTTTTGGTATTTGGGCAACACGATCGCTGTGTGGAGTTTGGCATGTTCTCTGTGGCGGTTTTCTCCAGGGTCTCAGGTTTCTACCTCCCAAAAACCTGTCAATAGATGGATTAGCTGTGCTAAATTGCCCCAGGTGCGAATGTGTGTGTGTGTGCGTGCTGCACACAGTGTTCCTGGGCTAGGCTCTGGTTCCACTGTGACCCTGACTCTGAATGTTTCATATTCAGAGGAAGCATGATATGAACATGAACCCAGTAGATCATTATGAGCATGAAACACTCAGCTGCCTATGAGTTGTCCATGAGACCTTACCATGTAATGCATTGCTCAACACTAATAGTTTCATTGTCGAGTTTCTTTCATACATATTAGTTTATCCTCCCATCTAATATCACAGCCAGTCATAAGACATTTCAAAAATATCTCATTTCAGAATAAAACTTGTGTGAGTTTGACTTCTAACAGCCTAATAAGCGCCATCCTGCTTCCCTCAGTCAGTTAGCTTAGCGCGTTTTTACTGGACTGGCGCGCGCACAACGCCCGGTTTGTCTCGTTTAATATGCAAATAAGAGGGCTGGGTTGCGAGCTCATTGGTCAGAGCCAGAGCTTGATTAACATGCAAGTGGGCGTGTCCTCTCCGTGGTTCGGTGAGGGAGATGAATGGCCGGAGTGGCTCAGACGCGCAGGAAGCGCTGAAGGTGACGGATCTCTTCCGCGCTCAACATGTAAAAATAATCCCTCTGGACTAAACTACTGGCCGGGAAACATGTGCAACATACGCAAAGGTTCCTGCCTTCTTAGGGAAGGAAAGTTCTGGGTAAGTTTTTTTTTCTGAAGGAATGCTTTGTGGTATTATTTAGAGATGAAGTTGACGAACATAGGCATGTGTCTGTTAAGATGGTTTGGTTTCAAAGATTTTTGGATAGTTATGCAAAAAGAATTTAAAGGTATTCAGCATTTTATTTCACTTTTCATTTTAGGAGTGGAGATTCTACCCATAAACAGGATTATCTGAACTCAGCATTTATTAATTTCATACAAACTCTCTGTGCTTTTCTACATATCTGTCATTCTTTGCTGTCAGGTTTAATTTTTTTTTTTGTACAGGGTGGAACCACTGAGGTGTAGCCTACATCCTAAATTCTGTTTTATCAACTTCGTCAGCCAGTTTATATATGTTTGGAGCCTGTATGTTATCAATAATACATTTCTAAATGAATGACTAATTTTTAAATTATCATTGCAACAATTGTATACTTGCTATTAATCTGAAATCTGTTTTTTTTTTTTTACTTAATTATAAATTAAAAATTAATTATTGCAGCAATTTTATAGGTACTATTAATCTGAAATCTGTTTTTTACTTAATTATTCATTTTTAAATTAACAATTGTATACTTACTATTAATCTGAAAGCCTTAGAAATTCCTTAGAAATGACTAACAGTACACTTTACTTAGTAAGTACTGTAGATCATAGTATGGATATCATTATTTAAAGGCTCAGTGACAGAAATGTAGGACCTTTAGCCTATTTGTGACAATTCTTAACTGAATCAGATGAATCAGATTGAACAGATGACTATAAGAAGCATTGGATAGCTAACCTAGCTGAGTAACTTATTACATTTCTGAGTTATTTACCTGTCAGCTAAGATAGTACGACGTTTCACTATTGCTACTACCTTTCGTCCTGCACCTTCTCTGGACCATACACCTCTTAAAATTTATATGAACTTCATCTTTTTATTTGTGAACCTCTTTCTCTTATTAAAGTGTGCCTTTTTCTGTTGGTTTTAGGGTTTTTGGATTCTCTTGCTGTACACAAGTCCTCTATCCTGCTTTTCAAAGTTCAGCCATCTTGTCTATAAGATAAAGGAAGGCTTACCCAAGGGGATTCTCATCGGGTCTATTGGAGAAGATTTAAAGTTGGATTTCTCCGTCGACCCCCCTCGTTTGTTCCATCTGGAGTTAAGGCAGAGTGGCTCTCAGTATGTTAATCTAGGTGATACAACTGGGGAGCTATACACTTCTGCTTTGGAGATTGACCGAGAGACTCTATGTGCAGATTCCCACGAGGGTCAAGGATGCACTATCTCTCTGGACGTGATCATTCTGCCACAGCAGTACTTCCAGCTAGTTAAGATCAAAATCATCATTGATGATGTTAATGACAACAAGCCACATTTTCCAGTGGATGAAATCAGGGTGTCTGTGCCGGAAAATGCACCAGTCAATGCTCGGTTTGTGGTAGAGCAATCTGCTGTAGACCCAGATATAGGCATTTATGGGGTTCAGACTTACTGGCTGGCTAATGACTTTGGAGTTTTCACACTGGACGTTGAGCAAAATGAAGGGGGAGAGTTGACGCCTTTTCTGATCATAACTGGGCCACTGGACAGGGAAATGAAAGCGGAATATTTAACTGACTTCATTGCTGAGGACGGAGGCTCTCCACCATTTTTGGGCACTACCACTCTTAGAATTATCATCACAGACGTAAACGACAATTGCCCCAAATTCAGCGAGACTCAGGTGAATGTGACACTTTCAGAAAACACCACAAAGGGCTCACAGCTGGCCCGTCTCTATGCCTTTGACCCAGATCAGGGTACCAATGCTCAAATTACTTACACTTTCAGTAAACGGGTCACCAGAGAAACTAGGAACCTGTTTCATTTGGATGAAATCACAGGGGTCATCAAGCTAGCTGAAAAGATTGATTCTGACACTGGAAAGTTGTACAAGATGGTTGTGCTGGCTAACGGGCCAGCTTGCATACCTGATATTGCTACCGTCACTGTGAAGGTCGTTAAACGGCTTTCGGGACCACCAGCCATCATACCCCGTTACATTGCTTCAGAGAAAGATGGTGTGGTTTCTCTGAGTGAATCAGAGCCACCTTTTACACCAATTGCTTTCTTTACCATAAAGAATGCAGACCCAGGGAAGAAGGTGACATGCTTTTTGCAAGGGCCTGGACCGTTCAGGCTCTTGCCATATAAAAATTTGAAAAATGAGTACTTGCTGGAGACTACTGATCTGTTGGATTATGAAGAGCAGAAATATTATGAACTCACTGTGGTGGTCAGAAACAGTGATGGTGTAGGTGTTGAGACACAGGTGAAAGTGCAAATGTTGGATGATAATGACAATGCACCTATATTTAAGCAGTCAGTTATTGACATCAAGATTGAGGAGAACAACGCTCCAGAAACATTTCTTACTAAACTCCAGGCCACTGATGAGGATAGCGGTAACAGGGGTGAGGTACTCTATCTTCTTGGGTCAGATGCTCCCCAAATCTTCCAACTTGATCGGTTGACTGGGGTCTTAACTGTGACCACATCTCTTGACAGAGAGGAGAAAGAGACCTACCGGTTTATAGTCCGAGCAGTTGACTGTGGCACACCAAGGAAGGAGTCAATTGCCACAGTTTCAATCACCGTGCTGGACCGCAATGACAATAGTCCTCGTTTCATCAACAAAGATTTCACCTTCTTCATCCCAGAGAACTTTCCAGGATTTGGGGAGATTGGAGTGCTGTCCGTCACAGATGCAGATGCTGGGGAAAATGGCTGGGTGGCATTATCAATCATCAATGGAAGTGACATATTTGTCATTGACACAGGAAGGGGGGCATTGAGAGCGAAAACCCCACTGGACAGGGAGCAGCAAGGAACATACTATCTCTGGATTGAAGCTGTAGACGGGGGTAAGCCTGCACTCTCCTCTGTCACCATGGTAACTATTTTGCTCCTGGATGTCAACGACAACCCACCACTGGTGCTGTTTCCCCAGTCCAACCAGTCCTACTTGCTGGTTCTTCCCAGTACACTTCCAGGAACATCCATCACAGAAGTCTACGCCGTGGACAGGGACACTGGCATGAATGCTGTCATTGCTTACAGCATCATCAAGCGTAGGGGTGGCGAACCGGGCTCATTTGACATAGACCCAGATACAGGAAACATCACCCTCAGGAAAGTCTTGAGTGACCGTGGCCTGTACAGCCTGCTGGTCAAAGTCAGTGACCATGGCCAACCTGAACCACTACACTCCACTGTCATGGTCAACTTGTTTGTCAATGAGACCATCAGCAACGAGACATACATTCAGAGCCTCCTGACCAGAGAGGCAGATATCGGGATTGAGGAGGTCAGACCACCAATCAGGCTCGCCCAAGGGCCAGAGTATAACGAACTCTTCCCCTGCAAGCTACTACTTATTGCCCTTAGCACCACCTGTCTGGGGCTTCTCCTTATAGTGGTGTCACTGACTGCATATATATGCTGTAAGAGGCAAAAAAATCATAAAAAGAAGAGATTGGAAGTAGAAATCCCTTTAAAAATGAACAGTGACAGGCAAGCCATGGACAGGAAGCTCATGGAAATTTCTAACATATGACCATGGCCCCCCTCAACTGTCTACAAATGTAAAATGTGCAGCTTCTCCAGACAAACAAGTGGAGTATAAACAGAAAATTGTATATATTGTATATTTGATGTTTTGTAATTTTATGACAAAAAGACAAAATATATTTAAAAAAAATATGCTAAAAAGGTCACATCAAAAGTGTGTCTAGTTTTGCAAACCCACATTTTCTCAAATGCTTGATTATATCACACTGTAATTTATTACACCCTCAGCAATGTGTCAAACTGCCCTTTTTGTTCAGTAATTGTTAAAATCATTCTCTATTCTCCAAGCACAATATTTGTGTTTTACGAATATTGAATATGAAAAACAGAAATATCACTGTACAGTGATAAGCAGAAATCCTTACAACATTGCCACACTGAATTCATTAGTGAATATTAGTGAATATGTGGGATAAAGGATATGTCTATCTAGACGTCTGTGCACTAACTCTTTACTGTTAGTCCACTGAACACCTGGATTGCCAAGGTCAGCTTGGTTTATTAGAGTCTGTGATGAAAATTTCACAGATTCTCCATCCTTCTCTACCAAAAAAGAAATGTCTACGTTTACATGCAGCGTAATAATGTGGTTAATAGCTCAGTTGGAATATAAATCAATTGAGATCAATTTCTATGGTCCTGAAATTTCTATCTGATTGAAAGACATAGAAAATGTGGAAGAGGTGAACTTTTGTAAATTCAATTACATTCAAATCGGAATTGATTAAAAGATTCTGTGCATTTGTGTCATACTGGCTAACCAAACAAATTTCACTATAAAATATAAAAGATTACAATTTTTAAAAATCCTTTATATTGAATGAGGTCTAAGATGAGCATCCAGCTAATATTTTGAATTATGTCAATCTCGGCTAGACGTACATTTGGATTTGTTAAAAACAAACAAGAGCATTGTTAACACAGTGAACTAACGTTAGTTTCCTGTTCACTCAACTTTTTTTCGTTGTTGTTTTTCTAATGTGAAATGCCACTCCTCGAATGCACACAAATTTGGTTCGACATACATGTAAATGTAAGTACATGTAAATGGATAGTTTCAATGGACATATGCCAAAGTTTACAAGTATAAACTGTTAGATTCAAAATCTGCATTTGGAAAGAATTAATTCAGATTGATAAAAATCATTGCATGTGAACATAGCCAACAATTCATTCTGAGACCTCATGACCTTGTGACAACCTTGTGGTGTGTAAGTAAAGTGTACATGCATATTAAAGTGCTTTATTTTCTTACCACAACTGTTATTTCCATCCTTTTTCTACTACTCCTGGTTAATTTCTATGTTATCTGCTTAGCTGTTCTTCTCAGTTAACAAGACGTGGAAAGTGCTTAGCCTATTAAAACTGTCCAGTCAAAAACATCAGGAGATTTCCAAACAAAAACAGTCCAGGACTTGCAGTCGTTATCTTATCTGATGCTGCAGGCTTTATCACTTTAACAATCTGCCCTTGGGGACAAACCAACAAGTGATAAGGACAAACCAAAGATCAGAGTTTTTCTGATGTTGAAATTCATTTTCATTTTACATTATAATTTTCTTCTGAAAAGGGCAAACACCTGCAAGCGGTTAATCTTCTACTGTGCATTGTTTGCATTCAATTTGAAGGATAACTCGGGAGATTTTATTAAACATGCAGTAGCCAGAAATAACAAAGTGAATTTTCTATTTCATTTCAGAGAAACAAAGTTGGGTTATCACAGAGCTCCACCTTCATCTGTTGAGTGACAAGGTGCGGGTTCATTTGCCAAGTGCATGCAGGCTGCGGTCATGGGAATTCTTCCAGTGCCTCAGGCTTGTTTTCATCCCAACCTATAGATGCATACCATAAGTAATTACAGTGCTGCAACTAAATGTTTTTTTAAGCACAGCAGGTTCACTGTCAGATACATTATGTGGTTTCATAATAGACATGCAAATCCCAAAACTACACAGGGTTTAATTAAGGCAGCTATTTTTGTTGTTGTTTTTTTTTTTTTTTGTCATGAGCATTGTTTTGTCAGGCTGTCCAAGAAAAGATTAAAGAACTATTTGAAACTTAGAACTATTCTAAGAGAGAGAGAGAGAGAGAGAGAGAGAGAGAGAGAGAGAGAACACAAATTATAGTACCCATACTTAGTAAACTAATTAGGTAAAAATATAATATGATGCTAAGTAGTGACAAAAGTAAGGTGATCATAAGGTGACTGTCATTAGAATGTGTCCATGAGAAAAAGAATAAATAATAATAAATACAGTGTGATGGAATGAAGAAAAATAAATGTTGTACAATCTGATAGCAGTGAGTATAAAGGACCTCCTGTACCACACTTTGCTGCACCGTAGCTGAATCAGTCTGGAGCTGAAAGTGCTCCGCTGCATGAGAGGTGTTCATGGAGGGGGTGAGAGTCATGGCTCATGATGAGCAGCAAAACTGAATCCAGGGAGTCCAGATTGGTCCCAATGGCCTGTTCAGCTTTGTTTAGTCTGCTGGCATCTCCTGCTTTGGAGGGCCTGAGCTTCCTCAAAAAATCCACTCTGTTGTCCAGGTGCACTCCAAGGTACCTGTAGAATACCAGTGTAGAAAACTACAGTATTCTAATATGCTATTGTTCCTATATGTGGTTTATGTGGTTCCTCTTCCAAAACATAATCAGATTTTAAAAACACATGTAATTGTTCACATGGTGAAGTTTTCTGTGAGGAGATTTAACATTTATTTAACATTTATGGAAGGAGTCTCTAGTGTCAGCACTTTGTAACAGTCAGTATCAGGGTCATTCTTTAATAAAACAAAAAACAAAAAAAACAAAACTGTAGTCGTCGGCAAATTGAATAAAACACCTCGAATGTGCAGTTATAGGAAAATAATCAATTTTGGGATGGTAACACTAACTCCACTTCATGTTGGGCTTACAACACCTTGATGTTGAATATTTTCCTTTTACAGCACACCAGATGTTCCTTCATCAACACAAGTGAAAAAAATGGTCAGTGTATGTTAACGTATAAATGAAAAAAAAAAAATCCAGATATCAGATATCAAAAGCTTGCATCTCCCATTCTGATTGTGACATACTGTATACGTATGTTCTTAGATAACTTGTATTCTATCTCTTATAACTGCATCTAACATCTTCCATATCCCCTTGGCAGCTTTTGGATTCTCTTAGTTATATATGACTAATTGTATACTGTAATTACACTTATCACATTCCCCGACTTGCGAAGTAGTGAACAAAACAAAGGTGGGCTGTCATGGAGACTTAACAGTCAGCTCTATAATTGTTTTGTTCTCCCTGAGTCTTTTCAGCCTTTATAAGTTTTCAAAAACATTGTTAGAGAGGCTTTCTCTTTGCACTTATTGCGACAAAGAGGCATCCTCTTTTCCTGTGGGTGTTTCGGGTGCAGAGGTCATGACTCATGTGTATCATTAGCTCTTCGTCCCTTTCAACTAGCCACCTGACAGCTACATTCTTCCCCAAACCAGTCAGGTATCATTTTTCATTTTCTCTCTTCAGCGTATACTCGCACGTTCACTCACACACATTGCCAGGGAGACATTTAAACCCATTGAAAGGGAGATAATGTATCTGTGCCCACAGAGAATGCAGATTGCGAGTTTGGCCGTGTGGTTTGGGTCAGGTTCGGCAGCTAAGCAGCTTACAATGGCGCCAGCAACATGTGGTTAGATTTCCCTAGAGAGTTGAAGCAAAGAGCCTGCTTTTGCCTTAAACTTGACCTCATTGTTTATAGTCAGGTTCAAGTTTGTTTGAGTTTTTTTTCACAAAATTCTTATCTGTCTGCAGGCACAAATCTCATCATGACCAAGCGATCTTGTTAAACCACCATCGTCTTCAGACAACGTGATTGCAGGCATGCTTACTCTAATCTAATCTTTAGAGTGTCTCCATCTACCATGAGAAAAATCAGAGCTGCATCCTGCTAGAGGAACCCAATATCTTTTTATCATATGTTCTTGATGACACATGGTCATAATGTGTTATATGAAAAAGCTTGTTTTACTACTTTCAATTAAGACTCTATAAATAGCTTACATTACAGACTATTATATTTGATGTAAGACAATATTTTTATATATTAACTACTAACATAGTTTTTGAATTAGCTCTTATCATTGAATATAAGGAAGAAATGCTGTTTCTATTAACTAAACATGTAAAAAAATTTTTTTTTAAAAACTCACATTAATAAAACAATGCAAGATCTCATAAATACATAATTATTTTCAACCAACAAAACTTATAGTTGTAGGTCTTAGATGTTTCTTTATTATCACAAATAAAAAAATGGTCGAATATTGTATGTTAAGATCAACAGTGAAAAAAAATTGTATAACAGGAGCTCTGACTGTAGTTGCAGCTTAAAGGCAAATCACAGGTTTATATTAATGAGCTTGTTCTAATAGGTTATTATTTCTATGGCAATTCACAGGGACTTGTATGGCAGACATGCAACATAAATGGATAAAAAGCATATGTAACTGTTGATGTTTTCTGTAAAGAGACATTTATTATTTATGGAAAAACTCTCCAGTGTCAGCTCTTTGCAACAATCAGAAGTAAAGCTATAATTTTAGGTTTTCCACCACAGGATAGTCTTCAGGATATTTGCGCTTTGCATTTTCCTGGTAACATGACAAATGTTTTTGTCTTATTAACTTGATGGATGTTCCACAACATATAACTTTATTGAATATAACTATAAATGGATAAACCATACAATGTGTTGTTCATTAATAAATAAATAAAAAAGTGTTGACAAATTGCTGTGACATAAGAGGAATAATGTAATCAGCTCTTTGGCTAATAATAGAGACCCTAACCCTAAGACATAAGCGTTGGGGGATATCAGTTCCCTTGGCGGTGTTGGGGAAATTACAGAGAAAAGATAAAATGGCAGTGTAAGACTAATAACACTAATAAAACTTCTGTGGGTTCATCCATTGTGAACATGGCATCACAACTCATGAACTCTCAGAGCTATGATAAAATGTTTGATTTCTAATGCAGTATTTGAATATAGCAATAAGAGCAGCTTCTGTGAATGAAAGCAGCCTTGAAAACATGAGAAAAAGCAAATGGCTGACACCGTCAGATGCCAAAAAAAAAAAAATCCTGTTCTGTTCTTCTGTACAACACCAAGCCATTTATTACCGCAATTTTGAGTGTTGAACTTTCTGCTCTAGTAATCTTTCATGTCCACAGCTTTGTGTGTGTGTGTGTGTGTGAACACACATTCTACACATTCGATCAGCTTTCCAGTTACAGTGTTACTCCTCCAATCTTTCTTCCAGTGCAGACCAACACAAACAGCCTGCAGTAACACAGCCTGATTACACACACAGCCATGATGAAGGGTCGTCGTGTGAAACAATAAACTTCCTCGCTGATTAATTAAATCCATGGGAGCTGTTCTTCATCTGTGGTGCAGGGTTAGAGGATAGTGTGAACCATCAAAGCACCTTTAAATGTAATGACCTTTCTTCAATCTGTTTGAATTACTACAGATATCACATGTTGCTGTATTGACACTACATGCTGTTTTGCTTTTCTCTTCCAGTCCCACAAAACCTGAAGGATCTGTTTGCATGATGGATCAGCTTCAGAGAAAAAGCTGCTAACTCTGATTTGACTTTTCAGCCAAATCCTGACCACCGGCTCTGTGACTGAGCCGGGTTATGGCTTCGTGCTCAGTGGTGCAGATTTTGTAATTAAATGTTGTGGTCAGAAGCGCAGGCAGGAGAAGATGTGTACACAAATTTATTACAGTCACATGATCAGGTAACACAATCACACAAGGTAACACCTCGAACAATATATATTGCAGTTTTTTTAATTCACATATATTTTCGCAGAAACTAAATATGCAGGGGGAACAAAAAATAAAATACCTGTGCTTTTTTCTTCTGAAATTTAAGTGCTGTCAAACTACCGGCCCTTTAGTAGATATAATTAAATGTAAATCTTAGAGGGTAAAAAAAAAATGCATATTCAGTCTGTTCTAAAACGATTGGCACCCCTAGTAAAGATGGATAGATGGACGGAAAGATCTATGAAAAAATGGTTTGTATATGAAACAAATAAATACATAAATAAACAAATATGAGAGAAATCTAAGCTTTAATTAAAGTAAATTTATTCTAAGACAATAAAAACCTATCAAAAATACATATGTATAACAATTATTGGCACCCCAGAAATTCTTTTAAACAAAATGTAATTGAAATGTAAATATTCCCATTTATATTTCACTTTAAGTTCACCTGAGTATTTAAGAAATCCTAAGTGGCCATCCATGCCATCCTGTTTCACTAGGGTATAGAAATTAGGTGACACAGAAGCCAAATTCCCTTAGTCATTCATCAGCATGGGAAAGATTAAAGAATGCACAAATGAAATGACACAAAAGTGAGTTTGCCTTCATAAATCAGGCAGTGGTTATAAAATAATATCTTCATGTGTAAGAATGACTAAATCCACTGTTAAGGCAATGATTTAGAAGTTTAGAAACAACCAGAGCTGTAATGAACCTGCCTGAAACACGAGTGTATTTTGTCACCATGCACAGTATGCATGACAAGAGAGGCAAAAGGTCTACACCATCATGCAAACAACCTTTTGTGTAAGGCATGTAGGAAGAAATCCTATTCTTTCATCTAAACACAAATGTAAGAGCTGGAACTGGCAACAAAAAAAAAAAAGTGTATGGAATGTACGATAATACACTGTATTCAATAGGAACCAAGAATTAAAAGCTACAATTGTAGCCCTTAAAAACCTCGTTTAATTCTCAATCTTAATCTCAAACATTACATCTTATCTCCTGTCTTGCAACATACAGTAACTGTTTTTCTTTACATGCCTGGGTTATGCCTATCAGTCTTCATCGGATCAGTGCAGGAATCCATTTCTTATCTTAGGCTTGAGCCATACATAGTGCCCATGCAAAAATGAAATCAGGCCCTAACATACAGTATATTAAACTATGGGGCAAAAAAGTAAAAGCAAAATAATATTGGAGCAGCATGCAGCATAATTTAATAGGAAATAGCTTTTCCTTTAGATTTTTTCAAATAATGAAGCCTTCAGAATAAACTTGCAGAACTCACAGAACACCTGCTGGGGGGCTTTTCTCTTTCTCTTTGCAACACTGGGTTTTGAATGTAGTCCAGTATAGCATTTGTTACGCAGACCATTGCTTTCCACTCCTGCTCATTTGGTTTTGAACTTGAATGCAACCAGTTTTGAAAAAGAGTATGCAAACGTTTGCAAATTGGTCTGTAGAGATGCACGGTCTTGCTGGTTGTAGAGCTCGAGTCAGAAACAAAGCCTAGAATTTTGAAATCTGTGTTCTGTGACTGTGTCTAAATAATGACAAACTTGTTCAGTATGGTCCAGAGCAAAGCTGCCAAATCTTTTCAGGTGGAATTAGTTCATGCATAAGTCACTACAAGTCATCAGATGACTGATCATGCACTAATTTGCATATTCATTGAATTATCATGTTCATTTGCATGTCAGAACATGAAGAAAAAAGATTTTCTGAAGACACTTGTCACAGAGAACATTCCAGGAGTTCATTCTTACCATTCGCAATTACATTGTACAACAGCTCACTACTACAAGAAAGCTATCATTTAGACAGCTGTCATATTCTACATTCTCAAGGTTCTTCATATTCATTATTCACTGCCAGTTTTCACAAGTGTACTTATGTAAATACTGATGTAAATCTGGTTAAATCTACAACTGTGTTCCATATCTGCACTACTACATTTAATTTAACTTATTGTATTTTATATTTTATATTTTGTGTGTGTACGTGTTGTATCTTGCTACTGACCATGCTGCTGTAACACAAGAATTTCCCTCACGGCATCAATAAAGTCTATCTATCTATCTATCTATCTATCTATCTACTTAGAATAGAATAGAATAGAATAGAATAGAATTCTATCATTTCTATCCAGAGCACAGACAGAATGAAGCAATGGTCGTGAGGAGTCAGAAAATAGACACGAAGTAAACTCTTGGTCAGTGGGAACAATGGTGATCAGTGACTGGCTGTTGGGAACAATGGTGATCAGTGATTGGTCGTTGGGGCCATGGTGATCAGTGATTGCTTATTGGGAAATAGTGGTGATCAATGATCAGTCGTTGAGAAGATTGCTGAACTGTCATTGGCCATTGGGAACAATGGTGATCATTGGTTGGTCACTGAGAACAAAGGTGATGTACATAGTGATTGGTCATTGGGAATAATAGTGATCAGGGATTGGTTATTGGGAATAATAGTGATCAGTGATTGGTCGTTGGGGCCATGGTGATCAGTGATTGGTTGTTGGGAACAATGGTGATCAGTGATTGGTTGTTGGGAACAATGGTGATCAATGATTGGTCATTAGGAACAATGAACAATTGGGAACAATACTGGCAACAGCAACTGGTTATTGGAAACAGTGGTGATCAGTGATTGTTCATTGGGAACAATGGTAATCAGTGACCAAAAAAGATGCTAGATTTGTTGTTAGGCTCTTTTTTTAAATGAAGTCACTAAAGAAGTCTGCAAATCTAGGGACAAGGTCATTAATTTGGCAACAATTGTCCAGAGTGCTGTTGTACAAGCTGTATGAAGAGGTTCTTTAAGTGCTGAAAAATGCTTGTTAGCAAAACTTTATGTGTATAACTAAAGTGAAATAACTATTATCAGTAGTTCAGGAGTTAACTGAACAACCCAAATGACTCACTCATTATTGCCTATAAGCAATAAAACTTCACTTTAATATAGTTCTATCTGACTTGTTTACACTTTCTCACATTCAGTCATGTCAGATATAGTAAGTACACGTACATAATTTGCGTTCATCTCTTAAAATAAGCATCTGAGCTTGTAGTTTACCCCACTTACCTCCAGCCACAGGAAATTACTAGTTAATGAAAAATGTACATTTTACTTTATTCACTCAACACTGTTACCTGAGCAGTAATCCTTTTATTTCACAGAAATTCCTTTTTTTTTTTTTTTGTTTTACAGGAAGTAGGTGCTATGTGTCATGCTGTATAGTTGTGTGTATGCGTGTTTGAGTGCAGGCTTAATTCTCTGCCTCTGGAAAGTGCTGGATCTGAAATTACGGTAAATTATTAATGGCGTAGACAGCAAGTAATTACTATCAGTCATGGGCCGATCCCATTTCCAGATTGCCCTTATTGTTCTTCCCCATGCC
The DNA here is from genome assembly GCA_037576675.1 of Pangasius sanitwongsei. Taxonomy (NCBI): domain Eukaryota; kingdom Metazoa; phylum Chordata; class Actinopteri; order Siluriformes; family Pangasiidae; genus Pangasius; species Pangasius sanitwongsei. Next base: position 5,716,437 of record CM075013.1, on the reverse strand, counting down.
TCGAATTCAAACAAATGCCATGCCACAATGCAGCCATGGCTTGGGTTACGGCGTCGTTGGCCACACCGCTTTCCCCCCTGCCACGCCGTTATGACACCAAATCCTCCTCCATCTTCTCACTCCCCTCCTGAGCACTTCAATAATGCATTCAGATATTATTCGCCTCCCAAAAATCTCAGCCTTTGATCCTATGGGTCATTCAGGCCAGTGATGCAATAGAAAATAATCTAATCCGAGCCCTTTTATCCGCTGCTGGATTATGTTTCTTATTTCTTCTCTCTCTCTCTCTCTCTCTCTGTCTCTGCTCTCCATCCCCTCCTCTCTTCACAAATGTGGGCTCTGTGGGCTCAGGAGAGAGAGTCTTTTGTCTGTGTGTTCCACACACTGAAATGAAACAGAAATATAAAAAGTAAATTGACAGACAGAAGATAGCAGCTAGTTCGCCACTAATTGATTAGGTATTTTGAGTCAGCTTCAGAAATATTGGCACCCTTGGTAAAGATTATGGAAAAATGTCTTTGTGGCTAATTAGCTTAATCACATACTGAAAATATGAGAGAAAGCTAACACTTAATTGAAATTAAAATTTATTCTAAGCAACCATTTGTTTACATTTGTCCACATACAAAAACCATCTCATTCTGCAGGATCTGTGTCTTAGCTACATTTTTGTCATAATCTCACTTAGGTATCCAAGTATTTCTTTCATTTTATGTTCCCCTCCTTTTCTCATGAGACATTTTTACTTTTCCCAGACTTTCCCCAGATTGATTTTGAAACTTTCCAGACATGCAGTATCTGAGTTTTTCTTTTTAAAGGTCATTAACTATAACATGGATAGGGAAACCATGAAATCTGATACAATTAGAGAAGTTTGGTTAATAAGAGAATGTCTAAAAACAACAGATTTAAAACCTTTGAGAACTAAGTATCCATTTTTATACCACAAAAATGGATGCTGTTGAATTTTTGACTCAGAAGGTGTGGATTCATTTTCTATAACAGCAGCTCTTACAGTAGTTCTTACAGTAGTTCTCTCACATAAATGATGCATTTATTTTAATTTGTTTGTTCTAATACATTGTTGTTTCTATAGCAGCAACTTATTTACAGGGACTTGCATGGCAGACACTCCACATAAACTTAGACTAATAATAACAGAATAAACAGATTTAAAAAAAAAAAAAAAAAAAAAAAAAAAAGATGTTAATTTAAAAAAAAAAAAAAAAAAAAATTTTTAATTTTATATTTTATGTAAGGGGCAATTTATTTAAAATTTATGGAAGGATTAACCAG
>CM075013.1:5701829-5714465 GCA_037576675.1 Pangasius sanitwongsei | reverse complement strand
AGTGGGTGCAAGTGTTGAGGATGCAGAAGATAGGGATAGGTGGAGAGTGATGATTCACTGTGGCGACCCCTGAAGGGGAAAGCCGAAAGAAGAAGAAGAAGATTCCTCCTCTGGGCAGGATCTGAATACATCCCATTTCAACCACATGAGTTGGTTTATAAGTCCTTTTAGAGTTAAGTAACCCCTCTAGGCCACAATTCAGTCCATGAATCCACAGAATAGTGACCCACTTCTTCCACCATTGTTCATGTGTTCTAAGTCTGTCTCATGCTGACGCTATACAGGGTCACTATTGTTGTCTGTGGTCTCCTTGGAGCCATTTGTCATAAATTGGGCATCTGTTGTTTTGGCTGTGCCACATGGCTTCAGTATGCCACTAGAACTACGTTTTATAATATGCCTGGTGAAGTGGATGGCTAAATATCACATGCATGCTGAACACATAAGATTTAGATCAGTGGATGAGGCTTAGAGATAAACCTGATAGCGTGATAAGAGGATCAGAGCAGAAGGTCCGACTATAAAATGTCTGGCAGATGTTAAAGAAGATCTTAAGGATATATACACATTGTAATATACCCAACTATGTTAATAGCATGCACAAAAAAAAGAAAAAAAATCCTGAATCCTAAGCTTCTGGTCCCTAGTACAGAAATTCGACCAGGGATCTACTGCCACTGCAATGTAATGGATGCCTGGTCAAGCAAGGGTTAAAGCTGGTACTGACAGTTCATTTTGAAGGTGATCTTGGTTACTTCAACTTTTCTTGGGGTATGGCTCTTAACTACAAGTGTTTTATTGCATAGAAAAAGCTTTTTTTGTTCATGTAAAACACACTAATTGGCTAGAACTGTCAAACTGCCCATGACAGGAAATAAGATAAAAATTATTATACAAACTGCTTGAAATTAACTTATTATTAATAAACTGTACCACATCACTGAAGGTAAATACATGGCTCGACTTCTGACGGTCAACAAAACTCCATAATTTGAAAGTTATTTGTCAGGTGTTTAGACGTTTTCTGAGTAACCAGATGAAGATTATGGGTGACAATAAACTAACCATTAATAATATAACATCTGATTCACTGGAATAACAGAAAAAGGGCAGACTATGTATTGAAATAAAATACATATGGTCAAAATATCCGCAAGGGCCTTACAAGGTTGAACTACTCAAATTCTGTTTGTTTTTCATAATACTGATTTCATAACAATGTCGAATTAAAATGCATTAAAAAAATAATAATATTGAAGGAATCAGTTGTCATGGGGGTTTATTTCTTCAAAGCTATTATATCTCAACATTTCAGAACAGTTAAAGTGACTGGTGTGATTCCACAATTGCAGCGCCATGTCACCCTTGTAACTCTTAAAAAAAAATACAACTTTTTAAAATCATTTTTCAACATTGAATCTAAGAGAACATGCAATCAAAATATGTGTTACCCCTTCTCAGGCAACAATATAAAAAATATGGTTAACTAGCATCCATGCTAATGCCATGAGGACATTAAGGACATTCTAATTTACTTAAAACTTTTTTTTTTTTTAATATTTTAGCTGCAATTTATAGTTTGGGTTGCAGTCACTATCATTACAAAAAAAATGAATGAAAGAACTTTTCTTCTTCCCATGAGCTTCAAGAAATACGGATGATGCAGCTTCTTGTCGAGCATGTGACTTGTGGAATAGTCCAAATATTTCATAGGGGTGAATGTGTTCAAATAAAGTAAAGTCTTGAGTGAATAAACTAAAATGTACATATTTCATAACTTATAATGGAAGAGTCATGAAAAGAGATGTTTCATATATGCACACATTATTGCAAAAATAATAAGATTTTTGAAGTATTTTAATGATTAGCTTTGAGCTATAGTGTAGCTATAGTGATTATAGTGGTTCAAAATTGCAGTACTGTACTGTACTTTAGAGATTTTATTGATGTTGAAGTTACTATAAGAAACATGCTCAGAGTTTTACTTGTGTTTTAAAATGTTTTACATTTACTTTACATGCATACCTGTAAATGTAATATTAGTGGGTCCATTCTACTGTTGAAAAAGAGTGAACCAAAAGCAGAGTGCTTGGAAATTGACAATCGTGACAAAGACGTAGAAAGCAGTAATGTGATAAGCCAAACAAGAAGAAGCGGTTCTGTGAGTTCACTAAAGGGGAAAAAAATATCCACAAGCCCTTGTGTGATGATCTTTCTTTCTTTTTTAAGAACAGGATAAAGTAAACAATTGTTCAGGTAGCGTAACCAGATGTTAGATTTAAAATAATGTTGTTCTCGATGCATGTCAGTGATATCACACAACAGAGCATAAAGGCAGTGTGTGATTATTTTCACTAAGTTTTTTTATTATTCGTTTACTCAAAAAACATTGTTTAAAAGTTCTTTGTTAATCTGAAATCTAAAATTTTGTGTGATTTATTGCTTTTGGTGCCACTACGGTGTCATGGTAGCACAGAATGGCGCAGAACTAGGCTACCCATCAGCCCCTGCATGTCACATGATCTGAGCAGACGTTCCCTAATCACTGTCACCTGTGTCTCATTGTGCCTTAACAGCACCACTATTTAAATTCTAGTTTCACTGTCACGCTTCTGTTGTTGTGCTTTCAACAATAAATTGTCTGCACTTGCATCCGCCTCCACTACCAGTTCCAGACATACGGAGATATATGAAGTTTGCTGCCAACTCTCTTATCGCGTATGCCCTTATGCATATATTCTTCTAACGTACTTGATACTTTTTGTCTACAGTGATAAGAGACGAGTGTGTGTTACTTCTGGGTCATGTTAACCAAAAAGGTATGCACAATCTGAGCAAGTACACTACTATGGCTTCTGTTCAAAAAGCGAAAATAGCAAGGGCTATAAACTGGCCAATGACTGTATATGCAGACATACAATTTAGTTTATTTAAAAAATAGCAACAATTTAATCCCAAACAAGCCCTCATAGAGGTTATGTGTAACTCGTTAATGGTATCTCAGCTAGACATTGTGCTATATAGCAACTAATACAAACTGCATCTTAAAAATGCGGACTCACATACAGACTAGGAATGTAACTGAATATGAATATATTACTCGGAATGAAAAGATAAAGTATTCTAGACATATACAAATACAGATATGAATACGAGACAGAGTATTCACATTTTTAATACAGTTTGTCTGAAAGGTTCACATCTAGTTGAGACTTGAGGTGTGCATCAAGACTGGGATCACATGGGATGCAACAAAAAAAATTCACACAAGCATGCAGGTCAGGTTTGAACTCACAGGACAAACAAAGACTGTGTTGATTAACATGAACACGCGGGACTGTTTGATGCAATTACAGCATCCTTAGTAACTGCCTGATCAGGATGGCTGTTTTTTAAATCAGACTACTAATATGCTTAGTTTTGAGAAATATAATATTTTGAGAAACAGAACCAATTTGTTAAATTCCTTAGAAAATATCACAAATATTGCAAAATGCAAACTGCGCAAGAGGAATTTAAAAAACAGTCATGCACGCATCTCTAGCTGAGCCCAGTTATGAACTAGAGTGATGATGCTGAGGTTGAGGAACTGTCAGAGCCAGAATTCACTCACCATGCTGACACTGCTCAGATTTCTGCCTCTGGGATTTTTCAGTGTTTTCCAGAGTTTCTGGTTTAGGCCACACCACTTTAATTCTGAATACAGACTGTGTCATTGCATTACAGCCCTAGTATGAACTTGTAGGTTCACAGTAGTCACACTTTCACAGAAATCTCTGACTCATAGCTGACTCACTGAATCACAATCTTTGATATCATAGTCCTATTTTCTCCAGAATGGTTTTATGAGTGTAAAACTGTAATTTAATAGTTTAATAGTTCAATATTTGCAGTTTGATTTCTTCAAGCAGGACATGTTTCCTTTTCTGATATCATCAGTGTGCGCCTGCTCCTCTCGCTCCTAAGCTGCCATCTTGAAAAATGCCGCCAGATTCACCATCAGATTCCAGACAGGAAATCTATTATGTAGCTCTGCATTCCAGTTCATAACATATACTCATTACTAGTTCAAAAAAGTTGAAATGTTGACTGTATTTAGCTTAAAAAAACATTTAAGCCCAAAAGAGACTCTTAGTAATAGCTAGAAATAATTACATAATACATGACTGCCTAATGGGATATATGGATTGTTAATAATTATATTTAAACCACAGCACTGTTGAATTCTCGATTCTGATTGGTCAGAAGATTTCGATTAATTTTCTATAAATTTGTATGTTTAATTGATATTTTTCAGGCTGTAGTGCCAGCTGCAAATTACGATTGGTATTAATGCACTCAATCTAACATATCATCGTTTCTATAGTAACCGCTCATTCACAGGGACTTTTACGGCAGACGCTCCATATAATCGAAGACTGACTTAAAACATGTTATTTAACAAAGAAAAACACTTAATCATTGATTAGAAGTTTTCTATAAGAGTCTCCAGTGTCAGTGATTTGTAAACTTTTTGTAACTTTTTGTAAACTTTTGTAACTTTTTGAAAGATCTGAATGTTGGACTATTTGTTCTGGCCAAGCAAATAAGGTGTGGTGTGACCTATAGTAACCTGTACCTTCATGAACCACAGAGTGGAAGGGGAGGAGCTTGTAGCAGACAACAAACAGAAACAACATGACAGACATTTTCCGGAGATGCATCTGAATTTCTGTCTCTGGCTCAAAAGCTGTATTTGTTAATGAAGTACAAATGTACATTTAAAAATACATTTAAAAAAAATACATGTAGTACAGTGAACATCTAGCCAGCAATTGCACTGAACAAAGCCTAGAACTGTTAGTTTTATTTATATGCCATATAATATGTGTTCTATATTAATCATTATTAATCTTCTAAATTCATACTTAGTTAATATAGTCAATTTCCGAATTCTTGACACCCTTCCAAAAAAAAGAGCAAATTTTGTGATTGTATAAAATAAACACACAATAATTTTTTTTCCATTCAAACTATCAAATTATCAAATCTAATTACCATATGTCTAACAAAAAAATTCCAAATATTTTTGAAAAACAGTGGATTCCCTGTGTGACAAAATTATTGACACCCCCAAAGGAATATTTAAAATAAAATAAATATAAATATAAAAATATTCCTTTTACAGGTGATGATAGATCATAGATCAAAGCACTTCATTTAAATAACAGAAGGCAGAAATGAAACAGTAGTATTTTAAAGGATCAAGGATTCAGTTTTATTAACTAGCTAGAAAATATTTTATCTCTGAAAAATACCACCTTTGAAGGGAATTTTTTAAAAGAACAGCTCAGCTAAGATTTAATAGCCATGCATACAAACTACTAAGAGGTCATTTTGAGCTTAAGTAGTCAGCTGAAGGTTAAATAAAATCATTTTAACATTTGAATTTACAGTTTAAATTTTAATGAACTAAAAAAAAACAGAGTAGCACAATAGCTTTCCTGAAGTACATATGGCGAGAATTTGTCCATAAATCCAGAAAACACATTCACAGTAGTGCCAAGTATAATTTAACACTTGCCTAATTATAAATTAGAATGCAAACACACGCGCGCACACACACACACGCACACACACACCTATAGACTAGCTTTGCTCTCTCTGCCCGGTGCCCTTGTCATTTGAAATTCCAGCTTAACACAACCTGTCTTACTAGTTTTGAGAGAGTTCAAAGGTTATAAACCCACTAAGAAAAACGTGAACGTTCACATCTTAAGCTCACTAATTAAAGCTGTGTGCTTTTTTTCATAACAAAGCCGTTCATTGTTGCTCACCAGCTACACAGTGGGAATTATAATGGGACCTATTTTCCTCCATCTTCTCAAGAGTGTTTTTTCATTCCTCTTTGTGGATTTGAAGTGCAGCTTGTCCTTTGTCTCTCCCTCCCTCTCTCTCTCTCTCTCTCTCTCTCTCTCTCAAACACACACACACACACACACACACAAACAAGCTCCCTAAAGAGAGTTTCTCAGCTTAGTTTTACCAGCTTTTGTGTAGTTGCACAAATATGAACTGTTTTGATACTCATTATCATAGATACAATCAAAGATGTTTAAATATTGCAGTATCAAAACCACTGATTTAGAACTGTAAGATTTTGTGTGAGACTTTTTGATTAAATCTGTATTAAATGTGGAGTAATGAACAAAATATGCCGATTAGGGTGAGGCCTCATAGAATCTCATAGAAAACTATTACGTCAGTAATGACTAAATAACACATTACACCCCATTACATTTTTAAAAATTATTTTTATTTATGCATAAAGTAAACCAAAAATGTAAAGGTCATTTTCGGTTTGTGATTTATGGGTTCATGGAGGACTAGCGGTTAAGCCACGGAGCTGCCCCGGCCCGAGTTTGATTCCTGGCCAGGAAAAAAAAAACAGCACAGGACAGTGCACTCCTAGTCCCAAGCCTGGATAAAATTGGGGAGGGTTGTGTCAGGAAGGGCATCTGACATAAAAACTGTGCCAAATTAAATATACAGACTAACGATCTGCTGTGGCGACCCCTAACAAGAGCAGCCGAAAGAAGAAGAACAATGTTTTAAGTTGTGATTTGCTGTGGCCAAGTTTAGTTCAGTGTTTAATTTTAAATAAAAAAAAATTAAATAAATATTAAATATTAAACTTACATAAATGTTTAATTAAACTTTTTTATTACAATTCCAAATTATTAAGACATAGCCACATTGTAGAGGGACAATGTTGAGAGATTTACAGAGCAGCACCTACATGATGGTGCTTGTGAGTGTTAATGTTATCTTTTATTCCATTCCCCGGTCTTGATTGGGCTCCTTCATAAACAATTTAATGGTAACACTTTAAAATACTGTTCAATAACTCATAGAAAACTATGCAGGAACTAAGCAGGAATGATTAATTATACTATTAACTAATATTACTATTAACTACTAATCAGTACTGGGTAATTACTCAGTATAAAAACTGAGTAATTAAAATAACATTTATAATAAAATAATGGTTTGGTTGTTACATAGCTTTGTACAGCATATCTCCTGTGGAACTAATTGGTAATTACAGATTAATTACTAATAACCTCAATGTTGTCTCACCTATGGATGGAAGAATTACTAGCAGTTACTGATGCAGTAACTACAATATAAATGTTTTTATCTTTTATTATTATAAACATAAAAAGTCTACACACGCTGTGTTCGCCACCATCCCTTCTGAGCTCTCTTCGAACATTTATATGTAGCAGTATGAGCTGATTTGCACACTGGCCTATACTTAAATGAGATTCTAGCTAACATTACTGTCTAGTAGAATAGATTTCTTACCTCCCATCATTCCTTTCTGCAGGAGGAAGTGTGTCAGTGTTCCTTCTGAATAATCACTAACCCCAAAGACTGACATAAATATATCAGTCTGTGTATGCCTTACTTCCATAGCCGTTGCGATATTTTTTACTGTATACTGTGTGTATCTTTCCATAGGAGTAATTACCCAGTATTCATTAGTAGTTAATAGGAGTGACTTTGGTGTTAATATAGTAATACTCGTTTGTTCCTGCATAGTCACCTATGATTTGTTGAACACTATTTCAAAGTGTTATCGAATTTAATATTAACATTTCCGTGACGAACCGTTTAAAGAAAGAAAACAAAATAAATAGAAATAAAGTACATATTCTACGTAGCCATTGGAAGTATGGCATATGTCTAAGCATAGAGTTGGAAGCTGCGTTGTTTTCATAGAGGGCGTTTTTTTGTGATTCTGCCTCAACTGGAGTGAATCAATGCAAATAAGGCTGACTTCAGTTCACATTCGTTTGATTACGAACTCCAGCAGTAAACTCTTGTTACACCGCCTTTTCTATAAGATCAAAGAGCATTTTATATGAAGCCAGATTAAAAGCGTATCATCACTGAACATTTCCAGGTTCCAATACTTTGATGATGTTCATATATAAAAATGCGGGTTGATTTTGATCCCAAGCCCGCACACATGCATTCAATCCATTTGTTTTTGCACTTCAAATGCACAATTATTTGATTAACATATCAAAAAAGATGACACATCAACCATCACTTTGTAGTCTAATCCCTTACATTAATAATAATAAAAATTAAAAAATCATTCTGTGATCATATGTGATCGCTAATAATGAGCATCATGTCAGTTAATAAACGTCAGGCAGAAATGGACAGGTGTTCCTCGGGTACTGTTAAGCTCTCGAGCTGGCACTGATTGAGAGGGCTTAGTGCTTTAGAAGGAGTGTGACGTCGGAGACAACAGGCCATCAGAGCTCAAGAGCTTTGGATGATACAATCAGTAACACTATAAAGTGAGCTGTGGTGAGGCAGCACTGAGCTTTAACACATCATCAACATTATATAAACCCTGGTGATATAAATGGCATAACCACTTCATAAAAGTGTCATGGATGATGACGTGCTCTCATGGCAGTTTATATTATGTTAGGTATCATGTCTGACATGACAGCTTATGTCACATGCTAATATTTGCTCTCTAATTCGCATTTGGTTTAGCAAAAATGCTATGGCATGTTCTTTACGCAGCAGAAACTACTTGTTTCTGATTGGCTGGTATTGTAGCTGTCATTTGTGTTTTTATTTCGGGACACCTGTAATGTAGGTTCCATCTAGTACCCTTAAGGGTTCTTCAGGGTCCCTGGAGAGAGAGAGAGAGAGAGAGAGAGAGAGAGAGAGAGAGAAAACACTATCTGAGAAGTAGCCATAACAACAATTTTATATGGGTGTGGGTGTTTATTGATATCCAGATGAGGTCGAGACTCTTAACTGAGCTAACTAAAATGCTAAATCAGCTACTTAAGGAAGCAAAATATACAAAGCATTTGTTTCACTTCTAAGTATAAGTGAGATATACCTTGGCTCGCCACTGAATTATCCTGATATCAAAAAATGACAAGACATTTCTTTGCCTCTGCATCATCTATCACCAAATTTTCTTTCTAATTTTTGAGACAGTTTATTGGCCTTTATCTTTTATATTTAGCATGCTAAACCTTAAGTGTTGCACTAATTAGTATATATGTTACGTCAGATATCATGACATCATAACTCTTTATCATAGCTCTTTATGATGCAGAGACTTAGTAATAAAATGTCATAATATAGCTCATATCTTTTGTTGCGAGGTCAGAGCGAAGGCAGACCTTATGAAGAACATGCAATGGCAGTTGTCATGCAGTATCAAGACTTGCCGTAACAGTTTATATCCTGTGAACTGATGGTGTTAACATTAGAAATAACCACCATGACAGCCTGTGTCATTTTGCTAAGTGTATAAGCAGTTAGAATGTTTTATGACACATGTAATAACACCTCATAACAACTGTGATCATGTTTAATGAAAATTCAATTCACTAGTGATGCTCTTGTCAGGTTTTATAATATGCTAACTAGTGGAAACTAACATAAAACATTGTGCCAGCTGTTATGATAATTATTAAAGGTAACATGACACTGTTATGTTCTTAGACATAAATTGATACGGCAGTTCATGACAGTATTTGAGTCCTGCCTTGACTATGATGCAGGATTCAAATCAGTGTTATGACAGTTGTCCTGAAGTATGCATTCTAACATTTATTAATATTGTATGTCTTATATGCACAGCTAACATGACACTGCTGTACTGAATAAACTACCATGACTTGTTTACGAAATGGGCATAATGTTTGAGTAAAGTGGTGCCCAATCCTGTTTCCATGTCGAACAATTTAGGACATTTCAGGCTCAACAGGACTCTTAAATCTGTCCTTTATACTCGTTTTACAGCTAAAAGTTTTATTCAGGCCCAATCAGTGTGTGCCATTAATTCAATATACGCCCGTCTTTTGAATTTTGGGCTTGGCAGCACTTTTGTCTGGCCATATATTCCAATTCTCATCGTTCTCCAGGGCCGTCAGCTAACTCTGACCCTTTCACTTGTTCCTCTCTTGTTCTTAGGCACTAAATCACTAAATCAGGCACTGAAGGGGCCTTATATGGTCTTGGAGAAATCAGGGACTTCAGATTGAATTAGTGACCTACTCAGTGACTGGGCTCCTTGTTAATTCCAGCCACTGATGCATTTACAGCCTGTCTGGTGTGTCAATGTGTGTGTGTGAGTGTGTGTCTGTGTGTCGGTTCTTGTAAGGATGTGGCTGATTGCTTTGGGATAAACTTCAGCAATGGGCTATCAGTTCTCTCCTATGGCCAATTGTGTATATATTACACAAGCCAGCATTGGTGACAGCAAAGATTTAAATGAAAACATGTTAGGGATGGAAAATTTTGAATTTTGCTGTCTGTCTCTCTCTCTCACACACACACAGACACACACAGGTACAGTAATATTATTGTGTTATTTTAAAATTTTTTTCAATGGCTGCCTATTAAGTTTCATATTGACTATGACGTTTTGACATTTAAATGACATATAAAGCTCTACATGGTTTAGCTCCAGCATATCTTACTGATCTTCTGAAACCCATCTTGAGCTGAGGCAGGTTTAGTATTAATTCCTAGGATTGTAGCTCAGTCCATTGTAGACATTTTCTTATGTCTGCCCTAAATTCCTTGAAGAGGATATTAAGAATGCAAGTTTTATGAATGTTTTAAAATTCAGTTTAAAGATTTAAACTGTTTAAACTTGTTTATTCATAGTTCCTGTCATTTGTAACTGTGATAAACATCACAATATTTGTAACTGTGATAAAACAGTTTTTAGTTAATACCTTTAGATTTATTAATTGTTGTACTACCATAATTCTCCATTTATATTTACTGCAATTCTTTTATTTTCAAGTTCCTTTATCCTTATAGGTTTTGTTTATGGCTGGGTATTGTTTTATTCTTTGTCTAATTTTTAATCTTTTATGTAAAGCACAGTGAAGAGTGAAAAGTGCTATATAAATATAGAATATCATTATTATTGCTTTGAGTACCAAATATACAGTATACAGTATGTATAGGAGTATAAGACATAATGGTCAATAGTATTTTTTTTTTACTTCACTCATCCAACAACCAGAGAAAGAAAAAACTCTACTTTCTATTGACTTGTGCAAAAGAAAACTTTTGAACTGATATGTTTAAATGCAACATGCTTCAACTGGTTCATATATTTTGCCCTGACACAAAAGGACATCAATATTGTAGAGAATGCAGATCTTTTCATAATCCCACCACCTGCTGCACTACTCACACTAACCAAGTCTGGCTGTCGGCAGGAACTGTTTTAATTAGACACGTTAAGTAGCTTGAACAGATGCTAAATATTTATATCTATATATAAGTTTGTGTGTAAATGTTTTCATAGGACAAACTGAACTAAAAATTTATGCCAGATTTACAGTAATGCTGATTTTCTTCATGCTCACATGCATAAAATATGTTGAGAAAAGACAATCAGCCATAAAGTAGCAAGCATATTCATGGCACAGCTCATTTACATTTACTGATGCCCACAATACTCCATATAACGCAAAGCTTACAGAGAGCTGAAAAAGACAAAGTGATGAATAAATGGTGAAAGAAAGACTCCTCAGTGCAGTGTGTGTTAAATCTTCCAGTAATGCAGCTCAGCCACTGCAGCGTGTCAGCTACCATAGACACCCACTAATACTTCTTGCTTTTATAGGGTGCCATTACTTTTATCCTCATTGAATAGCTAGTTTTATTTGTCTTAATTTGTGGATTTGCTTCCTGTCAAGTTATTAATATGAAATTTCACAAATAAATTTTCATTTAATTTGTGTGAAGTGAATAAACTTTAAACTTCATAGTGTAATCTGTATATAAAATCTCAGTAACCCATTGGCAATTATACAATTTGAAGCCTCCTGGAGGATTCAACTCCCTGTTTATTTCAAAAGCACACACCCACACAAACACACACAGAGGAAGTGACTTCTTAACCCTGTTAATTCTCTCATTAGCTAAAATGCAGTGTGCAGTGATAGGAACGACCTTGTCCTTGTAATCTCCTGGCACAGGGTTACATCCACAGAGCCAGAAACAGCTGCGATACTTCAGCATGTCCTTCCTCCTGGGTTATAACACACACTCGTCTGCCCATGTACCTGCTAAAACACAGTTTCATTAGCCAGCATTGGTGAAGGACCAATGAGCATCCAAGAAAATAATGTTGTTGGAATAAGCTGGATAGAGAGCAGGATGAATTTCAGCAGTATATATATACAGTTAGGTCCGGAAGTATTTGGACAGTGACAGAGTTTTTGTGATTTTGCCTTTATACACCACAATGGATTCCATTGTGGTGCCTTTATACACCACAATGGAATAAAACAATCAAGGCATGATCGAAGTGTAGACTTTCAGCTTTATTTTAAGAGGTTCCACAAAAATATGGCATTACCATTTAGAAATTACAGCCATTTTAAGCAAAGTACTTTCATTTTCAGGGGCTCAAAGGTATTTGGACAATTTGGACCAGGTGCGGTCAGTTCCCTTGTTACTTCAAGACAAATGAAGCAGATAAAAGGTCTGGAGTTGATATCAAGTACTGAGTTGGCATTTGGCAGCTGTTCGACTGGAGCTACCAATATGAAGTCCAAGGAGATCTCAATGCAAGTGAAG
>CM075013.1:5683576-5701729 GCA_037576675.1 Pangasius sanitwongsei | reverse complement strand
TATATATATATATATATATATATATATATATATATATATATATATATATACTCACAGTATATGCACATATACATTAGCATTCAGAGACACAAAGCTGACTCCACTAAAAGCTTATTGCCTCACTGCAGCAAAGAGAAATTAATCTGTTTGAAAAAAATATAAATAATGAGTGATGTGAATATGAATTATTATATACGTGATGATGCAGTTTTATTTTTCTGCTGTTCTCTTGATGATGAATGCACTGTGACCAAGTGACTATTAATACGTCACACACTAATATAATTACACTAATATACAAATTTAATTACACTAATATATAAATTATAAAATTACATTATACCCAAAAAAAAGGGCAAAAAAAAGGGCAAAAAAAAAAGGTCAGTAATGTTATGCCTGAACTTGCCCCTAACCTTAACATCAATAGCCAAATAGTAATATTTTGGCTATAAGCGTCACTGTTTTCCTCATTGTATTTAACATTCATTCATTAATTTTGTCGACTGCTTATTCTGTTGAGCAGCATAAGCTAAATAGAAAGCGCTTTTCATTGATGAAGCTTGAAAAAGTATTCTTCCATCCACATCTGCTCCAATTTGGCATTACTACAGTTTCACACACAGGCCAAATTGGCAAATTGTATTACAATAGTCTCTTGAAAAGCTACAAAGTAAGAGGCTAAGACATGTTTGTGTGTTAGAAAGCTCTCCTTTGAGCATGTGACTACATAAACCAAACATTTATTAGCACTAGCGTCTTCTTAAAACATGTAATGTGTGAGGAATAAAACACTTGGGGGCATGTTGTTATAGAGAAAAAACAATAATGGCATGCACTAGAGTGTTTTATTCCTCTTATACCATAATAATTTGCCAACAATTACAATTTTTCATTTTTGATATCCATTTAGAGTTACATTTAATGCTGTAGAACGTCCATGAGACAAGTTAGTGCCAGTTATCATTTACTTTATTGAAGCTATAAACAATAGCTCCTTCACCAGGCTCTCTACAGAAAAAATGTAGCTTGTCATGTTACTGAGAAACTGCAAAACTCCTCTGTCCTGAAAACTCTCTTATGATGGAAAAATTACTAACTCTTACAAAGCACTGACACTGGAGACTCCTTCCATAAATGATACATAAACATTTCCTAACAGAAAGCTTCTCCATATCAATGATTACATGATAACATTTTAGAACAAGAGCATTAAAATAAACCTATTATTTATCTTACAGCTGGAACTACTGTCAGAGTTGTTTGTGAAACTCAGTTATCAATGACATAAAAGAAAACAAATCCATAAATGAAGACAAATAAGACTAGCCATTCAATTAAAACAAATGTAATGGCACCCTGTAAAAGGAGGAAGAGTTAGTGTGTGTATATGCTAGCTGACGCACTGCAGTGGCTGAGCTGCATTACTGGAAGGTTTAGCACATGCCATGCTTAGGAGGCGCTCTTTCACCCTTTTAGTTGTCTTTTTTTTTTCATTTTCAGCTTTCTGTGAACTTTATGTGTTTTAATTATTGTGGGCATCACTAGATATAAATCTGTGCCATGAACACACTTAGTTAATTTACAAGTGATTGGCATTTATCAACATACACATATGAGTATGAAAAAAAATCAGCAAAACCTTTTAGTACAGTTTGGCCTATACAAAATGTACACATAACTTTACTAATACCTTGATAAATAAGGCCCAACAATTCAAAATTTCCATTCAAGCAAGTGAGGCAACTGCTTATCATTATCATTAGGATCAGCTTAAACATTTACTGCCAGTGACAGTCTAGAGCCAGTAAGTGCAAGTATATAGAGAAGAAAAAAGTATACCTAGCTCTCTGACCTCATATGCACTCGAGAGCCCATTAAGGCTTTCTTTTATCATTAACATGCTGTAAATCCACCGAGTAACAGGTGGTGATGATCAGGATCTTTACACACAGTCGTGTTAAAACGTTTCGCTCAGTGCCGATGACTCGCCGCACAGCTCATTCGTCATTGTAATTGTAGCTCACCTGAGGCGTTTGAGCAAATATTTTGTCGTGAGCATGGATTTTATGGTTTAAACAACCTGGACTGACCTTCGCTCAGATAATGGAACTACACAGAGCAATGAAGGTTTCTAGTCTGGTTATATAGTCAGCCCCAGAATTATTGGCACCCTTAGTAAAGATGGGTAACAAAGGTTACAAAAAGTCTCACACTGAAAATATGAGAGAAATCTAAGATAAATTTATTCTAAGAGGGAAAAAATGACATATATACATACATATATATATATATATGCTTTGCCAAAAAGCACTCAAAATGGGTTTGGCATAAAATGAATTGTGTTAAGTATGGTGGACAAACTGTGGTGTTGTGGAGCCATTTTTCCTCCAAAGGCCCTGGGAAACATGTTAGGATACATGGCATCATAGGCTCCATGAAGTACCAGGAGATTTTTTTAAACGAAAATCTGGCTGCCTGTGACAAGAAGTTACAACTAGGTCATGGTTGGGTCTTCCAGCAGGACAGTGATCCAAAACATTCAACTAGGTCCAGCTGAAAAGGAGTATCCACAAGAGTGCATGACAGACCCTGTGTGATCTGGAATGATTCTGTATGTCTCAGATCTCAGATTCATTGCTCCGTGTCTGATAAAGCATTATGGAAGAAGACACAGTGCTGTTATGTTGCAGAACGGATGTTGTACAAAGCATTATAGGCAGGGGTGCCATGAATTGTGACACATGGTTTGGCTTTGTTAAAATAAATAGTGTGAGAGTGTAGATTACTCATCCACACTGTCAGAATGCCATGGAATGAATGCCATGTTTTGACAAGAGCCATTACTTCATCAAACTACTGGTTTCACCTCCTTCAGCCTCAGAAGCACTTTTGCTCAACTTTTGCTGTTCCTCTGGAAACTTTGTATACTGCATTCGACGTTTACTACTTCTGATATTTACACTGCAGTTACTCCCTGGATTCTGTTTATACTGTATACAGTATATGGTCAAGAGCTTCAGTTACTGCAAACATAAAAAATTTTGATCTCAGTGACTTTAACCGTGGCATGGTTCTTGGTGCCAGGTTGGCTGATTTGAGTATTTCAGAAACTGCTGAATTTCACACACAACAGTCTCTAGAGTTTACACAGAACGGTGCAGAAAAAAAAAAAAAAAAAAACATCCAGTGAGCGCCAGTTGATGAGAGAGGGCAGAGGAGATTGGGTAGACTGGTTCGAGCTGACAGGAGGGCTATGGTAACTCAAACAACCACTCTTTACAACCATGCTGAGCAGAAAAGCATCTCAGAAAGCATAACACACCAAACCTTGAAGGGATGGGCTACAGCAGCAGAAAAGCACATCATCTTCCACTTCCGTCAGGAATCTGAGGCTACAGTGGGCACACATTTATTTTTTTTTTTTCTTAGAATAAATTTACTTCAATTAAAGGTTAGATTTCTGTCATGTTTCAGTGTGAGATTAAGCTAACAAACCACAGCACCAAACCAAGGGTGCTAATAATTCTGGACTATATGTATCCAAAAGGACTTCAAAACATCACAATGCTGACCATAACATTATCTAATCACTATTTAATGATTAAACATTTTTTTCCACATATATAAAATAATAATTGTATCTTGGGCTATTGGATTTGTGGATGCTTTTTTTTTTTTTTTTTAAATTCTACAGTCTGGCTCTTGACAGGCTTTGTTGCCTTGAGAGATTTGTGACTCACTGGTGTCAAAGGTGCATCTGCACTCAGCCGTTCACTGTCATCCTTTCCTGTCGCATTTCACTGTCATCTAAAGAATGCTTTGAATTCCCAAGAGTGATTTTGTCAAGACTCACAGAAAGAAACACAAATTGCTCCAGAACACATCACCCATATCGCACGGTCCAGGGCTGACTGGAGAACGTGAGTATTCGGGACAGAGGCTCCTTTGTACTGTGAAGTCCACCAGATTGAAAAATTTGCATGGGTTTCAGCTACCGTGCAAGAAGGGTTTGAACACGTCCTGAGTATAAAGTGTAGGTCACTTGCAGTCACGTTCACATGCAGTCCACCTCCTTTACATTCTTATCAGACACAGGAACAAAAAAAATTGCCATGCAGGAAAAGTGCTCAGGAGCTGATGAACACCTGAAGACAGTAAACAATCTGCTTTTCTGAAACTTCCTAAAACTAGCATAATACTAATCTTTATAGAGCAGCTTTACTCCCTTTTGTGCATAAATGTGCAAAAATTACATGTCTTCCATCTCTGCCACAAGGCTTGGGCTCCATTTCATATTCATTAAGTGTATGAAGTTGATAAACGGATGCGTCCTAACAAACCAGGCAGTCTCTGCACTGCAAATCAGCTGTAAGTAACGAAAAGAAATGAAAGGAATTTACATCCGTAATAAGATACTTTTATTAGAAGCTTAATCCAATGCAAGCTATGGTGTTGCCATGAACAATAGATATTGATACAAGACAAATAATATAAAAGTGATGTAATCGATCTCATAGTGAAAACAGAAACATGAGCACAGAGGACTGGAGGGAGGAAAAAGAAATGATTTCAGCATTTCATTTCTCACTGGTCATAACACTGGTTCTTAATAAAGTCCATGGAGAAAGAGAAAAACTTCACAGACATGAACTACTGCAAACAAACAGAAGCTTTGTGCTGGCACTTTCCTCGCTCTCTTTTCACTGAGAACATGAAGCCCAAGTGTAATTAAATCCAGCGGCTGTTTTTTAGCAACAGGCCAGCCACATCCGTTTCATTAAGGGTCTTTGTTAAGTGTTTGGATCAAGCAAGAGCTCAAGCCCTCATAAACACTCCATGCAGTCAACGCCAGAAAATCCAGGCATTTGTGCTTTATTCTTTAATATAAGGAAAGCAGGATGTGGGCCAATACAATTGTTTCATGTTTACGAAATGAGAGGAATCCAAAGCGGAGGACTGATTTAGTAATGAAATGCTACAAAGGTCAGAGTATAGTAACATTTCTGGACTATCTATTTAGCTACAGTAGTTCTATGTTGAATTTTTTTCGTTTCTAGTCAACCAGTAGGACGGCATTGGGGTTGCCGCTTCACAGCTCCAGGGTTTGATCCCGAGCTCGGGTTACTGTCTGTGTGGAGATTTGTTGCCTGTTCTTCCCATGTTTGTTTGGGTTTTCTCCGGTTTCAATGGTTTCCTCTCACCTCCCTCAAACAGGTTGATTGGTGACCCTAGGTGTGAACAAATATGTGAATGTGTGTGTGTGTGCGCGCATGGTGTTCTGTGATGGACTGGTGTCACCAGGGTGTATCCTGGATAAGCTCCAGATCCACTGCGACCCTGACCAGGATAAACAGCTTACTGAAGATGAATGTACAAATATCTGAAAATTCTGTAAAGAGTGACCAGGGATGTAACCGAGTATGAATACAGATATGAATAGGGGGTGCACTATTCATGTTTTTTTTTATTTAGAAAGCTTGCCAGAAAGGTTCACAGGGCATCTGGTTATGAGTAGAGGTGTGCATCAGGCAAAAATGTTGCACGAGTAGGGGTTTTTACTTTGATACAGGAGCAAAAGAGTGGTCAGATATGAAGCTCACAGGACAAACAAAGACCATGTTCATTAACATGAAAATGAAGCGTTCATTCATTCATCCTTAGTAACTGCCTGGTCAGGGTCACAGGATTGCTTATATTTTGGGTAATAGAACCAATATGTTATATTTGTTAGAAAATATTATAGGCAAGTACACACAAAAATAAGTATTAAAAATAAAAAGTCCTGCACACATCTGTAGTTTGAACTGGAGTGATGTAGCTGAGGTTGAGGAACTGTCAGAGCCAGTATTCACAAACCATGCTGACCTGATGACATTTTTCCCAGTGTTTTCCTGTGTTTCTGGGGGTATACTGGTAGGGTTCATACTTAATTTAAAAAAATAATAATAAAAAAAAAAAAGGCTTAGCCCCCACCCACTTCAGGTGTAAATCAAAATTTAATTGATTGCTGGTTTGGACAGTCTAGTCAACAGCTAACAGGTTCATAAACACTATATCAGATATGAAAATTAAATGCGTTATCCTAGATATTTCTGAAGAAGAAGGTTTTTCAAGAAGGTTTTTCAACAATCCAGTCATGCAGTCTTTGGTGCCAGGAACAGCACACTGTGAAAAGAGTGAAGCCATAGAAAGACAAAGTCTGCCTCATTTTCATACACAGTACAGAGCAAACACTGCGTCTGGCACAAGCATGGGTCTAGTCAGGAATTCAAAACTGGGCAAAGACTTGGAGTCTGCAATACTAATTAGACTGTGCTTTATGAAGAATTTTAAACCCTGAAATGATGCTCATATGTCACGCTTAATAACCCGGGACATGATAAACTACCCCGGTGCTTTTTAGAAGCATGCATCTTCCTCCGATACAGGCACTGGAGCTTTTTCACCCCTGAACTCAAGACAAGCCTCTGTCAACTATTTTGACACAAACAAGCCATGGTGCATGACTCGAATATTCAAGAATGACAGAGTGAAGAAAAGAAAGGATGAAAGGTATCTGCCCATCTACTGCTAATCACTTCCTGGTTTCTTTCTTACCCTGTAGGTTTGAAATATGACGGTTTTCTTTCTCTCCTTCTTTGGCGGTGATAGTTCATTCTGTCTGTCTCTCTCTCTCTTACTCACGCACTCGCACACACACACACACACACACACACACACACACACACACACACACAGTGGTAAGAAGGCCAGGATAGTAAATGGCCTCAGGACGGCTCCCTCAAACCCGGCACGGCCATCTTCACACAGTAAACACGTTTATCTTCAGTGAACAGAATCTTTTCCTCGTCTCTTTTAAGCCCTGCCACTAACTGGAGAAAAGATTCAACTCGGGTTCTCTTTCAACACACACACACACACACACACACACACACACACCACACACACAGCAAAGCCACCCAGTTTGACAATGCAGCACATCAATACTGCTCATTACTTTCTATTCTAATGAAGCAGATTGGAAGAGCACGGCGAAATTTCCATTAAAAGGGGCAGACATGGATCTGGACTAGATCAGTATAAAGCTAGCAGATCACATACCGGAAACAGCTTCACATATCTGCTACTGTGGGATTATAAGTTTTATTAAGAGTTCGTGAGCTCAGTTCAACATCCAAGTAAGATTAAATGAAAAATGCACCCGAGGCAGAAGGGTGTTAACCTTTAGTTAATTTACTTTAACTTAGAGTTACTTTATATTCAGCCTGCAATATTGCATAATATTGAGAAAGAGACATTTCAGTTCCAGGACTGTTAAGTATGAACCTTACATCAGGCCTCATTTATGAATTTTTCAGTAAAGATGTGTGTAATGTCTTCATATGTCAAGTCAAACAAAAAATTCTGCCAGATTCACGAAGCATTTGTTAACACTGAATTTCTTCATACTCATGTTGATGAATGCCAATCATTTATAAAATGCAAAGGGTGTGCACACTACAGCTCATTTGCATTAGGTTACGCCCACAAAACTCCATAAAAGGAAAAAAAAGGGCAAAATGAGGACAAAACGGTGCAAAAAAAAAAAAAGGGAATTTCCCAGAGGCAGAAGTGGAAGTTATTTTGACTCACATCTACACCAATTAAAATATTATTTAGTCAATACAAGTCAATACAAAAAAAAGTTTCGAGACCAAACTCGAGTCCTACAGCCTTACCAGGTGTAAATATTAAAAGCTTGTTATTTTGAATTTTATCAGTTAACAATCTACAATTTATCAGTTAATTTTTCATTAAGCTGAGGTTCGTGTAGGTCATTTTGGGATTCATTTTACTCAATGGTGATATGAACATTGGCTTTTTGGCTTTTTTTAAATAATCAATTAATACAATTATTAGTTACTTTGTTAACTAATTATTAGTTACTTTGTCATGTTCATGGTTTTTGAACTATGTTCTGAAAGGTTCTGAAGCAAAACTACCTCGTGTGTTTATCTCTTGAAATAAATTCTGTTTATAATCCAGTGTTCATAGGACTGCTGTCTCTTTTTTTACAGAACCAAATTGGACACTCAGACTCCATAGGGGGTCTATGGGGCTCTACATTTTGGAACTATAAGCTGATATGCAACAAAAGAAAAGACCCTTTTTCCTTTGATTCACTGTGCAGAAGTTTGCTCAAAGGATTAAAAAACTTCGGCTTTGGTTCGCCCTCCCCATTCCCGTCCCCAGACCACGACTCAGAGCTGACTCTTGCATATCTATTGTTGGAGGTGTAATTTGCTCCATGTACCATATGCCTCCCTCAGTCCTGTTCTTATAGCTCCTCTATATGCCCATGTTCCCCTGGGAAAACAACAAAAAGGACATCACAGCCCAGACCCACATGGTTCATATGTCACTGTGATGTTTACAAGGAACGAAGAGGAGAGCATGGCTAGAAAAGCATTTCTCCTCCTGTTACTGCACCTGATCAGGTTCCAGTAAGGCACTGTGAGGGAAAGAGTCATGGGAAAGAGAGAGGAGAGACTGAGGGAGCTCTGTACAGAGCAGAAAAGACCTGTGTGTGTCAGAAAGAGAGAAAGAGAGAGAGAGAACTCAGAGCGAGAACTCTGAGAGTTCTCGTTAGGTATGGTAGGAATTTGTTTACACTGCCAAACTAAAACACGAGAACAAAAAAAAGCAGTCATTCTTCCTTATAAGAACAGATAACACATCACGATCAGCCGATCAAATACAACTTCCTTGTAATTTTAAGAAAAATGAGAAACGTACTGTAAAAGAAACAGCCTGATCAGCTAATGCCATTTATAAAGGCAGAGTCCTGTCTCGTTTTTAAGTCTTGGCTTTTTCAGAGCAGCTAGTATAATCAGGCTGAATCAGGTGCCACTGAGCCATCCTCTAACTGTGAAGTTAATGAGAGGCGATTAGGCCCAGCATATACACACACACACACGGTGCAGTTAATGGGATTGTGTCAGAGGAAGCACAAGTGAACGGAAATTGCTTTCCAGCTCACCTACAATTTCTGCTCCAGCTAACGCTTACCAGTAGCACTGTTATATCAACAAAAAAAAAAAAACACTTTATTTTAATATTTCCTCTTGAATATTCTTTTTTCAATTATTCACTTTGTTGGGGGGCATGGTGGCTTAGTGGCTTAGTGGTTAGCACTGGTGCCTTGCACCTCCAGGCTTGGGGGTTCAAATCTTGCCTCCTCCCTGTGTGTGCAGAGCTTGCATGTTCTCCCCATACTTCGGGAGTTTCCTCCCCAGTCCAAAGACATGTGTTGTAAGCTCATTGGTTGTTCCAAATTGTCTGTTGTGTGCGGTTGTGCCCTGTGATGGGTTGGCATCCTGTCCAGGGTGTGCCCTGAGTCCCCTGGGATAGGCTCCAGGCTCCCCCACAACCCTGTGTAGGATAAGTGATATGGATGGATGTTTTTTTTTTCTTTTCAGATTTTTTTTTAATTAATCAGTTAATTGGGTAATTTTAGAAATGTTACATACCAAAAAGTATTCTTTTAAAAATATTTAATATTTCCCCAATTAATCAATTAGTTGATTTAATTTTTCACAATATACTAAATACCAAAAAATATTAATTTACAAATCTTTCTTTCCAGCATTTCCAATCATCTATTACAATTAACACTACTCCAAAAGACTTGTTTGGATTTAATTAAGTAATAAGTCACTAACTACAGTACAATATTACTACCATTTATCAGACAATTTTATGTCATGAGAGTATTCTTTTTTTTTTTTTTAATAATCACTAATGTACAGTCATGGAATTCTGTATTATTTTTACTGGTTACACACTTTTTTGCAACTATATTTTAGTGTGACCAATGGACCAATGTGACCATGGCCTACATCGCTGGTGAGGGTCATACCTGCATTTCAAGCCCTAGTCTTTTCAAGTGGCTTTTTCATCCACTGGCTGTCTCACTCAGATTCTAAGTTTTGCTCTGACATGCTTATGGAGGTTAATCACTTTCAGTATCTGGAATCGACTCCACAGCTTAGTTGATGACGCTTCATTTACAATTCCAGAATCGGGAATCAGGGAATCGACTCTTTTACCTTAGATGTGAACCATAAGGAGTATGGTGACTTGAGTTACCTTATAACATTTTAAAACCAGATATTGCATATGTTAAGAAAAATACTTCACCAACTTATAAGCTATAAGATTCAAATGGCTTCGCTATTTTTTATTATTACAGATTGTTCGTTGGAATTAATGGATGGTGTGGTAAGGTGCAGTTCTTCAGGAGCATTAACCCGAGCTGTTTTCTCCAGATGAACATTCGTCTTACTCTGGTTGGATGAGATGGGAAACCCTGCTTTAATTTGTTGTTGCTTATCAGTGGAAATGTTACATATTACGACACGTCAATAATTTAGACATGCTACAAGGTAGAAGGTAAACTACCTTATCACCAAAGCTCATCGTATGTACCTTCTCCATCCATCTTTATTTCCTACGTCACCTTGGACACAGCCTGGATGTGAAATGTCATGCTCGGTCTGTACTGCTCTTAAAAACCCAATCAGGCCTGGCCATGTGCCATCCATGGTTGAGAAGCTGCCTATAATGCCTTTTGTAATGTGAAAAATGATCTCTCCTC
This sequence comes from Pangasius sanitwongsei, assembly GCA_037576675.1. Lineage (NCBI taxonomy): Eukaryota > Metazoa > Chordata > Actinopteri > Siluriformes > Pangasiidae > Pangasius > Pangasius sanitwongsei. The sequence continues at coordinate 5,691,093 of CM075013.1, read as the reverse complement.
AACTTTGAGGTTCTCCGATTCAGACAGATGCGATCAGCTTACGTGAGAGGAACGCGCTTCACCGACTTCAGCAAATGAATTTGGAGGGACAGCGCAAGCCTCAGATGTTCACTGATAAACAAAAGACATATAACACGAGCACAAGAGCAGGCCATCAACATTATTGCCTGTAATAACTTGGCACTGAGAGGTGCACTCTATAAACTCTTGTATACCTCCAGAGCTGTTCCCTGTTTAAACCTACAGTAAAGTTCTAATAATCTAATAACTAATCCTACATTCTTTATTTATACCACACCTGGTTTGTTATGCAAGCCAAGCTTGAGTGATCGGGACCATGTGCGATTACAGGATGGTGCTCCCCTTTAAACATTGGGATGAGTGCGACAGATGGTTGGTGCAGGGCAGATTTGAGTCCCGTTGAATATTAACCGGTGTTCAGTGCTCAGCGCCCGAGCACTTACGCAAACAACACTGCAGATGACAAGTGATTAAGCATCAGGTGTTTGCTGCTACACAATATTAGACCTTTTTCCTCCCGGACAATGCAGTACAGAGTGGTACAGTTACTACACCGAATCCTGGTAGAGGGCCTGTGTGTGCTTTCCATCAGATAATGATACCTCTGAAAGTTGAGGAGAGGAGACAAATCATACGAATGTGTAGTCAACTGATCTAGAACTCTCAAATTGATTTCCTTGAGATGGAATTAAAAATCTGATATAGCTTGCTTTGCTACTGAGTACTAGACAGTTTTTTGGCCTGCATTAAGGCAAAGGTGCCAATACTTTAATAAAGGTTGAAGTTTGAGAAACTGGGGCGTGCAAATGGTAAAATGAAACAGAAATTCAATGAGTCATGCTTTTTTTTTGACTGAATCTCAAATGGCATTCTACTATCCTACCATTCCACCATTATATTACACCCTATGTAGTGAGCATATATAGTGAACAGGAAGCTGGCTGGGATTCGGAAGTGGCGGATTTTTACGGAAAATAAAATCCGTAAATAAATAAAAGCAATGAGGAAAACGTAGCATCAGTTACTACGCTACTGAACTTTGCTGGATGTAAGATGATTCTGTGATCATTATGTTTGGCATTATGTTATTTGACATAACATTATGTATGTTATGTGTCTAGCTCCACCCATATCTCCTTATTTGGTACACCTGCTACCTGAGCGGGAAGAGTACCCAAATTTAGTGCATGTACTTGTACAGGGACATCGTGTGGCTCAGAGAACTGTTACCAGACAAACCATTCCACATTGTCAGGTGAAAAAATTACTATTACGTAATTTCACTGAAATGATGTGCATCATGTGCAATAAGACACAGACGACGCTGAAGAAATATGGTTGCATTGTATTATTATAACCACATACGATAAAAACCGTCAACACATACAGCAGCCTTAGCATTATCACATTATCACATTAACACACGTGTGTGTGTGTGTGTGTGTGGATGCAGCTAGTGCAGCAAGCCCTTTCAGCTCTCTTCTTCTACACTTCACAGAGATAGAGACAGAGAGAGGACGGAGTTCGTCTTCCGCCAGAGTGTTTCGGTTGATTTATCTCAAGCCGTAGTTTCAAACGAGATCAGGTCGTTGATCACCCATGTACCTTCCCAACGGGGGCCTGAGGGAACAAATACATAGCACTGTTACGTTGTTTACATGTTACTCTGCCTCCACAAAGTGATCATTTGACCAAAAAATCAAACACTACATCCCAAATACAGTCCAGCAGCAATGACTTTGGTGTATGAGGTTTTTTTTTTTTTTGCACTTGGAGTTACAAGGCTCATGTAGCTAATACTTACTTATATCATCAAACACTCACATCAAACAGCTTTGTGAAGTTGTTCAGTTTCTCAAACAGACTTGCTAATGTGGTTTCTGATGCTGGACACACGGATATCTATAAAAATGGCCGAACGGACAGTCGTAGCTGTACCTTGAAGTCGGATTTTCATCCACACCACACCCTAGTCCACACCAATACTAATAAAATGGATCACTTTTTTAAAAATTGCCATTATGTTTTGGCCACACTTGCACTCTCATTCCTTTTCACAAAAGTGTCCTGACAGAAAACAGCATGCTGGGCATGGGCACTGGGAGTCCGACCCATGACCTGTACGTCATGTCCACCATTTTCCTTTGTTTTGTGAATTAAAACGTATAAAAAAAAGGTTCCTTGCAAGCCCAATCATTGTTTATATACACTATATAAAACACTGAAACTGAAATACACAATACAGAAAATGGCATTGAAGTAAGTGACACCATTTTGGAATTGTAGAGATCACATGACAACCGTACGTCATTTTTCCCAAAAAGCTAAGTTTTTCCCTTTTCCACGCTACAATGTGAAAACCCATTTTTTCAGATTTCTACTTTTTAGAGAGCAGATTCAGAAAGGTTGCATGAAACTGGTGGTCGAAAAATGCTGTTTTGTGGATAGAAAGGCAAAAAAAAAAAAAAAAAAAAAGAGAGAGAAAAGCTGGAGTTTTACATTCATCTTATTAGTGTGGAGGAAATGCTAGAAGTAATTTTGAAGATAAAGATCCAAGTTGATTTAGATATCTTATATATATATATATATATATATATAAAAAACATTGAATATTTTTATATGTACACATATGTATATATTCATATATCTGTCCATACAGACTTACTGTATTCTGCAGCTTTATAAAACTGTTCATGTGCGAACAGTGCTACTGAACTTTTAACGCGAATGTGTGAAGTTTTAGATATGAATGCCGAACTGAGACATCAAAAATAACTGACTCAATTATTATTTGACTATTTATTAACTACAACATGAACATGTAAACATAAAAATGTCTGTTTCATCACCACGCTGTCACTTTAAAATTCACTACTGTACTTAGAGATGTGAAAAACCTTAAATTATTACAGTGTAGTAATAATTTACTACAATTTACTACAAGTGTAGTGCACGACGGCTAATTAGAGGCTCTGATTTGTTGATCAGGTTGTGTGTTAAATATTAAATATTTGATTATCATCAAATATAATTCACTCCACTAGCAGATCAGAATAAAAGAGACGAGCACAAGACAACACGTTTGCTATAAACAGGAAACATTTTCATTTTAGACACAATGTTATATTGTGTTCACGTGTTTGTGTGTTAGACGTATCACTTACACATAGCGGAGTGTAATACAAGTGTAAGGTTTCAGAGTAGATCTATCACCGTTTGTAGAATGTGTACATATGCACAAATTTAAAGGGGGGGAAAAAAAAATATTACATGTAATTAATTTATAACATATGATCAAGAGTCAGGAGTTACAGTTTTTCTGTTGGTAAATAAAATGATATTTTATATATGTGTACAGATGCAAATAGCAATATACAGTATAGTTACTACAATGCCATTAGGTTATACCCTATGTAGGATGCATATATAGTGAACATGATGCCATTTAGGATTCAGGAGTAACTAAATATCAGTGATGTCAAATTTATTGTGTGGAAAGAAATAAAAGCAAATCTGAATATTAAAGTTTATGAGACAAATTTAATTTTGAATCCTTGTGGTTTTCTTTGCTTAAGAAAATCAGGTTCACTGATTCAAATTTATTTGAATATTAACCATTTCATTTCATTTAATGATAACACAATTTTTTTAGGAATTTGAGAGCTCCAAGGTGCACCGACAGCTGTTCGTGTGTGTGTGTGTGTGTGTGTGTGCACTCTCACCAAACATCAGTCCCTTGCTCTGGGAGGCTGGTAATACTGCTGCGTAGGTCGAGTGCGTCTGGGCTGGCCGTCTCCTCCCCGTCGGAATTCCAGAGAAGTCTCGTAGTAAATGTCATCCTCGTCCTGTGTAAAAGACACCAGGTTAAATAACAGGCATTTACCCTAGCACATCAACAGCTGCCTGGCAGGGCATGTATAAATGAACCTGAATCAGAGTCACATGACTGTAAATCAGATCAGCTCCATTTAAAGCTGTGTGACTGAGCATAATCATCACCACGTGCTCACCCATGTGTCCATGTGTACAGGTTTGATATTTTGAAGCAGGACCTCCTCACAGTTGCCGTAGTCACTGAACACGACCACGGCTGTAGAGCCTGAGGGATGCACCGCGTCAATCACGGCCCGGTAGAACTGCAAACAGAGGAACGACAAGAAGATGATTAACAAAAGGTTAAAATATAGAGAGAATATAAACACGTTTAAATGGTGAAACAAGCAAACTGTTAAAATATACACATCATTTTAAAAGCAATACATATAAAAACAACCATTTTGTGTTTTTAAATTTCACTCTATATGCCATTAACCTGCATTTTACGGCTTTCAGCGGGTCATTGCCGAATGATAGGAAGGCATCCTGCCTTCAATTATGTGTTTTAAGAAAAAAGGATTTGACAAAACTTTAGTTTCAGAAGTCTGTCAATCAGTTAATACACTGAAATGTTTGAAGTGAATTAATCTTTTTGTTTTCTAATCAGAATCTCAGCAAAGCATTATGACCTGATTTTCCGGGTAATCTGAAGACTAACAGTACAAGTTCCTCAGACTTTGATGGTTATATAGCAATATCAGTGATTTAAATAAAAAGATGTTGATGCTCATTCTACTTCTATTTGTTGCAAACTGATTTAAGGCTTCATTTTTGAAATAATTATTAGATCTAAATCTGTGTAGGGTTCTAAGGGCCGGGTTCATGTTAGGGCTGGTCAGTATGAAGATTTAATACTCATGATACTCATGATGTCATGATACTGAATGAATCTGAATGTCGATGGTAGTGCCAGTACATTTCGAACACACTTAAGCATAGGCACTAAAATAAAATATTATTATGTAATGTATCATAGTATTGTGACATTAAACTGACAGTCCACTGACCTTGTTGTCCTCCCAGTAAAGTGCAAGGCACTGGTCGCCAGATTTCCAGTTTCCATGGTTACCACTCTCTGCATGATAACCCATCTCTGACCCTCTGTGACCCTTTATCGGTCCTGACTTCTTCTTGGGGGCGGAGTTATAAAAGCTGTTGTTCTTCTGAGGCGGGCCTGAAGTCTGTGGTTTGATGGGACCCGTGCGTCTGGGCTCCGAATCGCCATTTTGGAGAAGCGTGTTTGGATTCCCGCCTCCTTTGATGAAGTGCGTCTGACCCCCATCGTGTACAACAGTAGAGTCCATCATCCCAGAAACATGGACAGAGTTCCAGTTGCCCGTCATGTCCCGATCGAAGTGGGCGGAGTTAGGTCTGTCTGGCCTGCCTTTCCTCTTGCTGTGGGGTTCGGGTCTGTCCATCGCAGCTGATTCTATTGGTTTGGGTCCTAGTGGGCCGTTTGCTTGGTTCCTTTTAGATTGATCGGATCCACCTGCATGGTCCGGCTCTCTCAGACCCCGGTCTCGTTTTGAGCCCTGGTAAAAGTTCGCAGACTGACCCTGTTGACCTTTTGACCTCTGGTTTCCTGTAGAGGTAGAGTTCACGTGTCCGCCCTTCGTGTCTCGCCTTTCGTCTTTCCGCTGCTCTACTCCACCTCTCCCTCTTTTCTCACCGTCACTCCAGCTCTGATTCTGTGAGGGGATTAGGAGAGACGATTCAGCAGTGCTGGGTTTGGGGAAATCGCTGTCCCTCTGGAAGCGAGGGGGTCGATCATTCCTCTGCGACCGTCCTTCATTTCGGCTAGGCTGCTTGTTCTGAGAGGCTTCTCGGGGGAAGTGATCAGGATTTTGAACGCTTGTCCTGCTTGGATGCTCCTGCGCTTTCTGTGGTGGCTGTTTCTTCGTCTCTAGAGGTTCAATTAAGAGTGTAAAACTTTTAAGTGGCTCAAAGAGAAAACCCATTAACAGAGATGTCACATATTCATGCTAAACCTGGGCTACAATGGCATTTCCATCTATATGTTATGGCACATAAGTCAAGGGCAATCATGCCTTATGCAGAGTAATGGATGTGGTACTCAGCAACAGGCAGTGTTGTATTCCTTACATATGACCTAGAATCCTTAGCCCTGGTATCCTTTAATCACAGCTTTTTCTAATATTGGAGGCAAAATTGCTATCCAACAGAAAAGACATATACATTATGCCATATAGACATATACACGCTTAAATAATCAGAGAGTTTTTATATTAAATATAAACAGATAAAAGGGCAGGTAGAGTCAGTATGAAAGACAATAAATAAAAGACCTTGATGTCATAAATATGGTGTTACTGCACTGGCTGCTTCACTGCCCTCAAATAGCGCACATTCCATTTACCATCAATAGAGAATGCTCCCATCTTAGACTCCAAGAAGTCGAAGAGCGTGCTAGGCCCTGAGGGTCTCGCTCCTCCATCCTCGTCATCATCCTGCCTGGATCTTCCTCGCCCTCTGCCCTTGCCTGATAGAGAGAAGACCAGCATCATCACACCACCCAAAAAAATCATATTAGTTTGACTTTGACATGGTATAAAATTCCACATATCCAGAAATACCACGTGAGGCAGCTTTGAGCACTAGCTTAAATGGAATGCTCTTATCTGTGGCTAACTGTATGATGATTCTACCTCTGGGTGGTGGGCGACTCGGCTCCACGGGGGCTGCTTTGGCCTGGTTGGCTCCTGCAAGCAGGGAGTTAAGTGCTGCCTCCACATTATTGTTGTTGTCCAGCAGTGCCTGCCTGGCTGCCTCTTTACTGAAACCCATCTCCATGATATCCCTTAGAGCCCGCTCGTCCACCTGGAATTTTACAGAACACATGAAGCCATGGCAGTATATTGGATACTGCTCTAATGTACAATATACATGCATAACAGCTTTGAGTGTTCAGCTTTTATTCTGAAGCACCACAAAAAAAACTCACAAACTTTTAACTTTTAAACTGAGTGAAGACATTGTGTTGCGAGATGCAGTACACTACACACAAATTCTGTGTACTACAAACTGTGGACTACAGATTGTATATTGTATAATGCATACTCTATAGTGTGTACTACATACTACATACTAGGTAGTCTACTGCATACTATATTATTGTGTAATACATATGCACTGCATACAGCGTACAAATTAAGCTCATCATCTGGGTGTCTTTGATGTACTAGAACTTTACCTTCCTTACAATCTGAATACTGAATACAGTGTACTGTGTACTGCATACTACGTAATTAGTGCATACTGCATTCAATGTAGTCTATACTACATACAGAGTACTCCACACTGCATACTGTAAGGTGTAAAAATTCAGCCTGAATATTACATAATCTGGGTGTCTTCGGTGTACTGGAAATTCACATTGCTCACAAACCGCGGACTGAATATGATGTACTATGTACTACACACTTAGTATTAAATTCTGTGTACTGCATACCACATAGTGTGTTCTGCATACTACATACTGTTTACTGTATACTGTCTATTACATACTGCATACGGCATTCTGAGATATATACAGTCAGGTCCATAAATATTGGGACATCGACACAATTCTAACATTTTTGGCTCTATACACCACCACAACG
>CM075013.1:5663154-5675736 GCA_037576675.1 Pangasius sanitwongsei | reverse complement strand
GAAGGTCAAGGGTTCAAACCCGTGTTCTCCGCTAAGCTGCCAGTGTTGAGCCCTTGTGCAAAGGCCCTTAAAGGCCCTTATAATGGCAGACCCTGCGCTCTGGCCCCAGTGCTGTAATGTACAGTATATGTGACAAATAAAGGCTCCTTCTTCTCTTTCATTTTTTGCCCTGTGGAGTTTTGCCATGAGTTTTGCCCTGTGGATATAATTGAGCTAATTATCTTTTAATCACTTTGCACATGTAAAAGTCATGACTACATACAACTTACGTGACATCGGTTTATGTGCTTAATAGCTTTTTAATTTCCTGTATGATTAATGACATCATCAAATTAATTACACGAGGAAATGGTAAATTGGTAAATTTGAAATTGATTTAAAGCCTTGGTCAAAACACGTGTCTTTGTGGTAATAAAAACCTGTCACTTAGTAAGTATTCACTAGTGGTAGGCTTGAGAAAGACTGTATATCCTTAATTCATTCGAACTGCATAAAGACGATCAGGGTCATCTCCAAGGCAACGCACACAACATGTCTACAATCCCAGAAAAGAATGCAGGAATGATGAATAGGGATTTTTATGCAGCACTTTCATTGCTGATGTATTGTGTACATATGTCTAGAGCTACGGCATTCAAAACACAAAAGTGGGAAGAATAAGATATGACTGCACAAGCTTTATTGGTGCTTTGCTCCTTTAGGCACTGCTACGATGTAGAATTCAAACAGTCCACATGTCTGGTTTAAAATGAGCTTCGCTGTCCTTGCATTTAACTGCCTACAGTCACACTGACACACTACTGGCTGTGGATTCATTACTCAAGAGTTCTGCTGTTATAGAACTAGATGCACAGTGTCTAGCATAAGCACCCCCCCCCCCCCCCCCCAAACTAGCCTAGGGATTATATGTCATTAAATCTACCCAGTATAGCCCATAATATTGAAGTGGTGGAAAATATGAACATATTTTGCAAAATTATTTACACACAAAAAAAAAAGCAAAAGTAGTGATTGCATAAATATTCACCCCTGTCACTACAAAACCCCTAGATTAGTTCTGGTACAACCAGCTGCCCTCAGAAGTCACATAATTATTTAAACGGAGTCTAGCTTTGTGCAATTAAGTGTCATGTGACCTTAATATAAATACACCTGTTCCTGGAAGGTGTTGATAACCAAGAAGTTATCATAACAAGTCCAGGACAAAGTCCTGGAAAAGTATTAATCGGGGTTCGGGTATAAAAATTATTCCAAACTTTGAAAATTCTGCAGAGTGACATTAAATATACAGCAAGATTAAAAATACAACAAACAAAAAAACAGCACACCCGTGACTCTGCCTAACTCAGTGACCAGGTAACAAGGGGATGAGTCAGAGAAGCAACCAAGAGGCCAAGGGGAGCTCTGAAGAAGAAGCTGTTCACAGGACAACCACCGTCTCTACACATCACAAAGCTGGGCTTTATGGAAAAGCGGAGAGAAGAAGATTCTAAGGGGGTGAATACTTATGCAATGCACTGTTTAGGGTGGTGAAGATTAGGATTATCTTGATGTAGTCCAGCTACAGTGTTCTTGTTCTTAGTTCATGAATAAAGATAACAATGTTTGTTGTTGCAGTAAAGCAGGTAGCTGATGTAGGCGTATTGCTAACTCTGATTTTTACACGGAGTTATCTGACATCACCAACTCCCGGTAAGGCCCCGCCCACCACATACAGTTCAGAAATATATATCTATATAAAAAATTAAATCTACATTCTTTCAAATCCGCAGTTTGATGAGGATTGTTCTTTCTTTTGCAGTTAACCATAAATTTAGCACAGAATCTACAAATAATACTAATGAACTAATGAAGAAGTTAACTTTACAGCAGTGTTAAGTACTGTGGACGTGGATAGCCGTTACAATATGCAATGTATTTCATAATCTGTGGACGTCTTACCTAATTTTTGACAGATGTTTAAACTCCAGCCCTGCGCACATGGTCTGTCCGTCAGTCATTTGGAGGCGGAGCATTCTGGGAGCAGCCTGGGACTCCTCGTGTTCTTTTGGGGCGGCGACATTGCGTATCTTCAGCACCTGAAGGACACACGGGCCCTTCAACTGGCAAAAAAAACAATGAGAAGTTTATGAAAGAGTCATTACAAATATCCTAACCTGGAACAACCATGATTTATCTTCATATTTATCAACCGTGATATATTAAATAAGAGGCAAAACTGAAGAAGTTAATTAACACCGATTACACCACAACGCTGACGTATTCTCAAATCTGATTGGTCAAAAGGTGTTGATTCTTTTTTTGAACTTTTTTTTTATTTTATTTTTTTATAACAGCAGCTTGGCTAGTACTGGCAGCTGTAATTCAAATCACAGGTTTACATTAATGCTCTCGTTCTAATGTGTTATCATTTCTATAGTAACAGCTCTCTGTAAGGAGACATTTATTTAACATTTAACATGAAAGGAGTCTCCAGTGTCAGTGCTTTGTAACAGTCAGTAGGTTTTCCACCATGGGAAAGTCTTCAGGACAGAGGTGTTTGCGCTTTCAAGTTTCTCAAGAACACGACAATCTGCATTTTTATTTATTTATTTTTTGGTCTTATTATCTTCAAGAGAAGGAAAAAAAGAGAGACTAAGTCATAACAGGAACTAATTTGTTTTGGGGACATTCCATAACATTAAATGTGTAGAGAGTACATCATCACTGTTTAATAAATAAAAACATGTAATCAGTAGCAATCTGCTGTGGTATGAGAGGGATAAAACACTTCAGGACATGCCATTAACGGAAAAAAATAATCTTCAGAGTGGCAACAGAAACCGCGCTTCATGTTGCACCGCATTACACCACCCTGTCATTTATAAGTTTCCTTTAATAGCACACCTCTGAGTGTTTTATTCCTCATGCAGAAAATTGCAGTCATGTGTTTATGTAACCTGACTCTTTTTTTTTTAAGTGTAAATTTGCACTCAGTTGGCTTGAAATCAGCAATGTGAGCTTTGGGAATGTGATAACCGTTTGGCAAATCATCAACAACTACATTCTCACACCCATGGGTTTATTTTCATTTCCAGTTTTAGTGATTACTGAACAAATCATAAACTAAACAGGTTTATTCTGATGAAAAATCTAAAGCACACCGAATTATTTGCGTCAGAAAAATGATCCTGACAGCTCTAACTGCTGCACAAACACTCTCTTTTTTCTGTATTTTCCAGGTATTCCACAGAAACATTGCTCAATTCTTCTTGCAGGACTTTTTTGTGAAACCCGTCTCAAGACCTTTTTTTTTTTTTTCCCCCCCTCTGACACCTCCCAGAAAAGCCTGTCTGGATTAGGATTGGGTGACTGAGCAGACTGTACCATCACAAACAGCACTCCCTGTCTAAATATCCCTCTCTTGGCTAGACATCTGGCAAGGTCTCCTCATAACTTCTACAGGGAGTGAGTCAACATGATCCGAGGTCGGTCGCGCATTTCCTATAATTTCACTCCGTCAAGGAAGGAGGAAAGAAAAATGGCTGTTTAAAACAAATATGAATTCTTGCGATATCTCATCTACCTTCCTACAGGGACCTCCAGTGGCCACTCTGCGAAAGTGCCGGAATAATACCACAAACACACGTGGACTCACACACCCTCTCATTCACTTACACACTCACACACACACACACACACTTAGGTAAAATTACCTCCTCCACTCTGCCACTGTTGATATCAGCAGGTAGAAAACCTTTTCCAATAGATCTCAGATCAGTCTGTAATGGAGAAGCATAACAATCCATGAACAATCCATGTTTATCTGTTCTGATCGTTAATCTTTTACGACAAGACGACGTCACACAAACATCACAGACTTCACCATTACATTGTGCCTTGAAAGATTCAGAATTATTAAAAGAATGTTGCTTATCTTGTTATCAATGATTATATGTTTCAACATATGATGAAGTTTTCTGTAAGGAGATGTTTATATAACATTAATGGAAGGAGTCTCCAGTGTCAGTGCTTTGTAACAAGTCTTCAGGAAAAAGACTCGGTAACATGACAAGCTGTGTATGTTTTTGTCGTATTAGCTTCAAGACAGAGAAGAAAAAAAAAAAGGTTGGCGAGGGAAAGACTTTTACGTTTATCAGTGAGAATAAGAACTAACTTGTTCTGAGGATGTTCCACAACATTAAATGTAACTATAAACAGATAAAAAAAAAAGTATTATGTGTTGTTCTTTAATTAATAAAATATTGTAATCATTGGGAAATTTCTCTGGTATAAAGAAGAACAAAAACACTTCAGGACGTGCTGTTACAGGAAAATAATCAACGATGATGTGGTTTGATAGAGCCCGACACTGTTTCCACGCTGAAGTTGATTATTTTCATATAATAGCATGTCCTGAAGTGTTTTTGTCCTTTTTATACTACAGAAAGCGTTTTATTCCTTACTTTGTGAATGCGTAACAAGTCAAAATGGACATTTCCTGACAGGTCAGTCATTATACAGCAAAGAAAAGACTCAGAAACACACACTCTTCTACTTTTAACAAAACAAAATCCGCATTTGAACATGATGAAAGTCTCAGTTTCTCAGTTCCATATTTGAACATGGCTGGTTCTTATAATTTTTCAATGAGAACTTTTTTTAAAGTCCATAGTGATTTTCAAGCTATGACATGAACCATTCTAGTTCATGCAGTTTAACAACCTGGACTGTCTGCAATCTTCTGCTTATTCATGTTGACAATTTCACATTACGTTTTCAAGAATTACTGCTTAACAACCTTTAACAGTGAAACTATTCACTGAGAGTGTAAAACTATTAGGGGTATAACAATGCAAGGCAATGCCAGAATTAAATCAGAATCCTATTAATTATGTATCTAATGCAACTGAACACTTTGAACACTAGTGGTCCCAAACACAACAATCGGTCATTTTAGCCGACTCCGGAACTCTATTTCCGGTTAAATGACGCCTCAGGTGCGCATTACTATCAATTATTTTCACCCGGATAAAATATTTTGTTTATTCAGTCAAATTTTTTGGAAGAATTTATAAATGTATTTATTTATTTTTAAGATATGGTGAACCTGTAGGACATTTTGTTTACAATATTAAACCTCTGTTCTTTGCTATTCTTGATTTATTTAGCTTTATACAGACAAAAAAATGCACATTGTAATGCACTGTTTATGATTCAGAAATAAAAGGAGTCTTTTCAATCAGAATTTTTCTTCATTCAAATTTTGTTCAACATATTCCGAGAATTGAACTGAATCGAAATCGAATCGTGAAGCCAGTATCGTGAATCGAACTGAATCGTGACCGGAGTGTATCGTTACACCCCTAGAACCTATTTATTATAACTCCTTAAGTGCTACTGACTCTACAGTAAGGCAGATTAGACATTAAGGACTTTTCCTACACATACAGACTTACATTCAATGCTACATTGATGATGTCATTGAGTACCGCTTTCTCTTTCTCTGAAGAGCTTTTGCATTCGTCTATTCCTTCATCTGTGAGATACCTGACAGAAGAAAGACAGAAATCTGTTAATCAGTAGAGCGGCACAGTGCATTCGTTTCAGATATATTTAACTTTTTTAGAGCCTTCTCCTTTGTAAGTGTGCGATATTTAGTAGAGAAAACACCAACCGTATATCCGGTATTGGTATCAGATGTAAAGTAGTATAATAGCAGCCACTTATGTTACCATAACAACAGTGAGTACCTAGCTATTATAGTCAATATAGCTGTCAAGGAACTGTCAAAAGAAGTCTGGGATAAAGTTGTGGTAAAGCATCAGAATGTGATTATTAAAAAAATTGCAAGCTTTGAACATCCCGGAGAGTCACATTAAATCCATTATAAAAACTGAAAAGAATACGCCTCTGCCTAGAGGAGGCCATCCACCAAATCAGAGACAGCAAGGGTAACTCTGAGGGAGCATGAGAGATCCACAGCTCAGCTGAGAGAAGCTGTTGAGAAGAAAAACCATAACCTCTCCACAGAGCTGGGTTTATTACTGAAAAAAGGCATATGAAATCCTGTTGGAAGACTCAGCAGACATATGGAAAAGATTCTCTGGTCTCAAACTGAAGTTCTTGGCCTGGGAACAGAAGAGAAAACCCAACACAGCTCATCACTCCAAAAACACCATCCCCACTGTGAAGCACGAGGGTGGTAGCATCATGTTATTGGAATGATGGATGGAGCAATCCTAGAAGAAAATTTGTTCCAAGAGAATTAAGAGAGATTTGGGACTGAAGTGAAGATTCTTCCATAGTATTGGAGTGATTCAAAAGCAAAAAGCTGAATGTACTCAGCGAGCTCAGTCAAAGCCCAGACGTCAATCTGACGGTGTGACGTGAAAACTGATGCTCACCAGCGGACTCCGTCCAATCTGGCAGAGCTTGGGCACTTTTGCTGAGAAGAACGGGCAAAAATATATATCAGGATCCAGATGTGGAAAGCTGATAGAGACATATCACAGAGGACTTGCAGCTGTAATTGCAGCCAATATTGATGCAGTGGGGGTGAATACTTATGCAACCAACAATTATCTGATTGGTTTTATATTATTGAAAAATTGAAATAAAAAAAAGACAAAGACAGTAATTTCAGATAATAAACTACACGTGCACCAGAACTGATGTCTGCCAAAATACGGGTAGATAACCAGTAACAGCCGGTGTATCAATAGTAGCGGTAAACTAGCTGACGTTGCTAACTACTAGCTAAGATTAGCGTGCTAGCTAGCATACTAGCATATTTAAACTACCACTTTAGTCAGCTAGTTGTGGTTCTCATAGATTAATGATATATAGTAATGCTCCCACTGCTTCTCTCATTCAGCTAGTGATTCATTTATTAACGTCGTTTGAAGCCTTGTGTAGCATTACGCAGCTAGCTAACGTTAACCATCTGTTTTCTTCCCACCCGTATTCCGCCACCGAGCTCTGACTGGATGGTACTATCCCATCTCCTGTGCCAGGATTGGCTAACACGTCATACTCAGAAACGGTCCACCAATTAGACACACGCGAGCACAAACTTATAACCAATCCTCGCACAGGAGGCGGGGTTTCCCGTATTACGGGTGCTGCTATGACAACAGCGCGCTAATCTGAGTAGCTATCCTTTTTTTGTTGCTAACAACAGCTAGCTTGTTGTAAATACTCACCAGCCTTCTTTAGTGAGCGCTGAGCTCAGCTCCATCATCTTCCAGCTCGTAATAAAATGTCCCGTGAAAGCCAGCAGTCTATCTAAGTTGCTGTTTTGTCATTATTTACCGTAATGACGTTCGCTAACTGTTCAATAACAAACCTACTCTCCAAAAACAGATGCGACTCCTAAACTTCTGTAACGTCAGAGGTCAAAGGTGAACTGTTCCGGTTCCGTCATGGAGCCTCCTCAATCCCACATAGCAAAGTGCACTACATAGGGCTTAAATTACACACTACGTAATGCACTACAGTCAAGTCCACAGCATGACAATCAGCAAAGATAAATATTACATACAGAAACATTTCTTTTGTATTTTTTTTAGTCATTTTTCCTTTGTAACTTTTCCTTATTCATTTTTCTTTTGCAATTTTTTCTTTAACATTTTAAAAAATAAATTAGCTTTTTGTCTTTAGTTTTTTTTTTCTTTCATAATTTTTGTTGTATTTTTTCTTCTGTAATTTTTCTTTATAATTTTCCCTTAAGAACTTCTTTTGTAGTTGTTCTTTCATAATTTATCTTTACTAAATTTACTTTAATATCTAAATTTACTTTTCTTTGTCATTTTTCTTTTCAAAATCTACTTTAGGATTTTTTTCTTTGTAATTTTTTCTTTAACATTTCCTTTCTTCAGTAAGCTTTCTTTAGTATGTTTTCTTTTGTAATATTTCTTTAGGAAAATTCTTTTGTTTTTTAAATCATTTTTCTTTAGTAATATTTTGCTTTCTTTTTTTATTTCTTTTGTAATTTTTCTTTAACATTTTTAAAAATAAATTAGCTTTAGTAGTATTTTTCTTTAGTATATTTTCTTTTGTAGTTGTTCTTTCATCATTTTTCTTTAGTTCTTTTATCATTTTACTTAGTCAGTTTTCTTTAGTATTTTTTTATTCTTTAGTCATTTTTCTTTTGAAATTTTTATTCAGTAATTTTCCATCATTTTTCTGTTGCCCTTTTTTTTGTAATTTTTCCTTTTTATCATTTCATTAGTGTTTCTTTTTAGTAAGTTTTTTTAGTGCCCCATTTCCCAAACCTCCTGTCTCAGGACACGTTAATTAGTCCTCTCTCTCTCTCTCTCTCTCCCTCCCCTTCTCTCTTTCTCCACACACTGGAATTTGCTTGTTTTATATGTTCACTGACTGAAAGGACAAGAAACACAGAAACAAATTCTTTCCTTTATTTCAGGATAATTGCACATTGCAGTAATAACAGCAGTGGTGTTTTTTAAATGCCGACACAGAACCACACACTTCCATCCAATTATTCATGCTTTATACAATTAGTATATTCTATATAATTCTATATAATTCTATATAACCGCATGTGGCTGATCTGCTGTGACCTCTGAAGCTCACCGCTTACTCCGATTAGACATTTCCACTTTCAAAGTCAACGTCAGGTGTAAATAAATACACTGTAGTGACACACTCTCTCTTGTGCAGAGTTTGAGAACTTCACGCTGCAAACATCTCTGTGAATAAAGTAATGGCCCCCTCCTCCACAGCTCACTGTTCATCTGCTTATTTCATTCACAAAAACCTAACAGTAACATACTATTATAATATATAATACATAAATACTACATACTACTAATATATAATAATGCCATATTCATTTCGATAATGAAGAAAAGTGCATAAAAGTGCTATTACACCGCCAATCTAATGCTCAAATAATGATCATCTTATACCACAGCGCTGCTGAATTTGAATTCTCGAATCTGAAGGATGTTGATTCGTTTTCTATAACAGCGTCATCGTTTCTATGGTAACGACTTACACGTGGACTTGTTCAGCGAAAACTCCACGTAATCAAAGCCTAATGTTAATAAACGGATTCAAAAACACCACATGTTGTGGTAAAGTTTTCTATGAGGAGACGTTTTTTCATGGAAGGAGTCTCCAGTGTCAGTGCTTTGTAACAGCTGTAACTTTAAGTTTTACACCACGGGAAAGACGACGACTGGGTACAGCTGCTATAACTAAAGTGATAACAGGAAGTAACTTGTTTGATTTGTTCCATAATGTTAAATGTAACTACAAGTGGATAAAAACTATCTTTTATGAATAAAACAATTGCAAACTGCTGTGATATAAGAGGAATAAAACACTTCAGGACATCTTTTTACAGGAAAATAATCAACTACAGGGTGGTAACAGAAACTCCGCTTCACTTTGAGATGCATTGTCACCTCGTTGTTGATTATTTTTCTACAACAGCATGCCACATGCCAGGAATGTTTTGTTCAATATGTAGCTTCTTAAGGAAACAGGATGTTTCTGAAGGAAAATCTTTTCCTGACGTAGGACTTTCTGTTTCTCAGCAAATGTTGTAGATTTATAAACAGCTACAGTGCAGTTACTCGTGCGGTTTAATGAATAACACGTCAGACACAGTGCTGTGACAGAACGTACTCAGGAACCGTGTTCTCTCCTGGAACTGCCAGAACCACGAAGCTGCAGATCATCATCTGTTTGAAATAAAATAAAATAAAATAAAAACACTATCAATTGTAATTCAGTGTCTACAAGACACAGTGTAAGTGCACATGCTAGCTGACTATAATAACTGTATTTACATGAAGACTACAGGAGCATGTACAGTTTCCATGGTGACTAAGTCCTGAATATGAACTGCAGAATAACAGAGAGGGAAAATTGAACACGGTCTCTTGCCTGTGCGTTCGCCGCAACGCTGCAGTCCTCCAGGTCCACGCTGCCAGTGTTTCTGCAGGTCGTCTGAGCAGCTCGCACTTCTATGGAGTACTTCACCCGGGCAGGAGGGTAGATCTGAGGCACGCACACACACACACACACACACACACACACAAACACACACACAAAGCAAGAAGTTCAAAAGTCTTATATACGTTTCAAAACCTCTCTTTTTAATTTCTCATTTAATTAGAAGTCCCGTTGATTTGCTATTTATATTTTCATTTTATCATTATTTTTTCCCCCCACCATTTTCTCCCTGTTGGTCTTGTCCACTAATTCCACTAGATAACTCTCCCCTCTATCATACCACAAAGCGCTATCTGCCCTCTTCCACATACATGAGCTCGCAGATGCCCACGATTGGCTAGCATTGCTGTGACTGACGGGGAAAAGAGGGTATGCCGTCCCTCCCACCCAGAGAACACGAATCATTTTGCTCCCTTGGCTTCAGGACATGGATGAGATTTGTTTTATTTTTGTATCATCATTTTAAAATTCATTAAAACACCCACATTTCATTTTTACAGACAAATTCTGACCTATAGGTACGTTTTCCTTTTTTCACCCAGAAACCATGAGAGCATGCAAACTTTTGCACACAACTGCATTTCAGATTGTCTTATCATGCTGCACTGTCATACAGTGTTTATGACACTCCACATTTGACTCCGCATTCACGCCGCATTTGACTTACCTCGAAAGTCGGAATTACACCCTTTTCGAACTCTGTGCGTTCACGCTACATAGTGTAAAAAAAATTAAATCATGGATGCTTCCATGTCCATTTTTTTTTGCTAGCAACAAGCTAGCCAGCTAACTGTAATGAGTGATGTATAGTTACCTCTTCTAACAGCGAACTGTATAGTCAGTGTTAAACCTATAACAAGCGAATATGTCTATGTGGAGTGATCTAAAGCTAATACTTGTATATACAGTACAACTCATTTAAAATAATAAAAAAAAAGGTGTTTCCTTTGTTTTTTCCTATTCACAGGTCTGAAGTACGACCTTTAGTCAAAAGCTGATCATGTGACACCATGTTTTTGATGCAATGGCTGGATCTGGTAACATCTGAGCAGCTGATGCAGTAAACACTTCCAAATTTTTATTAATAATCTTACAAAAGGATAAGGGTAATCCAAGATTAAGTCCAGCACTGCAATATATTCAGAATTTGCGATACAAAATCACTTACTGTTTAGATTTGTAATTATACAGTATAGAGATATTACTTTTAATCTCTAGTGCAATATAGAATGGTTCTTTTATCAGCCTTGCTGCATAATTGCTGTTGCTGTTCTTTCGGCTGCTCCCGTTAAGAGTCGCCGCAGCGGATCACTGGTCCGCATGTTTTGATTTGGCACAGGTTTTACACTGGAGGCCCTGTCCGATGCAACCCTCCCATTTTATCCTGGCTAAAGGACCGGCACTGAGAGTGCACTCCCAGGGGCTGCGGTGGTGAGAGCGCGGGATCCTTAGAATCCTCCACAGGATCCTCTACACCATAGGGACCCCTTGCTGCATAATTACCCACCTTAAATATGCATTTTTGCTTATTTATTAAGAACTAAATGTCATGTAAGTACATACAGTACAGATGTCTAACCAAACTTGCTGTCCGAATCCACACATTTTCAAACAATAGGAAAAAAAAAAAATTTAATTAAGAAAAGCTGGATTTCGAATGGATGATGTGTCACACGGTTAAACCCTCCTATCCTTATAAATCTCAGAAGTAAGCATGGCTCATATAAAACACCTACAAGCATGCTGTTACAGGAAAATAATCAACTACAGAAAGACAGTGATGAAGTGGAGTTCATTACCCTAACTACTAACACAAAGTTGTTTAATTTCCAATAACAGCATGCATTTTATTTCTCTCATACCACAGCAAAGCAATATTTTTAATGTTTACATATTTTTAATTAATTATTGAATACATATTTTTAATTAATTATATGTTATAAGATGAGTAACTGAGAGTTTAAGATCAGCTTTAAGTGCAACATACCTGAGCAGAGTTAGACAGGATTTCCACGACTTTATACGCATAAGGATAGTTCGTCATGTGATTGTGGAACTCGATGGCAAAGTTAGCCACTTTGACTACATTTGGGTCGATGTTTTGTTCTGAGCTGCTCACAGACACAACATGAGCCATGAAAACAGCTGCCACGAGGCTCATCATGTAAGTCATCTTGGTATAATAAAGATCTGTGGAAATAAAAGTGGAAATCAGCAATTTTAACCAAACATAAGCCACCCACACTGCACCTCCTGATTCCTCTTGTGTCTTAAAAGCCCTGAAAAATGCTGCGATGTATCCTTTTGCTTTCTGGAGAATCTGGAATACATCTTCTCCTAGAATCCTAGACTGCTGTAATAAAAATGCAAGAACTCTTTATTTCACTGAAGAACTCTTTATTTCAGAAAAATGTTTATTTCACTGTTTTTGTCCACTCGTGATGCTCTGAAACTTAGCAACATTGAGAAAGGCTGTTAGCTCTGCCTATTCCACACAATCCACAATCATGTTGTCTTATATCCATGAAAAGTTTGTTTCCTTATATATACACTATATTACCAAAAGTATTCGGTCACCCATCCAAATGATCAGAATCAGGTGTCCTAATCACTTGG
>CM075013.1:5625790-5649992 GCA_037576675.1 Pangasius sanitwongsei | reverse complement strand
GTTCCTAATCCTGTCCAACCTTGTCACTCCCAAAGAGAACCTCAACATCTTCAGCTCTGCTACCTCTAGCTCTGACTAATTATGAAATACAGTATGTATTATATTCTTAATATAACAACATTTTGTAGATTTTGATGGCTGTGTTAGGTTTTGGCAAAAAATCATTTGTTTCTCTACATTTGTGGAAATGAATGCGTGCTCTCACATATCTGCGCTTAACTAATGTAATCGGTGTAACACGGAATTCCTGTCCAGGGTGAATAGACTGAAAAATCTTTCATTACTGACATTTCAGAAAATGGAAATGGGGTGTTTGAGAATGAAACTCTTAATATATGTAAATAAAGGCACATCTGGACTGTGCATTGAACAGAATATTAAAGGAGTTGAGTAAAAAATAAATCTCCAGACATGAGCTTGACACGTGTGCTGAACATGTTTAGACTAACGACAATACTGGCACAGTGTTTTTTTGAGTCTGGTGTATGATTGAAAGTCAATTCAACATATGAAGGTATTCAAATATTAGGCAGAGTTTATTCTAAAAGAAAAGACTGACATGTCATCAGCAGAAGCAGGAAAGAAGGTCTGTCTGTGCAATTCAAGCACAAAACGAATATTATATTATAATGAACATTATAAGTCGAGCAGTGTATAGGCTCATACGACTGGTCGAAGCAAACAAAGACATACAAAAAGACTTTTTAAAAGAGTAGTTTAATTTGTGTTATCTACATGAGAATTCTAGTGTGTGAGCGCACATGTGTGTGTGAAGAAAATGTGTGGAAATGAGATGGATACCAGAGTCAAACCGGTCCTTACTCAAGGTCTTACAAACGTGTAGGTGAACCCTAAGCTATCAGAATAAAAACGACTGGGTATAATCAGAACATTATTATTAAAGATAATCAAACATGAATATTAATATTAAAAGTCCACTTGTGGTAAGATCAATGGAAACACTTACCCGAAAATTTAATTTAAACATTATACTTATACAATATATGGCCAAAAGTTTGTGGACACCTGACCATGACACCCGTATGTGCTCCTCTCATTCCAGATTTAGTCCCCTTTTGCTGTTACAATAAGCTCCACTCTTCTGAGAAGGCTTTCCACTCGATTTTGGAGCATGGATGTGGGGATTTATGTTCATTCAGCCACAGGAGCATTAGTGAGGTCAGACAGTGATGTTGGGTGAGGAGGTCTGGGGTGCAGTCAGTGTTCCAGTTCATCCCAAAGGTGTTCAGTGGGGTTGAGGTCAGGGCTCTGTTCAGGACACTCGAGTTCTTGGACATATAGTGTAACTCTAGTGCAAAACTCAAGAAGAAAAGAACAGATGCCAAACATGCCATGGACAATAGACTACATCTGGTGTAATGGGGGCAGCTGTGGAAAGTTCATTCCTGCTAGAAGAACTCCTTTAATCTGGATCCAAGGCACCAGCCGGTTCCACAGCAAACGCTGCTTCAAACAGGACTAGATATTTCGGTAATAAACAAACAAATAAGTAAGTAAATAATCCACTTTGTCTACTTACCAGTTTAAAATTATTTCTCTGAGTCTCTTTCTGAATGAGTTTAGCTTTTTCAAGAGCTTTCCTCTCTGCTCGAGAAAGCCCGCTTTGCTCTGTTTGTGACTCCATACTTGCTATTTCTTTCATTATTCGCGATACAAACCGGAACAGACTTTAAATTTCAAAATAAAAGTCACACAACTCGCCTTGACTTGAGAATGCAAAATAAATAGCGTTCTAATGATTATTGGTTATCAGTGCAATTTTTTTTGATACCACAGTGCTGCTTAATTCTCAATTCTGATTGATGTAGATTATGTAAGAAATAACACACTCCATATAAAAATAATGCACGCCAGGGAGAGGGGTGTGATGCAGCATGATGCGCAAGAGGAGTGCCGCCACCCCAACAACATAAAATAATTTTCGTATAACAGCACAGATTGTGTTGGAGTGTGTTGCTCGGCTTATACCACAGTGATTTGCCAATGATTACAATGTTTATTTTATTCATGAACAAAACAATGTGTATTTTAACAATATATAGTTGATTTACTGTTGTTGAACATCTGACAGACAAGTTATCTACCTTATCAGATAAGGTATCTCTATTATATTATAGCTTTTCAGCCCGCGATAAAGTTATTCTCTCACCAGCCCCTTTCTCCCTGTCTCAAAAAAAATGCAGCTTTTCATTTTACCGAGAAACTGGAAAACGTAAATTCCTCTGTCCTGAAGACTTTTCTGTTCTGAAAAACTTCGTAAAGCACTGTAAGTGTTTCAAAGAGCTTACAAACAAGACTCCTTACATAAATGTTAAATAAATGTCTCCTAAAAAAATTTTAAATATCCCTGTGTAAGTTGTTACTATAGAAACAATAATATATTAGAACAAGGGCATTAATATATACCTATTACAGCCATATAGTTACATTTAATGTGCAACATCCGTGACACAAGTTAGTTCCTGTTATAACTTATGTTATAGTAGCAACTGTTATAACAAGTTGCTGTTGTAGAAAATGTATCAACACCTTCAGATTTGGGAATTCACAGCACTGTGGTGTAATTTTCTATAACAGAAGCTCTGACAGTATGACAGCTGCAAATCACAGGTTAATATTAATGCACTCGTTCTAATATGTTCTTGTTTCTATAGTAACAGTTCATACACAAGGACTCATATGGCAGACAAGCACATAATCTAATGTTTATAATTAATAACAGAGTAAAGAGAAGTGAAGGATTAGGCGAAATTTTTTGTAAGGAGACATTTATTTCATGTTTATGGAAGGAGTCTTCTACGTTTTCTGCCACATGAGAGTCTTCAGGACAAGAGTTTATGTTTAGTGATAACAGCAACTTATTTCATGGATGTTCCACAACATTAAATGTAACTATAAATGGATAAAAATGTATGTATAGTGTATCATTCTTTAATAAATTACAATTTGCAATTTATGAAAAATTGCTGTAGTGTAAGAAGAATAAAACACTTAAAGACGGGCTGTTAAAAGAAAATAATCAACAATAATTTGGTTAGATGAAGTGGAATTGCTGTTAATTATTTTTCTATAACAGAATGCTCCAATTGATTCCTTACAAAATTAACACCGTTTGACCAGATAACACATTCTCTATCTGAGGATTTTTATTTTAATTTATTTATTTATTTATTTTTAAAGAGGACTATTATGTTGAAATGTATAGATTAAACTTTCAGTCTTCGCCTTGAGGAGGTCCTGGTGAAAACAGGAACATTTGTAGAGCGTTAAGTCGTCTGTTTAAAAAAATAATACTAATAATAAAAGCAAAGGGGAAAAAAAAGAAATTCACATAAAACAATTTTTTTAAATCTGAATTTAACGAACTGCAGTGTGCGCGAGACACATTTACGCGCGCATGACCTGACCGTTGAAAGCGCGAGCTGTTTGAAATTTCGGGCTCTCACGAGCTAAGGCTCACTCGCTAGTTAGTTAGTTAGCTAGCTAGGTGGCTACCGTTAGCTGCTCGGCTAACAGGAATAACAACAGTAACGATAATGAGCTCCAGCACTAAGGTGGTCCAGGTGACCAACGTGTCTCCGAGCGCGACCTCGGAGCAGATGAGGACTCTGTTCGGCTTCCTGGGAAACATCGACGAGCTGAAACTGTTCCCACCAGAGTGAGTACAAAACGGCAGCGTTCTGCTGCGCTTAAAGACGTCGCTTTAACGGCGGAGTGCCGAATGGATGCCTGATGAAACACGAGCGCACTACATAAGGCGCAGGAGCTGTTCATTTTAACGCACTATGTAGTGCACTCAGTAGGGAGCAGCGAGGCATTTGGAATGCAGCCAAAGTCTGTGTTAGCACAGCTAGGTATGGTTATAGCGTACTGCTGCACGTGTATTACTTTAAATAATTATGAGCTATAACTAGTCGAAAACACCAAATTAATAACAATAAAAGCGAGTTTATAAATATATCTTTCTAATGTCGAATTTTGTTTATCAAATGTACCTTAATGTTAGACTGTAAAATTAAAAAAAAAAAAAAAAAACCTAAAACTTCCAGAAATGAATACAGATTTAATAAAACAGGGTTATATATCTACCTGTTTGTTTGTTTGTTTACTTGCTTGCTTACTTATTTACTCTTATTAATTACTAGAGATAGTAATTAATTAATTACTATTTATTTACTTCTTGATTTGCTTATTTATTTACTCACTTATTTACATATTTAGTTAGTTATTACTGCCTAATTTACTTATTCACTCACTTATTTACTTGTTTACTCATTTTTTTACTTATTTATTCACTTATTTACAAATTTAGTCAGTTCTTTACATATCTGATTAATGACTTATTTACTTTATTTATTTTCATACACACTCCTTTATTTACATATAGTCAGTTATTTACTTATTTTACTGACTGATTTATTTAATTTTTAGCTTATTTACTTAGTTATTTACATATTTAGACAGTTATGTACTCTATCTACTTGCTTACGTTTTTTTCCCTCTCTTATTTACATACTTATATATTTAAAAATTCTGGTCATTTTTATGAAATGTGTTTAAATTATCCCAGTAACACTAATATGTTTCCTAATTTAAAGGTCAGTTCAAAAAAACAAAATTAAAAATGTCAGCTTTAATCATGAATCTAAATGCAAATGTAAACTAGGACAAGTGCTGTGTATATATATGATAGAAAACATAAATAATAATAAAAAATAATAATAATAAAAAGCTTTACTGGTTCCAGTACATCTTCTTTTTTAAAGGTACAAAGTTTCTATTTAGTGTACATAGGATAATTTGAATACTTTCCATATAGCTCACCAACCTAAAACCAGCCCTTATTATTATTTTTATTTATAATAATAATTTAGCTAACTTGTATTCTTTTCTTTTGTCGTTTCCACCTGTACAAAAACATCCGGCTGCACTGCAGTTCAGGTAGGATGTATAGACATGGAGCGTCTGTGAGTTATTTGGGATATAAACTATACGGAAAGTATGAGATTTAAGATGGCGTGATGGGAGCAGGTGTGTCTAAACGTTATACGTACGTCTTGCAAAAGCCTTTATATTTTCTTCCAGTGATTCTCCCTTGCCTGTGACTTCCCGTGTCTGTTTTGTAAAGTTCCTCGAATCTGAATCAGTTGGCGTTTCGCAGCATCTGACGAACACGGTCTTCGTGGACAGAGCCTTGATCGTCGTCCCATTCGCTGAAGGTTTGTGTCTATCCTCACAGCAATCATGTCCCAGCAGATAAAATGTATAATCAGTAAGCAAAGAAATATATGAGTAGGGGTAAGCCGAATAGAAACAAATAAACCTTTCTTTTTATTTATTTTTTTTTTTTTTAAGAGTGCTTGCATATTACATATGCATATACATTTAGTGTGTTTTAATGGAATGAAGCAAACATGCCATGGGTTTTAGGTTATGTGAGCTGCTAAACTGAGCCAAAGGACAGAGCTGTAGCGCTACAGAAATGCCATGTGGTCATGGTTTCTAGATAGAAACACTACAAAATACAATGTTCATGCTTTTATTTTTTCTGTTTACATCCATAATCTAAACCGCACATCAGCGATATTTCAGTCTGTAGCCTGTTGTAACAAAACATGTGCTCTGGTGTTGGTTAGAAAAGTGAAAAACTCATTGGATTCTTATCAAGTTAAAGAATTTGGTGTAAAATGGGTTTTCCCGAGCCCATGGGTTAAGCAAATATGGAGCCGCAACATACCTACAAGCTTCAGGTCAGTCAGCAGCAGGTAGCCTACATTTACATTTACATTTATGGCATTTGGCAGACGGCCTTATCCAGAGCGACTTACAAAAGTGCTTAGAAGTCTGTCAGAAATACATTCTGAGCCTCTTAGTCTATACTAACCAGAGAGAGAACGTTGCACTATATGGCCAAATGTTTGTAGACACCTGATCATGACACCCATATGCACTTATCTCATTGCAGATTTAGTCCCCCTTTGCTCTTACAATAACCTCCACTCTTCTGAGAAGGCTTTCCACTAGACTCTGGAGCGTGGCTGTGGGAGTTTGTGTTCATTCAGCCGTAAGAGCATTAGTGAGGTCAGGCAGTGATGTTGGTGAGGAGGTCTGGGGTTCAGTCAGTCTTCCAGTTCACCCCAAAGGTGTTCAGTGGGGTTGAGGTCAGGGCTCTGTGCAGGATGATCGAGTTCTTCCAATCCAACCTTCACACACCATGTCTTCATGGAGCTCGCTGTGTGCACAGAAGCATTGTCATGCTGGAACAGGTTTGGGCCTCTTAGTTTCAGTGAAGGGAAATTTAAATTTTACATCATGCAAAGACTTTCTATACAATTGTGTGCTTCCAACTTTATGGTAGAAATTTGGGGGAAGAACCACATATGGGTGTGATGGTCAGGTGTCCACATACTTTTGGCCCTGTAGTATAGGATGACACTGCAAGCGTTGTTGCTTGCTCGCTGCATTTTTTTTTAAAAATATGCAGTAAGATGACTGGAGGCTAGTCTGTCATTTATATGGGTTATTAGTTATCACATGATTATTTTTTACTTAGATTCATCGTTAAAATGATGTTTAAAAATCTCAACCTGTATGTGTGGTGGTCTGGGAAAGCTGTCAAATTTGATCATTTTCTACTGTATATAGTTCTGAGAGCTACGCTCTCTTTCCTGAATGGAAGTATGTTTCTCTTTTGCATGTATCTCAACCACAAGTACATGTCTAGCATTTTAAAAGTGATCAGGGATAAAAATCACATTTTAAACGTTTCGTTCCAATTCCACTGAATATATTTGATGCCCAATGATAAATGCTTCACTCTACATTTATAACCTAATCTAGTTATGAAAAAGCATTACTGCTAAATTTAAAATAATTATAAGTTTACAATGGGAAATGAGTTTTCACTTTGATTATCAGCATCATCCACGGAAATCTCTGGCCCTGTTCACACCTGGCATTAACATTTGTCTGTCAAGCGCATTTATTATGCCTTACTGGCTATTTCAAAAGTTTTAATGGCATGGTCTAAGGCTAACAAACACAAACAAAACTTATAAATAAATGAGAGATGAGATGACAAATGAAACTATGAAAAACAGCTGCGTTTATCTCTGATAATCCGATTACAGATTAAATTTATTAACCTAATGGCCGTTTCATTATGGCATGCAACTATACAAAAGCTTGATCTAAATGTGACAAAAGCACTCTTAGCTAGCAAAGGTTTAGATGTCTTTAGGCAGACTGACAGCATTCACTGCTGTGTTTGTTAAGCCCGATGTGATCTTTGCAGGAAGATGCCATGGCAAGGTTATACGGTAGCTTAAAAAAAACTTTCCACGGCCTTTTTTCGTAAAATATATTTACAAATGTCAAAATATGTTGTTGGTAGAAAAACTCAATTTTGACCAGACACAGATTTTTTTTTTTTTGTAATTTTTGGCTGTTTTACAGAATTCAGATAATGGGTTTTCCCAGGCCACCACAATTTTTTTTTCTAATTTTGCCGCTGCAAGTTGAAAAGATTGCTGAGTTTTGTTGTAGAATGTTCTGTTTATCTTTTCCACAAGAATCCCAAAAAGCCTGAGAACCGTATTAATGGTGGTTTTCTGTTTTTTTTTCTTCTTTGTTGTTGTGTTTTCCAGTTGTTTGTCCCTGATTCTACCAGTGCTATAAACCAGACCCCGCCGAAAATGCCATCCAACAATTTTATCCTCTGCAGCCCGTCCTGTTTCTCTCTCACTCTGTGTCTCTGTCTCTCTCTGTCTCTCACTCTCAGTAAAATGTTGATTACAGTTTGACCCCATGGAGTCTCTCACAACGTCCATTATTGAATTCTTTTGTTGATTGTTATAAAAAGTGGGCTTTTGCTGGCAGGTCACACTTGTCCTCTTCCTCAGTGTTTCTCACACAGACATCTACACTTATCATAAGTAATTTCAGATGATTACAAAATGGATGCCAGTAAAAGCCCCCTGGAAAAAAAAAAAAAAAGAAGTCTGTTTTATGTCCAGTATGTAGGGTAAGTTAGTCCATTAGTAATGAAACTGTCCTTTGATGTTGATCCCGAATCATAAACTCTGTTTTGTCTATTTTGATGTTTTTGTGTGCTTTATAGCGAAGCAGTCGACGTGAGTCGCTTGTTCATAAAACAGCTAATGAAAATTGAAAGCAGCTCCCCTGGACAACCGGCTGTGTGCTTGCTTACATTTGGTTCATGACTTAGAAAAAGTTCAGGTGATAAAATCTTGGCAGTGTGTCTAGTGACATTTTTTTTTTTTATAGTATCATGCAATTTTGTAAAAGGTCCTCTGAAAATCGAGCCTTGATGTAAGTGCAAATATAGACTTGGCCAAAATTAGATTGTATTCTAAGGCTTCTGGGTCTGTTTTATGGAACAGACATAACGGAGCGATTGATTTCTGTCTCTGACCTGCAGGAGTGATCCCCGATGAGTCCAAAGCTCTGTCACTGATGGCTCCAGCCAACGCCGTCGCAGGAATGTTGCCAGGCGGCGGGCTTCTCCCCACACCCACTCCAGTGCCATCTGTAAGCATTGCTCTTTCTCGGTCCCTGCTTCTGACACACTGTTAACATTTGTATCCATCCAAGTGTCTCCTGTGACAGATTGGTGGTGTTCCTCTTGGCTCTCTGGGTGGGCCTGGCATGGATGCTATGGCGGCTTTAGGCATTCCTGGACCCAATATGAACCCTCAGGTCAGAAAAAGCTTTTTTCAAAGCTCTTGAATATAACACTGTGTAGTCATGTTTATTCACTGCACCAAACCCAAAACATCTCTGTGTTTTATCTCTAGTCTTTGTCGGCGGAGCAGATTATGAAGCTCATGGCATCAATGGATCCCAAGTAAGCCTGTGAAGAGCTCTGTGTCTTAGTTTTTAAATCTCTAGGATGTTAAAGGAACCATTTAGGGGGAAAAAAGAACCAGATAATTACAAATACAAATTTCCCCATTAGCCCAAGTGTAGAAAGACATGTTTGGTGTCCAAAGTTTGCTTTTATTTTTTTAGTTTTGCAATGTAGCGTTAAGCTTAGCAGTGTGCACACTGCTGTCTAAAGTATTATTCAGACAGGATAAGGTTTCCTGTCATACATTAGTAATTATGATCGATTTGCACAAGATAAGCGATCTATGTATAAATCACAGAAATGGGCTCTTCATGATGTAGACTTAAATTTCCATATACTAACTCCACCTCATTTTATTACAAACTGATTGCTTTGTTCTTTATTATAAGCGCTTGTAGTGTACGTGATCATTAGTAGGTCATATGACCATGACATGTAGAGTATATAGGCTGTAGCTGTGCTAAAACCCCACTAACTTACCTAAAACCACTGCTTTCTCTGACAAGTCCTTTTGTCTGTACTTTATTCTCCTGCATTTTAAAATCGTTTTGGTTTCAGCATGAGACGATAGGAAAGTCCATTTCCTGGAGTGTCTTTATATTGAAGAGAGTGTAAATCTTTACCAGCACGTCAGTTCGGACGGATTATATACAGTTCATCTGGGGTTATTTCTGCTAGTCATTTTATAGAAAGTAAAATACGGCATAATCTCTCCAGACAGGTGAACGCACAAC
Organism: Pangasius sanitwongsei; assembly: GCA_037576675.1. Lineage (NCBI taxonomy): Eukaryota > Metazoa > Chordata > Actinopteri > Siluriformes > Pangasiidae > Pangasius > Pangasius sanitwongsei. The sequence goes on along the minus strand of CM075013.1, from coordinate 5,640,368 downwards.
CCATTTAAAACGATGACATGTCAGATGCAGACTGGATTAAAATCCCAGAGATACTCTGATAGTAATTATAGGGGTAGGAATTAACTACAGATTGAAAACAAATTGGAACTACATTTATTTCACCTGAAGATTTCACCTTCCTGGAACAGAGCAAAACCAAACAGAGGATTAAAAGCAATTTGGCCTCAAGATGGAGCTGTGTTTAGCTCTGCATTGTGCCTTGTGTCCATTTTAATCTGTGATCGACTACATCTGGGGTAAAAGGGATATTCTGTAGAAATGTACTTTGTGGCCAAACCCTTGATAAATGACCACAGAGTAAAGGAGTCTAGCTTACAGTGTTGCTATTTTATTACAGGTTAAATCCATTGGCTGCTGGTTTAAACCTAAACGCTGGACTAAAGGCAGATGCGTCGAACAAGGAGATTGAGGAGGCCATGAAGAGGGTGAGAGAGGCCCAGTCTCTGATCTCTGCTGCCATCGAGCCTGGAAGTGAGTGCTAGTACATCATTAGAAACATTATTATAGTCCAGCTGTGAAACAGCAGAGGAGTGAAAAATACCTTCCCACAGAGACATATTAGAGCTGTTCAGACTGCACTGTTTAATACTGAATACTGAATCCGATTTAGTATTAAAGTCAAAGGACAGAAAATCTCTACTTTCAAACCCCACGTCCTAATGCATGTTTATTGAAAGACATTTCCAAACATTCTGGCAAAAAAGGCTTACTATAAGCATGAAAAAGGATCTGAACAAATTCATAAGTTATGGCCTACTTCAATTTATTTGAAAATGATGTATGAAATTTATAATGAAAATCAAATTGAAGCACTTGGAGGCACTCTTTTTCTGAGGCTGAATTTCAAATACTGCTCTTTTTAGCACACAGTGCACTACATAGATAAAAAATTGTTACCTTATACCCTGTGCAGTGCACATATATACTAAATCAGAAGCCTGTCTATTAGAGGGCAAAAAAACACATGCTTGCATGTGAAGCCAAAGCATTTTAACAAGGATCCTAGGTCACCTAAGAAGTGTACAATCTAAAGTATGAAAAGGAAATATCAACAGAGCTATTGCTGTGTCTAAATAAATCAAAATGAATCTGAAAGTTTTTTTTTTTTTTTAAATTAATTATTTTATGATAAAATTGATACTGCTCTCCTGGCAATTTTTTTTTGCTTAGGAAAGTGACACAATTATCAACTTTAAAAGAAACCTGACAGCCCTAGACTGCATTGCATCATTTTATTAAAATGTGTTTTTCAGATAAGAAGGATGACAAAAGGAAGCATTCAAGGTCGAGGTCAAGGTCACGGAAGAAGCGATCGAGGTCTCGCTCCAAATACAGGTTTGAGAAAACACTTTCTCACACTGTTGTGCCTGTAAGAGTGGTGCAGTGTGCGCGTGACACGGTGGGATGCTGGTGCTATTTTGCAAACTCGTGGTCTGTTGCAGGCGTTCCAAGAGCCGGTCACGGCGGCGGTCTCGCTCCAGGAGCAAGAGGAGGTCTAAGAGCCCCCGCAGGAGGCGATCTCACTCTAAAGACAAGAGGAGGCGCTCCAGGTCAAGGTGGGTAGAGTAAGAGAAATGTAAAATTGCACTGACTAAGGTGAAAGAGTGAACTTAAGTGAACTAAAGACAGAAAGAAAGACAAATAAAGTCACTTTCCAAGCCAAATGACACCAAGATCAATCAAGCAAATGTATTTTAATGCACCTAGAAAAGTTTTTTAAAAGACCCCTGAGCTAGAATATTGTTCCTCAGATTGCTTGCCAATAAGCATTATGTTTGTTTTCTTCATGTAGGGATCGGAGAAAGCGCTCGAAAACTCCACCGAAGAGCTACAGCAGCGGCAGACGCTCCCGCAGCAACAGCCGGTAGGTTCCAGGAAATCTTACGGCATGTGACACACATTTAATTTTTTTTTGCTTGGCTCGAACATATGAGACTTAATTCTCTTTGCACAATGGTAGATTGATAGTGCAATCCTGCGTGTCACTGCCTCAGAGAGGTTAGAGGAGAAGAAGCACTTTAGTTTGAGCAGTTTGCGCTGCAAGCATAAAACCTAATTCAGAAAATGTTTTTTTTTTTTTTTCCCCCTCCTCTTTCCTTCAGCAAACGGCACAGGAGGAGCCGCAGCATCTCCCACTCGCCGAAAAAGTCCAGATCTCCAAAGAGGAGGCTCTCTAGATCTCCTTCTCCCAGGAGGTATAGCTCGGCTGTTCAGGAGAAAGAAAAAAAAAAACTATGACCTGTCTTAGAAATAATAATATACATATGAACATATTATTTTCTTATATGGAGACACCAAAAATCACTCCATATACTGTCTAAACACACTGGAATGTAGCCTTCGTTATCATGTTTGTGGACTTAGCATGAAGTCCCTGCAGCTACAGAGTAAAATCAATTAAAAGTTGACCAAAGCCTGTTTAATACTTTTTAGTATACGAGTTCCTCAGTTATTTGTCTTTACCTTTCCTTTTATAGACGAATATTTATGTTGCAGTTGAAGTATTCATTTTAATTACATGGAAAGGAATTATTTATAAGCTACAGTGCTTAGAAATGAAAGGAACAGAAGAATCTAATGCCTTCTGAGCAACAAAATATATTAAAACCTCAGTTTTAAATTGCCGAAATGTGACCATGGTAGAAATAAGATTTGCAAGGAATAAAACAATTTGGGGTGTGCTGTAGTAGACAAATAATCAGCGATCAGAGTTACGACCCAAATTAATTATTTTCCTTTAACAGTACGTCCTTCCTTTAACAGTATATAAGGGTGTGTTATTCCCCTTATATAACCACGGCAATTTTTTTTTTTTTCATTATTATTGAACAGCACTTAATACTTTTTTTTTTATCTGATTATAGTTACATTTAATATTGTGGAACATCTGCAAAACATCAGAGCGGCTATAAACCAGCCTCTGTACTTTTGTGACTGTTCCAGAGTGCTGACACTGGAGACTCCTTCCATAAAGGCTAAATAAAATGTCTCCTTTATATGGTTTAATATGAATATAAATTTGCAGCTCCTATATAGAAAATGAATCAACACCTTCTGCCCAAGTAGATTCCAGAAAAAAAGTAACAGATAAGTCAGAGGCAAAGAAGTCTTAAATAATCTTAAATAAATTATCTTAATAAATTATTTATCAATTTTGTCTATTTCAGGCATAAGAAGGAAAAGAAGAAGGACAAGGAACGCGAAAGAGACCGGGACAGAAAAGAAGACCAAAACCGAGACAAGAGGGAACGTTCCACCAGCAAGAAGAGCAAAGACAAGGAGAAGGAGCGAGACAGGAAGTCAGACGGCGAGAAGAGCGACGTGAAGGTCCTTGAAACGTTACAGTTCTCTGATCTCTGACTTAGAACCCGAACATCGATCTTACGTCTGACTCGTGTCTCTCCTGCAGGTGATCCGGGATTATGATGAAGAAGAGCAGGGCTACGACAGCGAACATGAAGAAGAGCGGGAAAGGAGCCCAGACATGGCGCCGTCTCCACACGCCGACGGCGCTGGGAGGGGAGAGTCAGACCAGCACAGTGACGAGCAGCAGGACGAAGACATGGACATGAGTGACTGACGGCATGCACAGGAGTAGCACATGATTCTGACATACCTTTTAAAAAATTCGCTCATGTAACACTTGTGGTTATAAATTAAAAGTGATAGTTTGGCCAAAAATTAAGTTACTTTAATTTTTCCCTTACAGCAAATGTAGTCAGTTAGACCAGACGTGTTTCGTGTCCACAGCCTGCTCCTTTAGTTTTGTACTGGAATGAGCCAAAAGATGTGTTTTGAGGTGTGTGTGTGTGTGTGTGTGTGTGTGTGTGTAATGATTCAGGTTTTCAGACGTCTGGCTGATCAGCTACATTTGGAATAAAAGGAGCATTGTGTTAACGTCACAGCTATCACTTTAAGGTTATTCACTGCGGAGCTGATGTTATTGGTGAAAAAATAGTATTTTCCATCACATTCACTAGAATGTTCCTTTTATGACTTCATCTCCCTCCATACTGCTGTACTCACCTGTAAAATGTAGTTTTAGTTCTTTTAATATCCTGCCATCGATCCTTCAGTACTTTTTTTCAGTGTAAAAATCTATCATCGGAATATTTGTGTGCTGATTAGTTATTCACATTAAACAAAACTGACTCGCTTTCCATTTCACACAAGTTAATCATATATAAAAATCTGACGTGCTGCGTGTGACACTTCTTACTGTCAGAAGCTGGGGAGTGTTTGCAGGGGTGCTGTGGAAAAATCACTGCACTTGGCTTTTTTTAATTTCTGATTTAATTTAAAGTTACAACTGCTAATGTTACTGTGAATATTACTGGTCAGTAGGCTTGATTTGAATTTTTTTTTTTTTTTTTCCTGCTCGAAGGTTACCATTTAAAACAATTGCGTTAAACGATTTAATCATCCACAACCAATAGGAACGGAGAAAACATTTCCACCATTTCAGGATTAAGAAGGAGAGAGATATGGGAGAGAGGAATAATATTACTGACCGTGCAGATGGGAGTGTAAATTGGAATTGTAGAGAAGATTAAATCGATATATCGCACAAGCCTACTGGTCAAATATGTTTGTTGCTTTTTTTTTTTTTTTTTTTTGCACAGCCATGTGTTTTTTCATATCCCCAGATTGTAGATTTCTTTAGAGAATGGTTAATTATGGTTATTATTTGCAGTGTTGTGAAAGTTGAAAATAAAACTTTAAGTCTTGTGATTTATTACTTTACTTTATTTGTGGTGATAATGGTTTGAACTGTAACAAGTCCAGAACAGTCTGTGAGCTGGTATATTTACAGGTGTCTGAGCCAGGAAATCAGCAAACGGTTTTGGACTCCAGGACTGAAACTAAGGACTCGGTATTTAGAGCAATAAAAGAAGGTGTTCCTGATTCTGGATACTCTGCATTCTGAATAGTTCACTTCTAATCCATATCTAACACGCTTCAGGATTCAGCTGCTTTTTTAGACCTCGATTAAGCTCTAAACTGTAGATTCATGGTCAGTTTTAATTTTAATTCTTCAACTAGAGCTGTGCATCGAGACTGAGACCCTGTGGGATACAACAAAAAGGTCGTTTGTCTCATGTGGGCAGTCAGATATAAAGCTCATGGGATTAAGTAGGGCTCGGTGACTAACACAGGAGTGTGCTGGACACAGCAGTTTGCTCCTGCTTCACAATGCTTCTGCTGCATTTGTTCATTCATCTACAGCAGGGGTGTCCAATCTTATCCACAAAGGGCCAGCATGGGCGCAGGTTTTCATTCCAATCAAGATTGGACACCCCTGATCTATAGTAAATGCTTTATTATGGTCAGGGATACTGTGGTTTACTGATTTTTTTTTATATTTTGGGGAAATATAACCAAATAAGCCTATTAGGATAGGTATAAAAATAACAGAACGGGTGGGATTGGTCAGAATTTGCTTGAAGAGCTGTAAATATTTTTAGTAATAATACATTTATCATGTTTTATTAATATTAATTCTGAAAAGCTTGATTAAGGGTTAAAAAAAGGATAATGAATTATAAAGGGTGTTCTATCATATGGACAGGAACGCCCCCATTAGTGAGTGCAGCTTAGGGCTGTGATAAAGAGTGATTGCATTTCAGTGTGGCGTGACTGCAACACAATGATGGAGGTGAAATGCAATGCAGCGGAAGGGAATTACATTCACTTCTGACGCAAAGTCAGCGTTTAATTCTTATAAAAGCAATCCCTTGCTGATCCACTTCTCTGATCGAGAGATCGAGCAACGCAAGAGCAATGCAGTGAAGGCTTTGCTTTTCAGTGTGTAACGTTTTCTGTGGGACACCATAGGGAGCAGGTAGGAGAGGGATTTAAAAAAATACAACAAAAACCTTTATCGTCAACAATAATCTATGTGGAATGGAAATAAATTGCCTAATCTGTTATTTATTGCTCAAGAAACTAATAAAAATGGCCTAGGAACATCTCTATACTTTTAGCCTCATTAAATATTAATACAAGTGGGATTTCGGGACCCGAGTCTCAATTTGCATCTTCATGTGATTTAGTGATTTATTGAACAGCAGAACCTGTCAATTTGCTCTTGACTAACATCTTAATTAGCTAGATGGCTATACAACATGATGGCTACATTTATAAGCACCAACTCTTCTAATAATTTGCATATCTGACAGTGATTGGTTTAAGCAATAGAATGCATTTGTGACATCACAAACTGAGCTCATACATAACCCCACCTACAATTCAGTTTTATTCAGAAATACAGAGAAAGTTTTTACTGAAAATACGACCTAAACCTAAACACCCAACTGTACATTAGGGGTGAATGAGATGCATAAAAATTGTTTTATTTTGACTGCAGCGTTCATTCATAAGCTCATCAAACACACAAACATGGCAATTCATAAAAATAACATCGTAAAAAACGCACAATAAAAAGCACTGCGATTTGGTATGCAGACATTTTATTAAGTACAATTCCTCGTGGGGGAAAAAAGTGTGGCATACAAGGTTCTCACTGTACAACTGGTTTATCCATGTGTTCGGGTGAAAACCAGGTCTGGGCTTTAAGGCGCAAACTAAAAAAAACAAACAAAAAAACAAGAAGTCCTGAAGCTTTGAAGTTAAAAAAAAAAAAAAAAAAAAAAAAGAATAAACAAAGCAGGTGCCGATTCACCACACTAACCAGTAGTGTGGTTTGGAAGCATTTATAACATCTGACCCCTTGGAGGCCCAAATCCAGAAATCCAGTGTAGATTTAAAAAACAAAACAAGGGTTACATAAATAAAATTCTATTCAAATTCAGACATGTTGCTTGCTGGTGTGAATTTGACCATTTTTCCTTTTTCTCTCCACTTCAGCTGCACAACAAAAAAAAAATCCTAATAAAACATCCAGTTAAGGAATTTCCCATCTACATCTCATGGGCTGTTCCTAAAACATTTTTTTTTTTTTACATAATACAATCATAACAGGTTTGTCAGTATAGATGTTGTATAATCTAAAATGTTGTATATATCTACATCCATCTATCATAAAAATGAGGATAATAATGTGAGAAATAACACGCATCGTCCACTGAAAGTCGTGCCTCTGTTAAACAGGTTTATCTCAAACTGTACACTGCATTTACAAACGAGCGCCTGATTCTTTGTTCAATTCCGTAGGAAATGATCATAAACGTGTGATTGGAAATAAAACCTGTGCTGTTTGGGGAACTCGTGTGGTCCCGTGCAGTCAAGGATGAAAAGGAAAAGAATCACAAAAACAGGAAGTGGGAAATTGGGGTGGGTTTAAAAAAAAAAAAAAAGAAAAAAAAAAGAAGCAGTAACAGAAGCATTTGCAGAGCTCGTCACACCCTGCCCTGGGACTGAAATCCAAACAGAGGTATTTACAAAGAATCTTCTTATCCGTAAAAAGCACATAGCGATAATATTGACAGGTTTCATACAACGCAAAATTATACTCAGGTCATTTCCTCACACTTCTATTGATTTTCTTGAACGTGAAGAGTACAGTTGTGTAACAAAGGTATAAGAAATTGTGACAAACATAAATACAGAACTTGTAATGCCACATTTCCTGCCAGAGTAACATGGAAGCGTTGAGGAGGGGAGGAGGTTCACTCTCGATGGATGTGTTGAAGAAGCGGAGCTAGGCTGGAGCCTCGGGGCGTCGGCACTGTCCGGAGTGATGTAGTGCATTAGGGTGGTGCTCTGTCCCGCTCCCTTGTGCTCCTCGCTAATCTATTAGCTTCAAAAAAAGTCTTTTAATTTCCGCTTATATGCCCCGTAGTCTGCTAAAGTGTCACTACAATGTCAGTACAGCGCAATCCCTTTACCCCAATACAGCGCTTAGAGTAACTGTTTTCTACCCTTGTTTGTGTCTTTCAGCCCCGCAGAGGCGTCTCGTATCAAAGCTCAATGACGTGATGTGATGACGGTTGCTTCCTGTAACGTCAGATCCGAGGAAGAAGAGAGATGGAGATGCAGTGGAGAGGAGAATAGAAGCAGAAAGAGAGAGAGAGGAAAAAACAGAAAGCTGGATCAGAGATCTGGGAAGCGGCTGGGATCCTCTTTGTAGTCGTTTGGGATGGTGAAAATGGACTCCTCGAATTCGTCATAGCGGAACTCCTGAAACGTCACAGTGGCCGTGATGGTAGGAAACACGGGGATGTCTGGAAAACAAACAGGAAGTGAGAGGTTTCAGTTTGATCCATCTAATTGTGATCATCTCTAAGTGACAAATGTCCAATTTTCATTTTTTGGAAATCAGTTTTTGGACTGAATGAGGGTTTCTTTAAGGCCTTAGTGCCCTTTTAAAATAAAAGGATTACCTTATTTATTTATTTGTTTGTTTGTTTGTTTGCATTTTTGCAGTTCATAATGTTTATAGACCCAAAGTGTTTTTAGACCCATAATAATACCATCATAATTTAAAAATTACACAAATTAGGTTTAAATGTGTTTTTGACCTCTAACAATCATATGATCTTAAACAGACTTTGGAATAACTGTCATTCACAATAGGCTACTGCCTTTTTTTTTTTTTTTTTAAAAAACAGGCAATTTGCACAAATGTAGAGGATGGGGTGGGTTGAAGAAAAAAGGGAAGCTTGTGAATGCTTTAACTGCAACTACTATTTTCTTAGTGAACAGCATTAAAATTACAAACTACTACTTTAAAATGGCTCATTATACCAATCAGTCATAACATTACAACCACTGACAGAATAACACTGATTGTCTCGTTACAACAGCACCTGTCAAGGGGGATATATTAGGCAGCAAGTGAACAGTCAGTTCAGACAAGGGCCAAACTGTGATGGCTAGACGTCTGGGTCAGAGCATCTCCAAAACAGCAGGTCTTGTGGGGTGTTCCAGGTATGCAGTGGTTAGTACCTGCCAAAAGTGGTCCAAGGAAGGACAACCGGTGAACCGGCCACAGGGTCATGGGAGCCCAAGGCTCACTGAATCACGTGGGGAGCGAAGGCTAGCCTGTCTGGTACAATCCCACAGAAGAGATACTGTAGCACAAATTGCTGAAAATGTTAATGCTGGCTATGATAAAAAGGTGTCAGAAAACACACAGTGCATCGCAGTTTGCTGCATATGGGGCTGTGTAGCCGCAGACCGGTCAGAGCGCCCATGCTGACCCCTGTCCTGTGTCACAATGGGCACGTGAGCATCAGACCTGGACCATGGATCAGTGGAAGAAGGTGGCCTGGTCTGATGAATCACATTTTCTTTTACATCATGTGCACGGCCGGGTGCGTGTGAGTCTCTTACCTGGGGAAGAGATGGCGCCAGGATGCACTATGGAAAGTAGGCAAGCCGGTGGAGGCAGTGTGATGCTCTGGGCAATGTTCTTCTGGGAAACCTTGGATCCTGGCATTCGTGTGGATGTTACTTTGACACATACCACCTACCTAAGCATTGTTGCAGACCAAGTACACCCCTTCATGGCAACGGTATTCCCTAATAGCAGTGGCCTCTTTCAGCAGGATAATGCGCCCTGCCACACTGCAAAAATTGTTCAGGAATAGTTTGAGAAACAAAGAGTTCAAGGTGTTGATTTGGCCTCCAAATTCCCCAGATCTCAATCCAATCTATCATCTGTGGGATGTGCTGCAAACAAGTCCAATCCATGGACCCCACATCGTTACTCACAGGACTTAAAGGATCTGCTGCTAACATCTTGGTGCCAGATACCACAGCACACCTTTCGTTTTGGTGGCACAACCAGGACGTACACAATATTAGGCAGGTGGTTTTAACATTATGGCTGTTCGGCGTATATTGCCACATTATGTAGAGATTTTTTTTTTCTAGATTCTTTTGTATTGCACTAGGGTGTACAAAAACAGCAAAACAACAGCTTTTATTTACAGAACTCACTCAATATGTTCTCTTTGATTCTGAGTCTCTGCTATAGTCTCTGTAATCTAGGGTACCAAAACTTTGATGATGCTTTTTCTCTCACTGTGGACAAAAGCAGAGACCTTATGTTGTTTTTTTTTTTTTTTTTGTCCTCAGTTGTGAATATTGTCTTACCTAATTTCACTGGGAAGCCTGGTGGGAGCTTCATTTGAACAAATTCTCTGAGTTTATTAAAGTGCTTGAAGGGTGCAATCACTTCTAAAACGTTTAATAACCTGTGAACAGAAATAAAGCACATTTCAAAAACAAACAAAACTTTTTATACAGTAGCAGGTTAGCACACAGTGGATGTTACTGACTATGGCTGACATTAAAAGAAATTTGGGTAGCACTTTGTGAGAATACATCACTTTCTCAGTATGGAACTAAAAAGAGGAAAAAACACAGAGTAACTTACGACTCGATGCCGAGAGGAAAGTCCTGGCTCATGGCTACAGTGGCTTTAAAGTTCTTCTTGCTCTCTTTGCACACAAGCTCTCTTCCGAGATGAGGAGCTCTAGAAGACAGGAACTGACATGTTAAAGTCATGAGGAATCTCGAGATGATGTGTGAAAATGAAAAAGCATCAAAGTAAAGAGAGAGCACAAATGAGCTAGTCTTTATAAAAGCCATATTTCAGCACTGCTACAGCATAAAATCCTTGATTTACTGTAACATAAATCAATATCATGCTGTTTTAAAAAGGGTTTAATGAAAAAAAGTGAACATCAGACGCACTTCCCAGTCTCAGCTGTGATGTACTCCTCCCAGGAAATAGTGTTCGGAGTGGGAGCCGTCAGGGATTGGCGTCTCACCGGCTACAGACACACAAAAAAGATAGAGACACAGAATGGAATGTTTAATTCATCAAAAGATGTAGAAGCAGTTTACGTTGCAGAGTTATATCTTCAGCTCCATTCCAGCATCCTCACTAAGTACCTTTAAAGCCTCAAATCATTAAAAATTGTGCTCAGCTTGTGATTGAGCCATCTCTGTCCTTTCGTTTGGATTGGTGCTTCATTTTACGTGACGCGACAAGAAATTGAAAGTCCAAGCAACTGGAAGGTTACTTTTAAATGGCCTGCACAACATGGCTAGTTAAGCAGCAGTAATACAAAATGTACTGCATTATTACAAAAAGACAAAAGGCTACATTGGGGAAATGTGACTCTCACATAGAACTGCCCGTATTCTGGGCAGAAAGGAAAAGCAAAATCCCCAAATGATGGCAAGGACATGCCGGAAGGTTTATCTACAGGAGTGGTGGTGCATCGTTCTACTCTCCAGCGTTGCTTGCAAAACATGATCTGCATGGAAGAGTCATCAGAAGGCAACCGAAGATCCTGAAGTGTTTTATTCCTCTTATATCACAGCAATTTGCCAGTGATTAAACCTTATTATTTATTAGAGAACACGTCATACTTACGTTATCCATTTATAGTTACGTTTAATGCAACATCCATAACAATTTAGTTCCTGATAGTCATTCCTATAAGCTATAGCAGTTTTAAACAGACAAAAGAAATGCCTCTTGATTAGTCACTGAGAAACCACTAAGCGTAACATCCTCTTTCCTGAAGAGCGTCCCATGCTGGAAAACCTAGTCTCCTCACAGCAAACTTCACCATATGAACAATTACACGTTTCTCTTTGTTATATAACAACACTTTTTGGGCTGTACAGCTTCGATCCTGATCTCGGGTTATTGTCTGCGTGGAGTTTCACGTTTCCCCCGTGTACATGTGGGTTTCCTCCAGGTTCTCCGGTCTCCTCCCAATTCCCAAAAACATGCCAGAGTGGACTGACTATACGTGATATACGTGTGAATGCGTGCCCTGTGATGGACAGGGGTCTCATTCAGGGTGTATTCCCGCCCCACACCCAGTGTTCCCAGGATAGGCTCCAGATCCACTGCAACCCAGACTGAGATAAAGCAGTTTCAGAAGATGAATGAATAAATAATGCAAGAGACTTTATTGGCATCATGTCGACCAAAGTTGATCAGTCCGTGGGCCTTAAATATCTGTTAATTGTTTCTGCAAACTGATTTATTTGGTCCTTTTTGAGAAGGACAAAAGCTATGTCTAGTGACAGTAAGGCATGCGGTATTTACACTAAAATTTTAGACTAGTTATTGCACTTGGAGGTGTTAATGTAGAAGAAAGAGGGTGGAGGTAGATGTAGATCATTTTTAGCCGTGTCTCAGCATGACTCTGTTTTTAAAAGGACCGGAGGATCCTGCTGTTCTACATTGCAGGAATCTGGGTTAATAATGACAGCGGTGGGGATTAGAGCTGCTCTTTTTCACCTTCTTATGTAAGAAAATGGGATGAATTTGCTAATCTGGTATTACTGCAGGTCAGCTACACAGCGAGCTTCTTGCCTACAGAACATTCTATAGCGACTCATTCCATTAAACCAGTAAGAGTGATTCCTTTATTATCTACTACAGAGACTTCAAATCTCGTCAGTGTCGCAAAACTGACAACAAAAATATCATTTCACACCTGTGAGATCTGTGCACTGTCTAGAGTCCCATCCAGTTTTGCTGAATAAGCATTTGACCATTTCCTGGGAATTTCCAAGTCACACAATGGAAAACAGCCAAAAACTGAAGCAGAAGAGGAAACAGACTTCTCACTTACAAGTGAAGGAGAGCTGCCAAAAAAAACCCTCCAGCAGCCAGCTGTGCAGCTTTTACGCAAACGAGACGATTAAGCGCTGCACGCAGTGTCCACCACAACAGACGTCATCAGCTGCTTTTATATAAAGCCATAATCCAAACCACAGGGGGAAAAAATACAGGTATTTTCAGATTTTTAGTTCATCTCTACACAACATCAGGGTTCTACAGCACATTTAGCAACAATGCTGAATTTATTCCCATGGATACAAAAGACCCCCAAATGACTGGTGTAAACTAAAGCCTAAAGCAACATCTTTTAAAATGTATGAGCATTCTAAGCGATAAAAACAAGCTCACCTCAAAGTTCTGCTCGATGAGGTTGCCTCCTTTGCTGAGGCTCTCCATGATAGCCTTGTTCCTTAGAATATCCTCCTCGCTCAAGTGCTCTCTCCGTTTCCTCGACTCCAGAACCAGGCCGTTGACCAGGTAGAAATCCGCCAGGAAATTCCCGACCCTTTCCTGCAATCACAATCGGGATTAAGCTGATCCTCAAGCACCTTAAAAATGAGACAACTCTGGCACGTCTCACATTTTCCGTCACAGGAAAAGAACTCACGGTTTTGTCTTCGCGGAAGAGCCAGCCACTCTGTGCTCGGGAGAAGGTGATGGATTTGGTGGACAGGGTGGCTGAGTAAATGTCGCTGCTCATCAAAATGTCCACCTCTTCCTCCGTCTCCATCTCCGACTCCTAAAATATGAGCGTCAGGAGCACAAGACGGCGTAAGAAGCATTCGTTAGACTGCCACTGAAAGATCAAAGTGTAAAATGTGTGATCATGCTGACCTCGTGGTGTATCCGCTGGTACACTTTCTGCTCGTTGTCCAGTACCACGAAGGACTCGGACGGAATGGCGTCGCCGTTGAAGATGAAGCTCAGGTCTCCTCGCTGGCATTTCATGTCTGTGAAGTCGATGAGAGTAGTGTCCAACCTGAGAGAAGAGAGCGAGACAAAATTCACATTACACTCACACAAACACACACCAGAACAAAGGTGGAGTCCGGTTCTATTTAAAGGTGCAATAGTCAATTTTTTTTATTCCTTACTTGTACAATTAACCTGGAAGATCTGGAGAACATGATAAGAAAAAGTGTGGTCTTAGCAAAAGTGTATAAAGTCGCTGAGAAAATCCATTTGGAAAACGGCCGTCCTATCTGGAATTTGTTTGGATGCGCCTACTGCCAGTCATTTTATAGACTCTCTACGAGCCACTCCTGGGGGCAGAGCTTCATGAATGTGCAAGAATCATTCAAATTGCAAACCCACCTAACTGTTAGAGACTAAATTATTAAGAAAATGAATAATAATCTTGCCTAATACACCTTTAAATGCCTTATACCCTATATTTGTTTGTTCCGAGTTGACAAAAAAAAAAACCCTCACCAGATCTCCATGTCAGACATTGTGACATTTTCTCTTTCAGTGAATACAGACTTGAATCCCAAGCGATTCCACAAAAGAAAGCTGTTTTGATGATAGGTTTGTGAAATTCCTTTAATGCTATGTTTGTATTTTGAATTACTCAAACCACTGAGCATTGATATGGATCTGAATATTGACTGTAAATGAATTCAATCCGACAGTATAAACATTAGCAGTACTGTTTCATAACATGCAAACTGCATCACTTTCTTAAGCTCACCAGAACCAAAAGTCATGAGGCGGCTACATTTGATCAGAAATGTACATTTTTTTTAGCTTTATTATTTATTTACACACTGTTATGATGCAGCTACATTTTATGTAACAGCAAAGTGAGGTTGAATCCTAAATTTACCGTGTGTCTCCCTATTCACTATACAGTCAGCTTCAGAATTATTGGCACCCATGGAGGAGTTCGATTTAAAAAATATTACGGAAAATTTCTTTGTGGTTAATTAGAAATGTAACCTTTAACTGAAGTACAAACCCTTATCAAAATTTATATATATATATATATATATATATATA
>CM075013.1:5561854-5625224 GCA_037576675.1 Pangasius sanitwongsei | reverse complement strand
TATATATATACATATATACACACACACACACACACACACACACACACACATATATATATATATATATATATATAGAGAGAGAGAGAGAGAGAGAGAAATATACACACCTAAATTACAAAAATAAGTCCAGGCAAAATTTTGCATAAACTAGATTAAATATATTTATTTTTTCATTGTCTTAAAGGCATTTTCTTATTGTTTTAAAGGCTTATGTTTGAAATTTGTTTCTAAGACAAATGTAAATAGTGTAGTTAATGCCTATGTATATATATATTATTTCTGAATCCTAATATATTCTTAATAAGTAGCTTTTACAGAAAATTTAATTGTTTATGCAAACAAGTAGTTTTCATTTAAAAGTTAGTAGATGTGGAGATTGAGTTATTTGGGAACTTTAAGAAATGGGTGTGCAAAGCTTTATAAGGAATACTATTAAGAATTTGAAATATTAAATAGTTTTCTTTTTTTTCCCCCCCAAACATTTCTTGGTCACTGCATAATTCTATTTTGTTATTTCACAGCGTTAATATCTTGATTATTATTCTAAAATAGAAAATCCGCCTGTAAAAAAAAAAAGGTACTGTAATATATATGGAAAGCATTATTACGCCTACTCCTGTTGTGCTAGCTGTTGTAGCTGTAGAAGGAAATGCTTCAGACTCATACTGTTGAGCTAAAAGTATTGACTGTAGCCTATTTAACGCTGGAGGAAGGTGTTTCTCCACAGTCATCTCTAATGGTCGTTACAGTTAGCATTTAGGCGACGTCTCCCTGGAGCCACATACAGAAAACAGAACATTCAGTGTCAACATCTGAAGAGGGGTGTTATGGGTAATGGATTGACACTGATACCGAGTCATTTTCCACTTCAGCCTACTCCGACACACACTCCAGTTGATGCCACTTGTCATTAGTCTTGCTGGAGCATGTCATAAAAACTGAGAACTAAAATAAATATCGTATAATATAGAAGCCGTTTCCGGTAATTCCATGATCAATATTTGTGAATGCTAATGGCCGTCACCATCATCATCAAGGGTTTGTGAGGTATAACTGCCCCCATTTCGGTGGATCACTGCTGGACAGACTATTTTTCTCGCATTTCATCTGTCTATCACAAGGAAACTCAGGTCAAAGAGACTTCTTACTAAATCAGACAGGCTGTCCTACTATAGGAGAATTTTACGCTACAAACATGATGAGGCAAGTCGAGTGTTTTCAGACTACAGCCCGCCGATCAGACGTTTGATAAGTCATTCTAGAGTAGCACACTAGAGTAACCAGAGGAAACAGTGAAGCCTCTGAGACTTTTGTTTTTTCACCTGTATTCTTACAAATCTCCATTGCTGGATATTCTTCTTCCTTTCCTATCATATAAAATGCTGCATATAAAAAGAACTACGAGACGATCCCAGCACAGGAAGCGGACAGTGCAAGAGGCGGGATTTAGCAGAATCAGATGCTGCAGCAATTGCCTGCTGGTGTAATTGTCTAAGCTCTTTGATATACACTATATGACCAAAAATATGTGCACACCTGACCATCACACCCATATGTGGTTCTTCCCCGAACTGTTGCCACAAAGTTAGAGGCACACAATTGTATAGAAAGTCTCTGTATGCTGTAGAATTACAATTTCCCTTCACTGGAACTAAAAGGTCCAAACCTGTTACAGCATCACAATGCCCTGTGCACAAAGCGAGCTCCATTAAGGCATGGTTTGCCAACGTTGGAGTGGAAGAACTCAAGTGTCCTGCACAGAGCCCTGACCTCAAACCCACTGAACACCTTTGGGATGAACATATTTGGAATGCCGACTGAACCCCAGACCTCCTCACCCAACATCAGTGCCTGACTTCTCTTCAGCCACAAGAGCATTATGGACAGAAATTCCCACAGCCACGCTCCAAAATCTAGTGGAAAGCCTTCCCAGAAGAGTGGACCTTATTATATAAGGGGTTTAACAAAAATATTGCATTAACCATTTAGGAATTACAGCCCTTTTTTTTTTTTTTTTTTTATATACACATAGTCCCTCCATTTCCACAGGCTCGGTAAGTATTATTTTTAATACTTGGACACTTTGCAGTCAATGACTGTCTGAAGTGTGGAACCCATAGACATCACCAAATGCTGAGTTTCCTCCCTTGAAATGCTTTGCCAGGCCTTTACTGCAGAATTCATCCTGCTACTTCTATCAGCAGTCGCATCATCAATAAACACCAGTGACCCAGTTCCGTTGGCAGCAATACATGCCCATGCCATAACACTTCTTCCACCATGTTTGACAGATGATGTGGTATGCTTTGGATAATCAGCACTTCCTTTCCTTCTCCATACTCTTCTCTTCCCATCATTCTGGTAAAAGTTAATCTTGGTTTCATCTGTCCAAAGAATCTTGTTCCAGAAAAAGGCAGGCTTTTTTAAAGGTTTTCTAGCAAAGTCTAATCTGGCCTTTCTGTTCTTTAGTTTTCCCAGTGGTTTGCATCTTGAGGTAAAGCCTCTTTATTTACATTCATGAAGGCATCTCTTGATTGTAGACATTGACAATGATGCGTCTACCTCTTCGAGCATGATCTTGACTTGGCTAGATGTTGTAAAGGGGTTTTTCTTCATGAAGGAAAGAATTCTGAAATCATCCACTTTAGTTGTCTTCCGTGGTCTTCCAGGGCTTTTAGTGTTGCTGAGCTCGCCAGTGCATTCCTTCTTTTTAAGAATGTACCAAACTGTTGATGTGGCCACTCCTAAATTTTTTGCTATCCCTCTGATAGGTCTGTTTTGTTTTTTCCAGCCTATTGATGGCCTCCTTCACTTGCATCAACATATCTATGGATCACATATTGAGAATTCCCATGAACAGCTACCAAATGCAAATTCAAAACTTGGAATCAACTCTAGACCTTTTATTTCTTTAATCTGTCATGAAATAACAAGGAAAAAGGCCACACTTGGCCATGAAACTGCTTGCCAGTCAACTGTCCAATTACTTTTGTGCCTGTAGAAACGGAGGGACTCTGTAATAAAGGCTGTAATTCCTAAATAGTTAATGCAATATTTTTTGTTAAACCCCTTGAATTAAAGCTGAAAGACTTGACTGTATGGGTGTGATGGTCATACTTTTGGCCAAATAGTGTATTTTGTACTTTTCTGGCCATAAGCTTCAGAATATTAGGTTTCAACCTGCTCTCCACACTTCAGTACACCAGTTTCCAGCGGGAAAACAAACTTTGTGAAAACATTTCAAAGCAAGATAGTGTCACTTGACTGTAAAACACTTATAGCATCACATTTACCAAAAAAAAAAAAAAAAAAAAAAAAAAGCTTAGCTAAGTTTAGTAAAGAAAAATCCCAAAGACTTTTGCAAAAATCTAGAGGTCTGGCTCAGAAACAAAGTTCCTCACAAAACAGCATTTCTCCATCACGATACTGACCTGATGTTGATTCCCTGCTTGTAGATCTTGCAAGCGTCCGAGGGTAAAATTCTAGAGAGTAAAGGCACTGTTGGGAAGAATTAAAACCTCCTTTAGTGAGAGAACAAACTCAGCCATGTCCTTTAGCAGCACATGGAGCACAGAAGGATCACAGTTTAAATAAGGAACCTGTTTCAGTAGGTCACCTGCCACACAGACGTTTATAAGAATATTAACAGTTCTTACTGAGATCAATTGCGTGTGTGTGTGTGTGTGTGTGTGTGTGTGTGTGTGTGTGTGTGTGTAGATATTAAATCACCACACTAGGAATGTAACCGAATATGTAACGTTACAGAACTTTCTAACTATCTCTTCCTTTTTACGTATCATTGATTCTCAGGTGTGCTGGGATTTAAATAGACAGAAAGAAGAGCTGAAGTGCCACATGTTGACCACCAGGAGGTGCAAAATTCTGCACTCTCAGCAACGCCACTCCCTCTGTGTGTTTTTAAACTGTCTCTCTTCCCTTCCCCACCCATCCCTCTCTTCCCCTTTCTCTCTCTGCTGTAATCCAGCTGGCCATCGATGTCCCCTCTGATGTAATCCCGCTCTGCAACGCTGCACTTTCCTCATTCTAATACACTCGACTGCTGTCCTGAGCTGCAGCCACCGTCTGCTAAAATTCAGACCGTATTATTATGCTGTAAAGCTACACACACACACTGCTGTTATTATGTGGGTTGCTTAAACAAGGGTCACCATCTGCGTTTCAGGAATTTATAAATACATAAACTTACCCCAGCTCTGAAAATCCCAGTGAAGCTCCAAATAAAAGTCGCCAAGCTGTAAAGTAAAAATAAAAATAGACGCACAGTAAAGTGCTCCATCAGATAACAATAGTGATTTGTGACTTGCTTATTATCTCATGACACAAATGATATACCCGTTAAATGTTATATAAATAAATTCCCAAGAGGGAAGGGTGGATTCAGGTTTTCCATCATATTAAACCCAGCACTCTCTCGCACTCTCTCTCTCTCTCGTACAGATCTCGTATAAACACAGTCAGCCTTTAAATGACCAAAGTCTCAGTGACACTCAGACAGCAGATGCTGCAAACTGCAGTTTTCCCAGGGGTTTTGCGTGTGTGTGTGTGTATGTATGTGTGTGTGTGCGTTCGTCCAGCACGCTAAAGACGCCGTGCTTCTGAAGAACACAAACAGCTTTTTTTCACAGCACAGTTCAAAACAAGAACCAGCCTGAACACGAAAAAACAGACCGTTATTTATTTATTTATTTATTTATTTTTCCAAATTGGAAGACGTCTGGAACAATCAGAAATGAAAATAAAAGTTGAGGCACGTGGCTCCATTGTGAAGTTGAGCATAGAGGAAGTGCTTGGAGTAACACTGTTCATCTGACAGTGTGTTTGGTTAACCAGCTCATCTCTCATAGCCTCAATGAAATGACTCATCAAGCTTGTAGACAAAAGATTTTTAGATTTCATCAACTATAATGACAAAGGAAAAAAAACAGTCATTGCAGACACAGGATTTACCCACATTTTATTTTTAACATTTTGGAATTCCATTTTTAAGTACTATTTGGCTAAGGTTTCCAGACATACTGTGTCCTTTAATTAGTGTTCCCGGAGGAAGTCTGTAGTAATGATGATCATTTCGCATGGGACACGTGATCTCCGTATAAAACACAGAGATGGGAGTGTCCTCATGATGTACGCATGCTCATCACACTAAAATACAACACAAATACTGATTGTTTTGACCTTTATTATAAGCACTTATTGTAGGGGGCATGGCCACAAAGATTGTGCTTGAACATTGATCATTATATAGGTCACAAGACCATAATATATTAGTAAGCAGTACCTGTGCTAAGAACTCAATAACTTTGCTAAAACTCCTGGAAGTGTCGCCTCTCTGACATTTTATTTCTATTTTGTACTGGTCTGCGTTTTAAACTCCTGGTTTCAGCATGAGGCAAAAGAAAAGAGAGAGAGAGCACTTCCTGAAGTTTCTTTACACTGAAGAAAAAGCACAAAACCTCTTTCCCCACAGGATATAACACAATCTTTACCAACATGTCAGATCACACAGGATATACATATTATTTGAGTATTTCTTCTGGTCATTTTATAGAAGGTGCAACACGCACAGTGACATCACGAATTCAAAAAAAAAAGGGGGGGGGTAAACTTTTGCACTTAACTAAACTTCATCAAAAAATAATAACAAGAAGGAAAATTGTCATTACAGATATTTTTAGACTACAAACTTCATGGCCTTTCCTTGCATTAAAACAAATCCAGACCTTTTCAAGACTTTTTCCAGATTGTCCTGAGGCTGGGTCTTTGATAAAAGAATATCCAAAATGTTTTCCAGCACTTTCTAAAATGTCCCTTCTTTTTCAGCTCTGCAGTTTCTAAACCTCAACAACAGCGATATGACAACAAAATCAAAACCAAAATACTGTTTGTTATGTAAATGTTAGTTTTATTTCTCTGTTTTTTAAAATGTAGTGTTTGTGTACATGGTTTAGCATGTTGTGTGACATGGTATGCCTAACCAATCAGCAACAGTGTTGTTAGCTCCGCCCCTGGCTACCGTTAGCTCCAGTTGGTACTACCCTTGGGCAGCGTTTCTTGTTTGTGTGTGAGGCTATGTTTTAATCTTTATCATGGTGGAAATCTTTCAGCTCTTTTAGTTTAAAAAAAAAAAAAAAAAAAAAAAAAAGACTTGCTGTTTTTGTAAAAAGCAATTTTCCTCATGGGGACCAGCAAAATATTCCCACAAGGACAGGAATATCTGACCTGAATTTTGACCTTGTGGGGACATTTGGCTGGTACCCCTGAGGAAAACTAATTTTTACAAAAACTGGAAGGTTTTTTTTTTTTTTTTTTTTTTTTTTTTTTAACTAAAAGGGACAAACAATTTCCTTTTGGTTACTGAGATTAAGGTCAGGTCAGGTGTAGATAATACATTTATTAACTGTCAATGGAAAGTCCTCACAAGGATAGTAAGACAAGTGTGTGTGTGTGTGTGTGTGTGTGTGTGTCTGTGTGTGTGTGTCTGCATGGCGTGTCAAACCAAAGATTGCCCAAAGGAATTTGGAGTGGCTCCATGGCTGCACAAGGGTAACCCGGAGCTTTTTCAGACAACACGCTACGTGCTCGGCTTTCAAACTAAACTTGCATTGCACTTACACTACACACTGGATGTAAACTCGCACACTAGACAGTGAACAGGGAGCTGAAGTGGGCTTGTGTGAGAGATTTGCTTACCTCTTTAAGGGCTTTGAGGAGCCGAGGCCTCTTGTCCTCTACGCTCTCTCTGGACTGCTGCTTCAGTTTCCGCAACAGTGCTGTGACTGCAAACACAAAGACGCGCACTCGGGTCAGACGCTTCTCACACTGCACAGCTCATCGTCTTTCCCACACACTCAGTAAGCTCTGGAGCACAAAACTTTGCGGTTATAATGATACAAGACTTTACCTATATAGTCCACTCGTGCGAACTGAAGTGCTTGGGTATTAGCATCTTTTTATAAAGATGTCAAATTTAACTTGCAACAGCAGACTTAAATAGCACACCTACTCTGACTATCCCAAACAAATTAACAAACTATATTTGTAGAAAGTATGGACCCCCATCTTGGACTTATTATAGCAATGTGAAAAGTGCCAATGAGTCAATAGTGACCGTAACTTCATTGGAAAATCAGCTTAACAGTCCAAAGCCCTTCAGCTATTGGCTGCAGGTGGATCAATGCCCATGCATTCGTTTGCAAGTTCAATGAGGTCCTTTAATGCACAGACATCAATCATTCGGTAAGCAGCATGAACCTGTTCAGGACTTCCAAATGAAGCCATACTACCGAATGCAATCTTCATGGATCTCCTGTGAGGTATAGCTCAAGTATTGCTTGGTAATATGGAAGGAATAAAATACTTAGAGGTGTTTTGTTATAGGAAAACAATCAATGATGGAATGGGGTGATTCGTAGTTAATGTTACCACCCTGAAGGTGATTGATTTATTTACATCCTGAAGTGTTTTATTCCTATTACACAACATCAATTTGTCAATGATTACAATTAATTTATTAAAGAAAGACATTTTATGCACTTATAGTCACTGTTATCATGTTACTTCCTGTTATCACCTACATTATAAGACCTATAAACAGTTGTTCAACTCACCAACCTCTCGTTTTTTTTCTCTCAAAGTTAATTAATTAAAAAAAAAACACACCACACAGCTTGTCACGTAACCCAGAAACTTCTGCAAGTGAAAACTTAAAGTTGCAGCTTCACCTCTGACTGCAACAAAGCACCAACACTGGAGACTCCTTCCATAAATCAAAACTTTACCATATCAACAAGCACACGTTTTTTTTATTTGTTTAATTTGCACAAGTCATTGTGCAAGTTGCTACTACAGAAATGATGAAACCTTGAAGCCAGAATGACTGTCAGAGTAGCTGTTATAGAAAATTAATCAACGCCTTCTGACCAATCAGAATCGAGCATTCAACAGCACTGTGGTATTAACCAAAAATACTACTAACATTAAAGTTGGAAAACATGAAAAAAAAAATATAACATTTAAAAACATTTTTGAAAAGATCAAAAGTGAAAATGTTAACGTCCAATTAGCTACCCGTTAGTCCGAGTCACAATTTAGGAAGTGAATTTTGCAGAAGTGATACTTCTAATCATAACACGGTTAGAAAAATGTATAGTGACAATCGTGATAAAATTATATTATCGTATCTTCTACCCCAAGTGCGAATCCATCCAAACCAGTTTAAAGAAATGTCACATCTATAAATGAAATAAAAAATGCCATTTTCAACTATATCTCAGTTCTGCTTTAATTAACGTAAAGGTTTCCGATAAAAGATATTTAGCAGGAAAAGACGGCATAAACTAATGACCTTGGCAAGCTGCAGGAACAGAACAGCAGCAGCAGGAGCTCTCTTTAGCTCTACAGCATTTAGCTTAGCAACCCTGCGATGAGGAACCCTGGGGAACTAATATGAGCTTGTTTTTAAATAAACTCAGTTGCACTAAGGTACTGAGAAATTACATGCTTAGTTTGGAGGTTTTGACATCTACTCAGAGTTGGACTTGCGTCAGATGTCAGTCAAGGTCTAACAGGCTACGTCAGGGATTTAGGAAGGAATGTAGCTCATCTACATCGCAGCACAAAAACAACCCCTTTGACAGACTCACATAGTCTCTTCGAGCAAATCTTCAAAAAATCTGTAACATTACATAACAAGTTTTATGCTCTTTGAGCTGACCTTGGGGAACAATCAAAGGAGAAAAAACATGTTTTCATCCACCCAATTAAAAAAAAAAAAAAAAAAGTATGGCAGTCAGGCCCAGGTGGCATGATACCTAGTACACAGTGTACGTTCATTTTATAACACAGATAGCATTGCCTAACGCTTCAGATTGGCCTTCTAAAAAAAATAATAAATGTGATTTGAGAACGTTCATTCATTCTGCAGGTTCACCATTTTCTGAGGTTTAAAATGCTGACCAACAAGCAGATTAAGTAAAGAAAGAAAAATATTGGTTTGCAGCAAGTTCTTAGACACAGGTTGGCAGGCAAGGCAAACTCTCATGCAAGTGTAGACTGGCATGGTGGACTCTGGACTCCTTTCTAGACATCAGCTTTTGGACACTCCTAGGTGCTTCTTGACACTGCCCACTCTTGGACATGCTAGATGTAACACACTCCTGGACCCTTCTTGTGAGAGGTCAACCACTCCTCAGAGGTCCTTGTTAGATGTAATTCATTCTTGGGTGCTCATCAATACACGCTGCCAGCTCTTGGGCACTCCTTGATTGATGTAGTGCATTCTTGGGCGCTCCTTGGTAGACAATGCCCAGATGATGTACTATACTTTTTGGGTGCTCCTTTGTAGACATTGCCCAGTTTGGGTACTCCTTGGCCTCGACGTGCACATTGGGAAGTAGGAGTCCATGGGAGTCTTGGGACTGGGCAGATTTGACTCTTGTGGGTGCGAGCGATCAAATATGGAGCTCACAGGACAAAGAAAGGATTGATTAACATTGGAGCGTATGGGGCATTACATGGTGTTTGCTCAGGATATTGTTTATATTGCTAATTTGTTTATAGCTTCCAAAATATTACAATGTTCATTAGAAAATATCAAGGTGGCTACAAACAAAAATAAGAAGTGCAAGAGCAGGCAAGATTGGTGAAGAGTGTCCAATCCAGTCCAATCCAAAGATGTAGCGCACAACTGGGCACTCATAGCCGTGCAACACACTCTTGGGCAGGCTTTGGCTCTTGTGACCTCAGTGATTGTACAAAGTGGCAAAACATCAGGACATGGCTGTGCCAAACTCCTAACTCAGCCAGTGTTTCGAGATTAGAAGGCCATATGGGCCCTTGTCCAACCAAGCAGGTTAATCAGAGGTGATGCGACCCGACAGGAGTGGTTTGTTATCTTTGCTATCCTTCTACAGGGGGCTACAAATTTGCCATCTGCCTGCAAATGCCCCAGCGTGTGCAACATTTCCATGTTTTGTTTTGGTTTTTTTTTTCAGGAATTCAACTGTGGTTGAATTTCTGAAATAAAAATATATCTTACCTGGAAATATATGACTTCTTTGCAGACTGATTTTCGTAATCATGCAGACCAGAAACTGATCACAAAAGCACAAAACTCCTAACAGGCCAATGTCCAGTGGTTCCCACTGCAAAACATTTAAATGAAATGTCCATTTGCCAAATAGCATAAAGCAAACTGACATAACAGCAGGCGGAGGTTTTACTCTTGCTAATGTTTATTAAACGGTTCAAGAGCTTAGCTGAGAGCAGAGAACAGCGAGGTCCTGCTAATCCTGTAGCCAGACATGTTGCTCCAGATCTGCTGGGAATGACACTCGCCAACAAAATCACCTCCATCTGAGGTCGACTCTCCCTTTCCAGAGCAGAGAGAACTCACAAAAAGAGCAGTAGATCCCACTGTGTAGATGTTGTTCAGTATATTACAAATTCAGAATGTGGTAGGGGACACAGTTGGGAAACTGATGAGTCCTTTTTGGACTCTCTTGGTCCGCAAATCTCAAACGCCATCCAAGTCAATATCACATGAATTTTCAGCCTGTCACAAAAGCCAGGTTGCTTCTGATTAGAAGGCATTTTAAAAACCCTCTACAAATACAACAGTGAAAACAAGCAATTAATTGAGAGCAGTACAAGCAATTTTTGGAAGTTTGCACCTACATACCCATGTATGTGGCCTCCGTTGTTTCCATGATGTTATGAAACGAATAACCATATGCAGCTACACTGTATTAAAGCCTGACCAAAATCCTCATGCTGCAATCCAGTGTACTTGGAACTCGGAAAAACCCGACAGGGAAGAGTGTATTGGAATGGTCATTCAACTCCGAGAGCCAGGTCAGGTACTCGGGAAACATCCATCTAGCCCAAGTTCTCTGACACAAACACACTTGACGTCAAAACAATATGGCGGCACACAGTCGCAGTAAACCAATTTCTCTTTGCATCATTTACTACTTGGTAAAACTTGATTTAACTTGATATGTAGCTTTCCTCTTGTGTATAGGTGTTTTAACAGCTTTATAAGTTTAAATTTGTAACGTAACTTTGTTGGGTTCAGTCTGAACTTAACACGACTTAACCATCGTGACAGATTTTTGTATAAGCAAAGATGAACAAAAGTAATTAACCTCTCTTATACATGGTTTCTAATCATTAAATCACGCAAAATTAATGCAGATCTTCCTTCTATGTTTATCAAATTCAGAGACTAGCCATGACAAATATGATCTTGCTTTCAGCAGCCAGTTTTTCCGAGCAGAAGCACTGAAACTCAGGAAAATTGGCTTGGAAATTTCAGAATTCTGAGTACAAGGTATTGCAACATTATTACAAGCAAAAGCAGCCACAGAGAAATAAGCTGATTTCCATGCCCAAAAATCCTTTACCACTAGTCACTACTGGAGTTTCTTTACACCTGATATTAAACTGATGCACACAGTCAGCTTTATAATTATTGGCATCCTTCATGAAAATGAGAAGAAATAAATATATAACATGAACACATGCAATGATAAAGGGATGCTGTACACAAAACATAGGTTTTCTTAAAGAATGTAATAAAAAAAAAAAATTGATTTTAGGGCAGTATGTTCATATGTTCACATCCGAGAAAACGTTCAAATGTTCAAAACTTTTAATTGAACAAAGCTATGTCTCATCTGAATAAGAAACTGGACCCTTTTTGTTCAAATATGATGTGTGAAAGAGTTTGAGGTTATATGTTCGAAGAACCATATTTAACATGCCTATACATTCTTAAGGCTTACAATTTGCATCCATCTGAAACATTCACTGAGGTACCAATTATGATACTAATAGAAAACAATAAAAAGAGAGAGATTTAGACTTTAACACTTTTACTTACAGAAAATGTATTTAGATTCTCCAACGCTATTAAGTAATGAAAAAGAATTGTGTAGTGTTTATATGTATTGTATGGGTTCATACAATTATTTTTTCACGTTCTCTTGAAGGGTGCCAACGATTCTAAAGGTGTGTGCAAAAAAACTAACAAGGAAACACTATTCTTAAAAAAAAAAGCTCACTGTGGTTGATTTATTGCAAAAATAAATAAATAAATAAATAAAAAAATACATGATGAAAAGAATTCTACAAATACAATTATTGTAATTATTATGGTATCTACAGATACACAATATCAGTCAAATATTAAAGCCAACAGATAGACAACTACTGTCCACATTATGCTGTATGACCAATATGACATTTAGTGTTAATATCATAAGGCTTGAAATTGTCCATGTTAAACTGGTGAGTAGAGATGTCTGGAGTTCATCTAGAATTACTAGACCACCATCTCAGGCAGCATCGAGAGAGGGGATTATTGATCAGAATTCCCATATCTCTATATCACACTTCCCTACATTTCACATATCAGGTTTATTAAAGCTTGCAGAGAGGGGAATAAGGGCAGGAATGGTGAAGATAGTCCGATAGCAAGGTGGAGAAAAAGAACAAAAAAGAAACAAAATTTCAGGGACTGTATGACCGGAACATCTCAATAGTGACATCCTTGACATTGACGTTGACACACTAGCTAGTATATCATTTAAGGAAAACAAATATTACACAACAAATGACATCACATTAATAAATTCATAATCGTACTCTAAGTCCAGACAGGAAAAGAATATGGAAGCATCCAAACTTCCAAAACAGCGTCCTTACATGAGGACACTTCAATGATGCTTTTAACTCTTAAATTTCTGTTATTAGGTTCATTTGTTTCAAGAAGGTTATCCTCACTTGATAAGCCTGAAAGTCTGTAAAAGATTCCAGTAATCTATGATTTAAATTTAGATCAATTTCACATAACATTTCCATAAAATAATTATATGACAGGAAATGTCACCCCTATGCTGAATATCACAACATTTCATAAGAGATCATCCTAATCAGTTCTACTTGGAAACTCTAGCGCAAGGAAACTTTGGAAGCTCTGTTACGCTGCGAGTCATTTTTCCCATTAGAGCTAAGAGCCACTGAAAATCAAAACAATGTTCTTTTGTATCTAAAAGATTCTCTGATGAAACATTTCTATTATGGTGGGCGTGGTCTCTTCCAGGAAGACTCCGCCCTGTTCAGAGGGCACAAGGTGGTTTGATGAGGAGGAAAATGATGTCATATGCCATGACCTATACACCACCATGATCCTGACAAGAATAAATCGGTTTCTGAAGAGGAATGAATGCAAGTATATATTCAAGTTAATGGATGTGGCCTTTCTTTGTCCTGTGAGCTTCATACCCAATTGACTTCATGCCCAATCCTGCGACGTTCCAGTCCCAATACACACTTCTACTTCGCAGTCACCAGAACACCTCTGGGAGATTCTGGACCAACAGCAACTGAGGGAATATCTTCTAGAAGAAAGGCATTCCATCCCTTAATACAATTCCACAAACTTGTAGAAATCTATAGCAAGGAGCATTCAAGACGTTCTATTGGCTTGTGGTGGCCCAATAGCGTACCAAGACACTGACGTAAAACCTTTCAAGTGTTTTTACAACAGCACAAGACAAAGAACTCTTCAGAATTTTAGACTGAACCTTATTTTCTAAGAGTGTCCTGGCTTGCCTCGCAACTTGGCCCAATTTCTCAGACCACATTAGAACATGTTGCGCTTATCCTCGGTACAGATGTGGGAGGATCGAATAGCACATCTGCTGTCAAATGTAGAGCAGACATCAAAGTGCAAAGTGAGGCAAAAGGACAGTGCTCTTGCGATCTTGGCTCTGATGCAGTCAGGGTTCTGAGGCAGAGCAGAGAAAACGTTCACGTGTATAGTAGCATTTACGGTTTTGCTCCAGGCACGCAAAGCGAAAGGTGAAAGAATACGCGGGATGCTCGCTGATTAGAAGCGACAGCTCTGCCTTTTAGCTCTCGTGTATGGTTTAGTGTCCACTGGAGTTAGAACAAATACACTACTTATTCATACACATAAACAAACTAGAACGGAATAAAAAATTCACAGCATGATGTACATATTTTATACAACAGCACTGTTGAGTTATTGAATCTTTCTACAGTAATAGCTCATTCACTAGGTATTGTATGGCAACTCCACATAACCTAAGACTAATAAACAGCGATGTATTGTTATTTAATGTTATTTATTCGAAATGTATTGTTATTTAACGAAAGAAAATGTTTAATTGTTGATACGGTAAAATGAATAAACATGTTTATTTAATGCAATGGAAGGAGTCCAGAGTGTAACAGTTTTCTGCAATGGGAAAGTCTTCAGGACGTACGATCTATGTTGTGGTTTGTAGTATCTCAGTCACATGACAAGCTGTGATTTTTCTGTACACTTTATGAGGAAAAGAAAGAGAGGCTGCTGAGGGAATGATTATATGATATAATCATATAATCATTCCCTCCTCAACCTCTCCTCCTTTTATATGATATTATGCTATAACGTATGTGATAACAGAAATAAACATGTTTTGTGGATGTTCCAAAACATTAAATGGATAAATAGTAAAATGTATCTTTTTATTTTAAAATTAATATAAAATGTGAATGGTTGGCAAATTGCTGTGGTATAGGAGGAATAAAACACTTTGATAATCCACTCTGGGTTGGTAACATAACTCTGCGTTATGTTGGGCCATATCACACTACCCCGTTGTGGATTATTTTCCTATAAACACCATGCCCTCGGGTGTTTTATGTATTAAATAATAGTAGTACTGTTAAATAATAGTACCTTTATAGGAAAATAATCAACTTCCTTGCTTCCCTTGTATTTCAAGGGAATTATCATACCTGGAAGCAACATATTTGCGATGTCCTTATCTACTCCAGTATAGCATAATGTTATCAGTATTACTATTTTTCTTTCCCTATCACGATATACACCGCCCCACCCCTAGCTACAAGCGCAGGTACACCATTTTGATCCTACAGTATCAAAGCTCTCCAAAACACTGCTTCCTACCCAACTGAATTCTACTATAAAAGCCGAATGCGTTTGCTGGATTGCCGGTCGGGATTGCCAGCTTGTCCTCTAGTGAGAAAAAAAACATGTTTATGAACTTCTACATATACTTACTTCCCTGCTTTTGTCTCACAAAATTTCCAAACAACTCATCCAGCTGGTTTGCAAACCTGTCTTCTTATTGTCTGCTTTGTATAAATCAAGGAAGTCAAAATAAAAAAAATAAAAAACAGACTGCAGGCTTTTTGCATACAGAAACCTGTCGAATAAAAAGCCCTCTATTCAAACTGGATGGAAGTTTCCTTCCACCTCATTCCCATCCTTATCCAACCTTGAAAAACACAGCAAAATATGGGCCAGCTAAACCAGCAATGACCCCAAAAAATAACAAGGACTGCTGGGCTTCTTATTTGCTTTAACCTTTAATGTTGCTAACAGCGGTGTGCAGAACGGGAGCCTGTAAAGCTGAGCTTATACGCCTGATCAAAGCGGCGAGGCTGGCTGTAGGGAGGGCAGATGAGGCACAGCCGACACACACACACGCACGCACACACACACCTAATAAATTCCTTTTCATCTCATAACCGACAGAGGCCAAGAGGAATTCCCCCCCTCCAGCAATTAGCTAAAAGGGCTAGACTTCTAAAGATGCTAATAATGTGCAGCAATAATGAGAGTTAAAATCATTCACCACATGTTTTTTTTTTCAGGTTAAAACCAATACGTGGCTTGTTGTTGAATTAAAGCAATTCCAACGGATATTTAAGAAAACTGCTCTGCTGTATTCATATTCTAATTTATCCTGATTTCCGGAGGTCATTGTTAAACGGTACAGCGAGCATCACTTTCACACTCTCTTGCTTTCCCAGCTATGAAGTCGTATCTGCTGAGTTTCTACATGCAGTGGTGACTCAAAAGCTGAAGCAGAAGTTAGTACTCAAGCAAGGAGCGCTGTTATGGGAAAATAACCAACAGTGAGGTGGTATGATGCGTCCTAACACTAAGCAGGTGACTGTCACCACCCCAAAGTTGATTATTTACCAATAACAGCAAGTCTTGCGTGTTTTATTGCTCTTATAGCACAGCAATTTGCCAATGGTGACAATCTTTCATTTATTAATGACCAACACATCTTTTTTTATTCGTTTATTACTACATGTTGTAGAACGTCTATGAGACAAGTTATATCCTGTTGATGCTGATGTCATAGCAACTATAAATCGCGTTTTTTCTCTCTTTCTTGAAATAAGACAAAAAAAACCCAGCTTGTCATGTTAAAGTGAAACCCGCATGTCCTCCATTCTAAGTTTTCTTATGGTGGAAAACTTACTAACTGTTATATACAATAAACAGACGTCTCCTTACAGAAAGCTTGACAAAATTTTTAAAGATATCTTTAATCAGTCTTAAATTGTGGCGCCATACAAGTTCCTGTCAATTACCTGTTTCTACCTATAGAAATGTTAATGTATTACAAGTGCATTAATATAATCAGTGATGCTTTACAATTTGTTTTTATCTCACTGATGACTCTACGGTGTCAGAGGGTGTTTAAATACAAGAAAAGAAGAGACAAAGAAGAACTGTGTCTCTACGTGATTAGTAGAGATAAATCATGGGCAGTCTGATTAAGGAAAAGGACATGAGTCTACAAGCAAAAAATGTCGGTTTCGATTTGAAAATCAGTCTTACATTTTATTTGGATTGGATACTGTCAAGCGAACAAGTGTGCATCCATATTTTCCATGTGTGTCCAAATTTTCTTAAAGGAAAATGAGGAAAAATATATTTTACAATTTAGCTACAAATATATAACTGATCACTTCGCTGTAAAGTTGAATCTGTGGTGCAAGTGAGTGCGCATAATTTAGACAAATTTCTTAAGAGGTTAGAATCTTATTAATATTTTTATTTAGAGAAGATGGTTTAGAAGAAATATTGATTATATGCATTTTGACTTTTGAATGCATTTTGTATTTTATGTGGTAGCATTTTAAACACTCATTTTGCTCAATTCTGCATTTCTCCATTAAATAATGCACCATATATGGGCCATGTCATATGTTCTTAGTTTGTTTGCTTTATATGCTTTCCAACTTGTAAGCGTCATATCAGCTGCTTTATATTATGTAAGAAATAACACGCGATAGCTGGCACAACCCTCCGAAGTGGAGTATTTTCGTATAACACATTGTGGAGTGTGTTATTCCGCATATACTACAGCAATTTGCCAAAGATCACAATGTTTAAATTGTTATTTAACAATGTGTCACTTATTTTAATGGGTTAAAGGTAGATTTGAAGTTGTGGAACTTAAGTTGCTGTGGAAGTTAGCTCCTGTTCTCACTGACATTATAGGAATGATAAACAGTTGTTCCCTCACCACCAACTCCTTCTCTCTCTCTCAAAAAACGCAGCTTGTCATACTTCCATAAATGTTAAATAAATGTCTCCTAACAAAAACATCACCACATCAATGATTATACGTTTGTCTTTTTTTTTTTTTTTTTAAATATCTGTTTATTGTAAGTCTTAGATCATGTGGAGCATTCGCCGTACAGGTCCCGGTGTACGAGTTGTCACCATAAAACAATAACAAATTCAAATGAGCATATTAATATTATTATATTGTTCACGTTATAGGTGGAACTACTGTCCTAGCTGCAAACCTTCTGACCAATCAGATACAAGATTTCAATATACCGTGTTGCTGTATAGAAATATACATAGATATTTTTTACTATATTATTCAATTACGATCTCTGTTAAACAAAGAAATACTGTCTCCATTTAATTATTTTCTGTAACGGTGCAGTTAGATTCTTTTCACTTATTGCTGCATTTGACTGTATTTACGTGTTTTTCACAGTGGAATGAACTTCTCATAAACCTCAGGAATCGCCTGAAGACTCATCTCCTCTGAGAGCACACGAACACTGATGCAAAAAACACAGCTCTGCCTGCAGCTGTGTGTGTGTGTGTGTGTGTTACCGATGGGTGTGACTGAAGACTATTGTTGCTCACGGTTATATGTACTGGGCACTCAATTGCAAGTTAGCCTTCTTCGAATCAAAAACAGTTGCATCATTTTCGTAGGACAGCTGCACAGTATCACTTACACCCACCCTCTCCATCATGCACTTCATCAGCTCGATAACTCATCAGAACAAAGAACTGTTTGCAAAACCTGTGTTAGTTTATCCATCATATAATGGTACCCATGAAAGTATGACTAGTTTCAAAAAATTGTTCAACATGTCCATTATTAAGCATCAGACACAACAAGGTTGTTATAATGGCACTGAATAACCCAAACGATGCCAGGTGTGATGACCGTCCAGCTTTAATCTCAGTCAAAACAGAGAGAATGCTTGCAAACTATATCTGACAATGCTCCCCACATAGGGTAGAACAAACACAGTGAACAGAAAGCCATTTGAGATTCTACCTAACTTGAAGACAGGAAATGTTTTGGATCACGTGTAACATATGAGATGTACAAGCAACCTAAACACATCAGCAACAAGAAACCATAAACCTACATTCACACTAGCAAGTGACAAAGAGACAGGCACCAGTTCGCTTTCTATGCATGGGAGTGACAGACATTTGAACTGAAACTTTCTCAATATGCAAATTAGGTACGTTATTGTACAGCAGTAAATCCAAGTGACTGGCTCAAATGCTTCCAAAGCATGCTTCAAATTTGTTATATTTTGTTATATTTTAAAATGTTGATGTAATTTGGTTTTTAGCTGTGATTTTATTGATTTACTTTGTTATGTTTTATTTACTACTTATTTTATTTGATGCTGTAAAGCATATTGGTCAGCTGCTGCTGCTGTAAATGGTGCTATATAAATAAATTAAACTTAAACTTGGAAACTTGCTTCCTCTGACCAATCCTATGGCAGGTGTGGTCCTACGTTTCTTTAGTTCCTACCTGTAATTAGTTCCCATTTACTGTTTGACACACACAAAAAAAACCAAACTTATAACCGTGGGTATAAAACGTGTATAGAGACATTACGAAGAAAAATAAAGCTTGGACAGAAGTAGCAGAGATCGTTGGTACGTCTGGTGAGTGTACGTAACTAGTACAGTTAGACTTCTTTGCTAATCTGAGAATGAAGCTACGCAACACATAACATGTAAATCAAACTATTTTCAGACTGATTAGTGCGTTATTTAAGTTCTACTAGGCTTTAGAAGCTATATATCGCTACTACCAATTTGTTGTTTCTACCTAAAAAATTAAGCTGAACAGGCCACGCCCACACGCGACAAAAGTATCGGTCAGTATAAAGAGACAAGAGACAAACTACAAGTGATACGAGCAATTTGTTGCTTGCTAGTGTGAATGCGCAGGTAAATAAAAGAAAATCTGAAGCTAATAATATAATAAACTTGTAAGGTCACCTCCAAAAAGGACATTTTAAAAGATAAAGAAACAAATCACTGAAAACCAGACCAGTTCTAGTTACATATTCAGGCTGATTTTGTGTTTAACCATTCAACTGTCACCACTGTTTCTAGCTCCACCCATGTTACATGTTACTCCTGGGTTAACTTGCCAAAACGACCCGAAGCGTGCCTTCCTGAGGAAAGGCGCCGTGAGTGTCCAAACCATACCCTATTTACTACTTAGTGCACTTCATGTCTGATCACAGTAGAGAAAATCTAGCACGCTTGTGAAATACCGCAATGCACTGGGACAAATCAATGCAGCTGAGCTGGTACAGAATACCCATAATGCATTACGGGGTCAGGTATTTAAATGTAAATGTAATAATGTAAAACCTACTCATCTGACGGTCTCCGAAGCTGATGGCTTCAGCAAGAGGACTCCATCCCTGAGCGTTTTTCACCTTCACTGGTGCATTGTGGGCCAGCAGGAGATGAGCACATTCTGGAAAAGATCAATAAAAAAAAAAAAAAGAATGTAAACACAAACAGCATTTCTCTTTAAAACTTCAAACTCCTTGGATGGAAATCGATTTACATTAACTTCTAAAAATCTATGTAGAAATAATAAAGCAGATTGATCACAAACGTATGAAGTGACACAAGCGTGGAGTACAGCTCCCAGGGCATTTCTGTCCTGTTCACTCTCCACCCTAACCCCAAAAAAAGAGGCCCGGCTTAATTTAACATCATTCTGACGCCAGCAGCACAAAGGAACAGCTCTAATTTTGTATTAAAGACTTCACCTCTCCAGGGAATGTGTCCAACTAATGAAGCCCTCGCCTGGTAACCAAACCAGGGTTTGCAGGATTGGTAGGACAGAGGACAGGCAGGTTTAGTAATACTACATTTATTTTTATTCTAATAAATCTAAAAATGGAAGGTTTATGCTCTGTGATTTGTAAAATGGGGAATCACATATGGAACATTTTCTCTAAAAGCAGAAGGCTTCCTTTTTTTCTACTTAGTAGCTTTTGTTCCACAAGCTTGAGAAAAATATTTAAGCAATTACAAGCAGTTACAGGAGCATCCCACTGAAAAAAAAAATCTGACGAGGAATTAACACACACTATAACCGACGGTGCTATTTATTTTAAAACATAAAACACTCAGGGGCGTTAGGTTATAGGAAAATAATCCACAATGAGATGGTGTGATGCAGCCCAAAGATACTGTAAGACCCAGGAGTTGATTATTTTCCTACAGCGGCACATCCTGAAGTATTTCATTTCTCACTGTTGGCAATCTGCCAACAATTACAATATTTCATTTATTAAAAAATACCACACCGTGCGTTTAGTCCATTTATAGTTGTGTTTAATGTTGTGGAACGTTCCCAAGACAAGCTATTTCCTGTAAACAGTCGTGCCCTCAACAGCCTCTCTTTTTTTCCCCCTCTCTTGAAGTTTATAAGACAAAAAAAAAGCAGCTTTTCATTTTTACCAAAAAAACAGAAAGCGCAAAGTCATCTGTCCTGAAGCCTTTCCTGTGATGGAAAACTTGCTTAGTGTTTAAATAGCGCTGACACTGGAGACCCCTTCCATAAACGTTCGATAAACATCTCTTCACAGAAAACTTCACCATATCAACAAATATATATTTTTCTTTGTTAAATAACACAATTTTATCCATTTATTAGTCGTACGCTATGTGGAGCATCCTGTTATACAAGTCTGTCCGAACCGTATTGGAATGAACGTGTTATTATAAACCTGTTGTTTGAATGACAGCCCGTATATCTGTCATTCTGTTTTAGAATGACATGCTGTTGCTGTTTTAGAAAATTAAATCAACACCTTCTGACCAAACAGATCTGAGAACTCAACCATACTGTGGTGTAATGATATCAACACCACCATTTTCTCCCATTCAGATCTCAGTAGCCCATTTAAATAACCTTCAGCTTGCTGCACAACTCACAAATTAACAATATAACTCGAAAATATCTTGAGTATCATATTAAAATAACATGATCTGTCATTAGAGGCTTGTGAAGACACATAGTGACACGTGTAGCCATGAACAAAACTCTACTCGTCCATTCCCTGATGCACAGATCATGTTTATTTAAAGCTGGACTCATTCACATCCATAACTGATGACCACAATTAACAAGCTCATGATTAGAATTTAATAAGAGGTAGTAAAACATGCAGTCTGACCTCACTGCCTTGAGCCTAGGTAATCTGTAATGTGTAACTGTAATCTTATAAATAAATACTTAATTGGCTAGTTAGTGGAATATTAAATACCTGTTCCTCGTCTTTGGGACATGGTACTGTCCTCAAGGTCTACAAATTCACCCAGTTCTGCATGTCCTGCCTTCACCTAGATGATTTCTGGAAGCCTTTCACAAATTAAATCCCATAGTAACTTTATATTTCAAAAAGACAGCCTCTATTTCTAACTCATACCTCGAAGTTTCAACCCAAAACAATAAAAATTCTCCTAAACTCAAAATACAACAAGGCACGGAATTAGCATCACAACATTAACGTCCTGGAGACTATTAAAGAAGTTCTTGCTTGGGACAATTGCGGGTAATTAACCGAAGTATAATTAGTAACAGCGCTTTAACAATGTTAACAAACATATGTGTTACAAATCACAAAGAAGAAATCTTCAAGTATGACCGTGCTGTGACCTGCAGCATGGAATAAACCTCCAAACGCAGCAAAACAGCAGAACTAATGTCACAGTGTCCTAACTCTAACAAACCCACCCATGTTAGCATAAAGAAACACATGCAGTAGATGAATGAAATCTGGGTATTTTGTTATTGTGAAACTGTTTTGCTGTTCTGAAGCAATTTTTTCCTCAATTTCCTCACTTCCAGTTTTCTCTCTCTCTCTCACACACACACAACCAATCTCCTGTCAGTCTTTCTATAATGGAGTTTATACAGTAGTTGATTACCAAAGGGCTTCTGGACCTCTGGGGCCTGGAGGCTAATGTACATTTGTTCACTATAGCGCTGAGAAAACAATGTAGTCACCACAGAGCTCCTACAATTCTGGGGTTCTGACCTCGAATAGGAAAACTTCCACTATAGTGCTTCTGAAGGTTTGGTGCTTGGCCCCCTAATGATGACGATAACAATGCACTTTCTGTGGTTTGATTACAATACATTAGAAACACAATACAGCTCTAAGATTAAAAAAAAAAAAATAGAATAAATTAATTGGTTTATCTTGTTAAATACAATATTCATTATTTTAGCACATTTCATAGATTTATAGACCATTCATTAATGATTGTAAACTGCTTCATTAATTAGCCTTAGCATAAAAACTTGTTACAGGGCCTAGTCCGGAAAAGTAACAGAAGAGAGGATTCATATTTTCATATGCTGGAATTAATGCCTGAAAGCATCACAGACGGCTGAGAAGTGTGTGAGTGGGTGTGATACACAAAGTCCCGGTCTGGATCAGCTCGCTCAGACCTGATAATACAACCATCATGTGGAGTCAGTCCTTCTATCGTCTGACTTACATCCCAGAGGCTTGATTGTGTAATATTGTCAGCATTTATCCAAAATAATCTTTGTAACAAAGAGCAGACTGACTGGACAATCTGAAACACTCAGCCGCTCACTCTCGGACCACACATGCTGAAGCTGATTGGACACAGCCTGAGCTGCTGGACTGGAGGCCTCAGCGTTCTCGTCAATCCGGAGCAAAATGAACGTGCATGGACTGCCAATGGGCACTCGAGCTGATGAGTTTAACTTCTCTCCCTCTCACCGTATCGGAGAATTATGGATTTAAGTGCTTTCTTAGAACAGATGCTCTACATGTCTATGATTTTCACCCTCATACCGCAAACAAGTAGAACTCGACGCCATTGGCATCAACGAAAATGTCTCTGCCTCCAAAAATCTAGTGGCTCTTCTTACTAATTTGAATGCCTCAAATATCCTTAAAATATACCTTCACTATGTTTGGATCAATTCTAAAATGTATTCAGTTCACGTGGTGGTAGCAAGGATATGTCTATACAGATAAGATGGACTGACAGAAAATCTCTGATAGCCAAACAAGTCAAACTAG
Source organism: Pangasius sanitwongsei (assembly GCA_037576675.1). NCBI lineage: Eukaryota > Metazoa > Chordata > Actinopteri > Siluriformes > Pangasiidae > Pangasius > Pangasius sanitwongsei. The sequence continues at coordinate 5,601,710 of CM075013.1, read as the reverse complement.
AAGCCAACGATGTTAATAGGGTTGCCCTTGCCACCAACATGTCTAGCCCTTCTTGTTACTAATATCTATGCCAGAGCTACTCTTAAAATATACTTCAAACTAATCTAATCATTTCATCGGCTGGTTACAATGATAATTCCATATAAATCCTACAAACGTTCAACCACTCGTTCTTGAGATATAATGCTAATGAGAATCTCAAACCTCAGAGAGACACACAGATGAAAGGATGCACAGATGGACCGATGGCAAAAATCGTAGCTAGTCAAAAATGGGTCTTGAGTTCCTGAACATGAATACGTAAGTAACATACAAGTGCAACAAACAGGGAGAAGGGGAAAAAAAAAAAAATCTGATCAAATCATCGGCTGGTTACAATCATAGTTCCACATAAATCCTACAAACATGCAATGACTCATTCTTGAGTTATCGCATTAACAAGAATCTTGAACATACGTGCAGGCAAGACGAAAACCTAGTGACACAGGCATAAAAAAGAAAAGTGACACAGTTAAACAAATATGTCTCCACCACTACACAACACTGATAAAATGTTCAACCTCTCACTGAGTGCTGGGTTTAAATGAATATTCAGACCACAAATGACACATAATTTTCACCCCTTACCCCAAAACTAGTCAATCAGCCATGACATGTTTGGTTTTCTTCTTTAAATTAGCACTGAAGCCAGCATGTGAGAGAAGCTTATAGTTTCCACTTTAGCACAGTGCAAACATCTTACTTAAACAATCACACACTTATCTCAACAAACTTATCACGCACTTGTCTATGAAAACAGGCAAAAGGACATTGCAGAGCTAAAAACATTTCCATCTCTGAATACAGCAGAGCAGTAAGGTTAGCAGCTGATGCTAAGTGTAATTAGCTAAAGTTCGATTTTAGTCATAAAGAGTCATTTTTTAAGCAATTTACTAACAACTCTGAGGTAAATGTTGATGTTTCTGACTATATTATCTTGTTTCCACTCTCATTATTCACTTTTAGAAAGTATGTTTGTATGAAGGTGCTAGCTAAGATAGCTAATAACTGAGGCAGTTATTAGTTATCTTATATTCAAGGTCCATATTTTCTAGTTGCTTAGCAACAGGTTTCTCGCAAATGTAACCACTTAAGCAGAAAGTGTATCGTGTGAAGTTACGAGTTCCATTTAAGTGCTGTTTAAATTTGTTTTGAATAAAAAGAGGTGTGCTGCTATAGAAAAATAATCTACAACAGGTTGGCTCACGTTTCTCCCAATTAAATTATTGCTAATTCCACGAGCTAGCCATCCGTATAACACTTTGAGGAGAGGGCTAACTGTTCTATTCTGGATACATGAGATAAAATGCTAGAATGCTAAACTGGTAGCCATATGTTTCACTTTCCTGTTAGCAACATTAACTAAAGGATCATGTTTCAGACCCGCGGAGAACGTAAATTTCATTTCTGGCCAAAATATTCCTTTCAAGCCTGCTTTCATAATGGCTTAAAACACAACAGATGTTGAACATCTGTATGATTTCCACTCTTCTCAATAATGTAGCTGTACTGGACTGAAAGGGAAATTGGGGCCCTTCTCTGTGACAAGATATGACTCACGGTTACAAGAATATTTCATCATCACTATAGGACCCATTATTTCTCATCGCAGAGCTCAGTGCATTTCTCTCTGGATGCTGAATTTATGAGATTTTTACACTCATCTGGCCCAAACAACTATTAATATGTGGTCATTCAGGAATAAAAATTAAACTGTGATGTAGTAATGCATATCCAATACAATCCAATACATAGAAACAGTTCAGTACTTTCCTACTGAACTGATAGCTATCTAATGACAAGAAATTTATACATTAATATTTGTTCACAGTGCACGTTCCTGCACAGAACAAACCCTGTTTCAATATAAAATATGTAGGAGACGCCTATGTTCGTGTATTTATCACTAATAAAATAAAATAGGTTGAAAATTTCTCAACCTCTTCTGAGAAATTCCTCAAACCAAGCTGAATATAACTACACTTTTAGAGAAACAGATCCTACAAGGGTTCTTCAGATTTAAAGTAGAGATGGTACGATACCATGTTTTCTGATAGCGATACTGATACTGAAACCGTGAGTCAGCCAAAATACACATAAATACATATAATGAAAACAATCCTAACAAAAGAGTTTTTATATGTAAACATTTCCAGTCCGAACAGTACAATTCTTTTTTAAATCCAATTCCAATCTTTGCCACTTGTTACAAGAGCCGATATCCAATACATTTTCTCTGGTATCTGATTCACTTTTTTTTTTTTTTTGCTAGTATCGGCCCAATATCGATACTCGGTATCAAATGGGTGCCATCTCTAGTCCCTAGCTTCTAAATAAGGGCTCTTGAAACTCGTTTTGATCGGAAAACTCTATCCCAACCCAAGGGTTCCCCTAGAGAGACAGGGAGACAGCTGAAGAGTAAACGCATTAAATATACACGAGTTCCAACACAGTCACAAAAACACACAATCCTTCAGAAATAAGTTACTGCATTCTACACGCAGCGCCGGCTTTTAAAACTCATTTATTCACCGAAGCAGAATATATATCGACCAGAGTGACTCGTTTGCATTCGGGATGCTTTAGAAAAACAGCTCGCACACTCTGGGAATAAAAAGCAGGAGGACGAGCAGAGAACAAGCGTTCATCTGGTTTAGTTTCCGTCTATAAGAGCTGCATCTATTACAGTGACATGGCCTAACTAGGGCTGCATGATGAGGACGAAACACAGCCTCATACAGTGTTTATAGCAAATCTTCTGTTGAATTCTTGATTCTGATTGGTCAGAAAGTGTTGCTTTAATTTCTATAACAGTAGCTCAAACAATAGTCCAGCTGAAAATCACTTGTTTATATTAACGCGCTCGTTCATTTCTATAGGAACAACTTACACAGGAATTTTGTATGTTGTATGTTGAACGCACAACATAATTTAAGCCTAACAATAGTAAAAAGGATTAAAAATGTGTTGCTATTTAACTAAGAAAAACATGTGATTGGTGATATGATGAATATTCCTGTGTAGAGGGGTTTATTTACCATTTATGGAAGGAGTCTCCAGTGTCAAAACTCTGTAACAGTCAGAGGTAAAGCTGTAATGTTAAGTTTTCCACCACTCGATTTCACATTTCAGGGTGGAGAATGCTGCGCTTTGTGTTTTCATTAACACACTAAATTTTTTGTCTTATTAAGTCCAAAAACATGGTGATAAAATTACTGTTTACAGCTGCTATAATGTAAGTGATAACTAACTTGTTTTGCAAACGTTCCACAGTATTAAATGTAACTATAATTGAAAAAAAAAAAAAAGTACGTGCCACTCTTTAATTAATAAAAATGTACACAATGCTTCCCTGATCAGAAATGTAGTCAATCAGCCAACAGAAATAAAAATTCATGGCCGAAATGCTAAGCGAAATTCAGGACACACTGGACCGAAAAACCCAAAACCCAAACATCTTTATTATTTATCATTTTATTTTCATTTTTAAGCATGTTGCGTAAATCACAATGATTTATTTGGCTTTTATCTTTTTAAACAATGAATAAATGGTTAATTAAAACATTGGAAGGACATGAAAAAACACTATAATTGAAAAATCAGTCCTTTCAATTATTTTCAGTGGACAAATTTCAAAATCAGGCGATCACATGAAATCATGATGGCTTGTGATTTTGGAATTCAGGCATAACATTAGCAAATTTTGGCTGTTTTCTTTTAATGTGTTTCAGGCAACAATATGAACGCACCAATGTGAAAGCTCGGTGTGACTTAATAATTAAGCAGTTCCTCCACTTTCTTAGTGACCAAAGAGCTAACCAGCCCTGCCTTATTGTTTGGCTCTGAAGACTGAGGTTTGCAAATCCACAGCTCAAAGTTCACCTAGATAAAGTTGGCCCAAAGCGAAAGCAACTCCTGCGTCCTTTCCCGTTCGGTGAATTCCTTTTTCCGATGGGAGAATTATATTAGCGCTTGGTCTGACTGCTAAGAAAGTAGAAACGTTTCTCCCATGTGGCTGTAGCAAGAGGTCAGAAATCATAAATGCTACAGCTAAACAGCAATTGTTGTCACCTCGACGTTCATATCACACTCGGCGGTTTGTAGGTAAAGGGGAATAGGGCACCATTTCAAAACAGGGCTGGAGGTGATTTAGATCTTAACAACGTTCCACGTTGAACTTACAACAGTGGTTAAGTAGTTCATCAATGGCATACAAACAATTAGTCATGTATTTTTAGCTGTTACAGACTTTTATAACATGTTAACAACATTAACCTAGTCTTGAGAAGCAAACTTCTGACAAAAACATGTCTTAGCTGATCAGTATATATAGCTATATCAGTACAGCAATAACCACTAACATACTTTATACTGCATGTGTCCACAAGGCCTAACTGCCTCCTACTCATTCAGGATTCAGTAAATCAGTTTTATCATGAGCCTTTTTTCATAAATCAATCCGGCAGCGAACCGGTGGTCCATTTATGTCTTGTTTACTGTCTAAAAACAATTGGGTTAAAAGCTTTTAAATCATCATGCAGCTGTTCAACAGTTCAATACACAGATCATCCAAGTTGCCACTTACCTTTATGACCCATCATTACAGCCAGATGAAGAGGAGTGTTTCCTGAGGAAGAGGAGAAATGAGTCACTAATGATCGCTCTACAAGGTTTAGTCACTCACACATGAGATTCAGGCACGAACAGGTCATATGTTAGGAATAAAACACTTATGTTGTTGTGCAATACAACGATTTAAAATCATCTCTACATGATTTTACGCTGCCACAATATCCAGCGATATATTTACTCCAGATCTGCCAACCTTTACACATTTTGTATAGGAGCATCACAATTTAACTTTGGAGTACATTAAGGAGTTATCACTCAAAAACTACACCAAAAGAGCAGTCGTTTCTCCTCAATAAAATGAGAGATGAGACACACATGAATCTGGAATGATTCGCGCAGGTGTTTCGAACTCTCTCCGATATTAACTGACACAGCATGGAAGCCCCATCCCCTTCCCCATCTCATGTACTTTCTGTAAATACACCTACACAACTGACAGTCAGGCCAGATTCATATGCTGATTGGCTCCTGTCCGGGAACATAATGTATTATGTGTTAACGTCACTAGACACCGTGGCAATGTAAGATTGTGTAGAGATGATTAAATCGTTATATCACACAAGGCTAGTGGATAGCCAAATAATCCAATATCACAATGTAAATTGCTACTATAGACACGATAACTATTAGAAACAGCGTATTAATATAAACCTGGAATTTGCTGATGAACTACTCTCAGAGCTGCTGTTAACTCCTTTTGACCAATCAGATTCGAGAAGTCAAAAGCGCTGTGGTCTAATTTTCTATAACAGCATGAGTCTAACAAGTTGTAAAAAAAAAAAAAATGTTTCATCTAGCACCCTTAAGGCTTTTTCAGTTTGGAGAACCTTTTTGGTCTACGTAGGACCCTACAATAGTTTTTTTTTTTTAAAAAAGCACGAACGAGTGTGCGAACATAAAATTAAAAACATGCAAGTTTTTAAATCTGAATAAAAGCGTCTTCTAAATACCACGACCTAGAAAGTGGGCGTGAAGATGATTCATCTTCTGAAGAACTTGTGCATGTGTTATATAATATTCATAAAAAGGCATTGTAGGGTTTTGATTACTGTACGATTTTAAATATTAACATACATTATTGCAGCGGTTCCCAAACACTTTGGCCAAATGACCCCAAATGGACATTATGAATTTTCTGTGACCCCTTAATTTAGGCCTAAGATATAGAACTACTGTAACATCTGAACATTTTATCAGCCTGGTTTATACTTGATGCATGATTTTGCATGTGTGTGCAGAAGCAGTGGTAACACGAGCGGCATTATTACTCACACACTCACTGCGTGTCTTATGTCAATCACTAGACAGCACATCAGAGCCAAAACATTCCAGTCCATCAGGTTTCCAAATCCAACTGTATAATGTTTAGCGATGTTAAAAACACTTATGTGTTCTGTCGTCTTGAATGTTGTCATGATCTGTGGCTCAAATCAAAAATACTGATCTTACATTCCAAAGTATTTACTAATCTAGAAAATTCAGAAGACTGGTGTGCAAAAAACAGACCTTTTAATAGGTTTGAAGGCAAAATATTCAAGTTTTTAATATTTAAACACTGACTGCAATAGGAAAACTGGATAGTGTTAGTACTGATGGTCTAGAAACGTATGTGATTTGAGACACAACACTCGTTTGTTTAGCGGAGGTAAATGGACGGGGATATTCGTCCGTTTTTCGTGTGTCAGGATGGAAAAAGATGGAAATAACACGTGTTAATTTAAACCCAGCTTCTCTGAATGTGACTTCCAGTAACATTAGCAAACAAAATCCATCTTTGATATTTCTAATATTAATTTGTAGAGAAAAATTGAGTGAAACAATAGAGGAGATTGTGAGTTTCTCTTGCGAGCCCAGATGTAAGTCAAGCGATCCCACACGGGGTCGCGACCCCTAGTTTGGGAATCCCTGCATTATTGTATCCAGCCAATTATAATAAAGACTAATGACATCTTACAATAAACATCCTCAAGAAGCAGTGAATTTCTTAAGACGATTCACTTTTAAAGTGAAACGTCATTAGTCATGTACCTCAAAAAAAAGGGTACTGAAGTGTACCTGAAGCTAGGGGGGTACACTTTAGTGTAATATGTATACTTCACCTGGGAATGTGGAGCAAAGCTTTAAAGGTAGACTAACTGCACCTTTACGGGAAATGGATGGTACCACTCCAGCAACAAGGAATGGTAGAGTTTATGGTACAGTCCTTGATGACTGTACAACATCTATGTTCTGTAGGATCAATAAGCCCTAGTTTATAGTCACGAGTATGCACTTGAATCGAGAATAATCGAATAGCTATAGTGTAGATCAAGAGAACTGTGCGTTGATGCACAAACGTTATGTAACCTGGAAGAAGAAATGGGATGAAACTTACCATGAACATCTTTCTGTGCAATATTCTGAGTGCGAATAAGAGACGATAATCGCCGCACGTCTCCTTTGAACACGCACTCGTGCACGGGGAAATCGTCGGCGCTTCGAATAACCGGGTTTTTGTTTTTATCGTCGATGGTTTCCGGGGTGGAGATGCCGTTAGTGTTGGCGTTGATGTGAGTCTGTTGCTGATGATTGTGGCTGTGGCTGTGCTGCGACGCGGATTTGATGATCTTGTGGTTGCTGAAGATCTTGTTGCTTTTGCCTTTGCTGCTAGTCCTGGTGGACGACGTGAACGTGCCGGTCGCCGCTTCCTCGTCCGGCTCGAGCAGGTCCTCGTCCTTCCCCGGCTTGTGGTCCTTGCGGAGGGAGCGGATCTTCTCTCCTGTCATTTTGCGCACTCTCGGTGGGGAGGAAAAGGGCGCAGTGGCCGATGACCCTGGGAAAAACGAGTGCAAGTCGTCTCTGGCAACAGCGCCAGTGGGAGATCGCGCAATGGCAACAGCAACAACAACAACAAGTCGCACAACATGAAAACGCCCAGTTCTGCTTCGACTCCAAGCGGCTGCAAATCACACACACCTGAATAACATGGTTAACAACAAAAACACACCATTACTTTCCTCTCACCGTCATCCTAAACCCCATCCAAACCCAGCCTTACCGACCAACAACCAAACCCCAAAGCCCCATCTGCCTAACTTCCGCTTGTCCTCTCGCGAGAACCTGTCTACGTCACAAGTGTGCGTTAATTTTTTTTTCTTTAAAACCCACCCATACTTCCATAAACCCCGCCCCCTCTTCCAGGATTGGCGACTACCACAGAATCACAAGAAGCCCATTTGTCCAATCGGTTGACTCCGCGTGAATATGAAATGATAGCCAATCCCAGCTTAGGAGGCGTCATACTTCTGACCAATCATGAGCCAGAACTCCGAATACAGGCGGGAAAAAAATACTTACGTGCCTCAGGAGCTTGTAATGACTTCCGTTGGGGAATCTTTGCAGTTAGGAGCGTAACAACGAACACTGTAGTAAACAAGTTCCTGTGTATAGGCAATTAAATAACCTAATGGCTTTCTATATGTTTAAAAACGAGCTGTGTTTGTTTATAAATCATTTAGAAATTGCATCAACATTATATAAATATAGCAACGCGGCAGCTGCTGCCATCTAGTGGCTGTTGTGATAACGGTCACTTTATTACTTTTCCATTCTGCAACATATAACCAAAAATCACACACACACCTACAGTATATCACAGGTCAGGTTTACTGGATTGACACATTTTAAATCATCCTAAATAAAGATATGTATTTTATAATTAAACATTGACTGATCTGACTGTGAAATGTTCTATTGTTTTGCCATATTGTCCATCAACACGCACATTTATTTAGCATTTTTGGAAGTAGTCTCCAGTGTCAGTATTTAAAAGCCACTTTTTTATTACCATCCTCTTTTTTTTATTACCATCCTCTACAGGACTAAGAAAACAGCATTATGGCTATCTGAGCACACTATTCTTACACTTTACCTTGAAATCAATAAAACCTAATCAATAAAATACTTCAAAATTTGTCTTCATGTCATTTACGTGGATGCTAGTTAACTACATTTTATGTATTTGTTAATTCTATTAAAAAAACTTAACCCTGTTACTCATTTGCGAGCCAAATGAGCCACTGTCAGCAAAGTTGCCTGAGATGGGTTAACACATTTTTGAATTGTCAAATACATGTTTTCTTAGATTCATTGTTGAAAAGTTATATTTAAAAAAATAATAATAATGGCACCACGATCATGGAATCATCCTACTGCGTTATAAAATATTATGAAGATCTAGATCTCCTGGAGTCTAAAGTAGAAGGCCACTTTAAGTAACTTATCAATCAATGGATAAAACATCTAATCTTTAAAACAAGTGTTGAATGACTTTCTAAACTTTCGAGCCCTGACTAAACTCCGTCTCCCCCATTGGCCTGTGTGATGCAGTAGAGGGCACCGTTTTTGTTTTTTTTTTCCAGCACAATGAAAGCACTGACCCGAGAACGACACTGGCATGTTAGTGTGCCAGCCAGCAGAGCGAGATCAGCCTATGGAGAGCTCAGTCCTGACTCTGGAACCACTGCTGAACGCTTCACACTTTACTGGCCTGCTTTATCATAATCAGTCACCTTCAGATTGAGATTGAGGAAATATTTTGTTTGTTTTTTCCTAATGAGCCTAGTCTGACTCTGATGGAGGTGTAATAGAGATTCAGACAAGGATGATTCCTGCTATTAAGTAAGTATCACCCATTATTTTGGGTCTATAATGTGTTTTTTATAAATCTAGTCTGAAATTTTGGTGGGCTGTAGATGGCTTTGTGTTTAGGAAATTCAGTTACAGAGCGCATACAGTGGATTAAAAAAAAAAAAAAAAACTCGATCACCCCTACGAGGTCCAGCAGCCAATCCACTTAATCTGAATCTGAATCTTATATATATATATTTATATATAAAATAAGGTTACACATAGCTGTAGATAAATATGGTTGACAAGTCCATGAAATAAAACGGTAGTGGCTGTGGCTGACTATCAGTCATAACATTCAGGTATTATTATGTAACAATTGTCAGTTTGTACAAACTAATTATTATTACCATAGAAAGTACTGAAAAAAATAATCTATAATAATATCTCATATAGTTTGGCACTTCCATTGTACTTTTCTACCTTTTTCTACATTATTTTGTGGCTATTGTGGCTTCTCATGCCTATGTATTGTATGTGTGTGTGTGTGTGTCTGTGCCCTCATTATCCAGCAATTCTCCAACATTCCCCGGTCACACAAGATAATGCTTTATTCAATAATAGCATATCTATATCAGGAAGCAATACAGAATTCCTAGTTAATACTCCTTATACTACAATGCTTGGTTCTGATTGATCAAAAGGCATTGATTAATCTTCTGTAACAGCAGTTCTGACAATAGTTCAGCTGAAAAACACAGGTTTATATTAATGTACTAGTGCTAATATGTTATAGTTTCTATAGTAACAGCTTACATTGCATCTTCTATGATGGATGCTTATCATAAATCGGTTTAAGAAATCGTATAATTGTTGATGGAGTGAGGTTTTCTGCGAGGAGAGGTTTAGTTAACATTTATGGAAGGAGTCTCCAGTGTTTGCGCTTTGTAACAGTCAGAGGTAAAGCTGTAACTTTAAATTTTGCGGCATCTTAAGGACAGAGGAGTTTTTGGAGCTTTGAGGTTTCTAACACGACAAGCTGCATTTATTTGTCTTATTAACGTCAAGAGAGAAAAAAAGAAATGCTGGTGAGAAGATGATTGTTTATAGCTGCTATAACATAAGCGATAACAGGAACTAATTTGTTTTGAGTACGTTCCATAACATTAAATGTAGCTATAAGGTATGACCTGATATGACTATAAAGGTATGATTAGTCATTCTTTAATTAAAAAAATATGTAATCATTGGCAATTTGCTGTGGTATAAAAGGGAATAATACACATGCTGTCATTGGGAAATAATCAACTTTGTGCCACTTCACACCAACCCGTTTGGGTTGATTATTTTGCTATAACAGCACACCCCCATCATCGTTGTAATAACACAAATAAACCTGACCTAGTTTCTCAGAAGCTAGAGTGATCATTGTGCTGTTCACTTTTAACTTTGATTATGCGATGCTTTAACAAATAAATGCATGTACACATGTGATAGTGTTGATATCATGATATAAACCAAACTGTATATCAAAAATAACTTTTTTTTTTTTATAGAATATGTACAGTTTTACTGTGGGATGACGGATAATCAGCCAAACACAAATCATACTGTAAGTAATGAAGCTTTTACTTATACTGGTGCTGAAAGAAAATAGTTTTTTAAAACCATTCCAACCATTTGTGAACAAATGTGACGTGGTAAGCATTCAGAATTCTCCTGAGTTTTGATGAATGGGGTATTTTTGTTTCAGATGGCCACTAATGACCCGGACACTTACAGCGAACCTCAGCCTGGTGACCTCATCGAGATCTTTCGACCGGCGTATCAGCACTGGGCCCTGTATCTGGGAGATGGATACATCGTCAACCTTACACCAGTCGGTGAGTGCGTCAGGCTTGCAACTCTAACTCTAACCCTAAAATAAGTTAATATAAGTTATTAGTACAATCCGCTCCAGAATTATTGGCACCCTTCAAGAGAATCGGCAGAAATATTCTATGTAATAAATATTACATAGAATGATAGAATATTTACATAGAATATTTTGATTCCAACTACTTCAGTTTAACAAGGACTTGTTAAGAATTTGTTTCTTAAAAGTAATAGAAACCCCTAGAAATTAATTTATTAGTTCATCTTCAGTAATTGTTTTATCCTGGTCAGGGTCACAGTGGATCCGGATCTGTTAAACAAATGTTAAATTCCCTTGTCATCCATCACCATGGAGAAAACCACAGAACTTTTAACACAACACAGTTAGTAGATATAAAAAAAATAGATAAGCAGTAAAAATACCATTAATCACAACCAGGCCTATGATGAAAAAAAAAGTTTCAATCCCTGGAAAAAGTTGAAAATGTGATTGAAATGAGTGACTAGTCTCCAGATTTGAACTCTATTGAAAACCAGTGTTCTGAATTAACGAGGACATCCAGTTACATAAACTGAAATATGTTCGTATGCATGGATGAGTTGGAGGAAGAGTCCAAAATCCTCTACAAGTCTTCCCAACCTTGTTGGGAACCAATCACTGGAAGAAACTCAGTGCTGTTATTCTCTCCTTATGGGGGTGCCAATAGTTTTGTGCAAGCGTCCCTAACCTCCAGCATTTCACAGAGAGTCTTACGGTGTTAGAAGGTGTTAGAAAATATATTGTGTTAAAACTATACAGTGTCTCCATATGTTTAAGAAATATGTACTGTATATATGCATATATTTTTTTTTTGCTTATTATGAAAGGTGCCAATAATTTTGGTGTGAATAGTACATGTATGTGCCATGTGAGTGATTTCTGTTCTTCCTTCAGATGAGAGCCAAGCAGCCGCCATGTCCAGTGTGAAGTCAGTGTTCACTCGGAAGGCTGTGGTGCGGATGCAGCTCCTGAAGGACGTTGTGGGGGGAGATACGTTCCGTGTCAACAATAAATATGACAGCAGTCACACACCTTTGCCCGTGTCTGAGATCATTGACCGAGCACAGCTTCTGATTGGGCAGGAGGTGTCATATGACCTGTTAGGCAGCAACTGCGAGCACTTTGTCACTCTGCTGCGATATGGCGAGGGCGTTTCTGAGCAGGTTTTCCTCCTTGTGCCATTTCTGTTTGTCATTAAACACAGGAACTGATGTACAGATTCCTAGTAGATGTTCTGGACAAGAGCAGAGAATATACAGTGCCTTGCATAAGTATTCACCCCTTGAACCTTTCCACATGTTGTAGTGTTACAACCTGGAATAGAAATTAACTCTTAGCTGTGAAGGATCCTGATATTCTTGTCCTCTTCTCTTGACCAAATCGCTTAAGGTCTGTCAGATTGGATAGAAACTTTTGATGAAGAGCAGATGGATGGAGGACTGGGCTTTGACTGGTCCATCCTAACACATTCATGTGCTTGGTTTTGAACCACTCCAGTGTAGCTTTAACAATATTACTAGGATTTTTGGTGGAAGGTGAAGCATCGCCCAGTCTCATGTTTCTTGCAAGTCTATTGGAACAGGTTTTTGTCTAAGAATGCCCTATATTTGTCTCTATCCATATTGTTCTCAACCCTGACCAGTTTCCCAGTGCTGACAACATGATGCTACTACCACCACGCTTCACTATGGAGATGGTGTCCTCAGGGGAACGAGCAGTGTTCGGGTTTCCACCAAGCATAGTGCTGTGGACCAAGGCCAGAAAGTGTAGAAATGCAAGAAAGTATGTACCAAGGCCAGAAAGACCTTTTCTGGTCTCATCAAACCAGAACTCCTCCGACATGCCTTTTGGTACTGCGGGATTACAAGTTTGGGTCCTCGATTAAATGAATAATGTGATTTCTGATGTCAACTGGTTGCACCAGAACTAATGTAGGGGTTTCACACCAACAGAGTTGAATACTTATGCAATCGCTCTTATGTTTTTATTGATTTTTTTTATTGATTTGTTCTCTCACTAAAATATAATGGGCTATTTGGTGAAGATCCATGGCATATAATCACAATTTAGTAAATTTCAGTTCCGTATTGTAAGACTACAAATTGTGGAAAAGCTCAAGGGGGTGAATATTTATGCAAGACCCCGTGTCCACACAGGAAATTTCTTGCTACTTTATTTATTGAATAATATATAGATATGCCTAACTGCATTGAAATTGATCATTCATTACGTTTACTGTATCTGGTCTCCTGTCTTTTCAGGCAACGCGTGCTATCGGGGCGATAAGTTTGGTGACGGCAGCAGCGAGTGCCTTCTCGATGCTTGGCCTCATCAACGCTCGCAACAGGAACAGACCTTTCTGATGTTATTGCAACTCATAAATTCAAACTTTTAGTTATATACACATTGGAAATGAGTCAGATCATATTTGTTAACCTCCAGATGTGTGCATTTAGTGCCACTTAGTTTGTGACAATGATTTTGGCTTTGTTCTTTGACACAGTGTGTGTACGGTTTAGTTATTTAAAGTGTAATAAAGTATATATTATAGCATTATAGCAAATTATAAGTATAGCTAAAATTGTCTATTCTCTTCATTCTGAAATGTCTGGAGGATGATTGTGCATGAAGTGTCAATTTTTGAATGCATGATGAAGTAATGTGAGTTAGTGTACAGGTTTTTAAAGATGTTTAAAACTTAAATTTAAAAAGTTTAAAGCTACCTTTTGATACTACTTTTTAAAGTTCTTACATATATACAGAGATATAACAGCATGTTTTATATTAGCAGGGCTAAGAGAAGTGTTGCTGACGATGAATGAATGAATGAATGAATGAAACACAGGTCTCGCGCCTATAATTTCAGACCTCATTTCCCACAAGGCTTCGAATTTTCCGGACGCCATTTTAACCCCAGGGAAACCCCGTAGTTCCTGGAACCATTTAAAATGTGTTCTACTGCAATATCCCTCCGTCGCTTGATATAGTTCATAAACTGGTGTGTTGTACATTAAACTTTTGCATTGTAAGCTCTGTATTTCCCCAATAGCGCGTTAAAAACGGTGCTCATTCGTTATAATAAAATGAGATGAAACCTATTTTGTGGTCAGTGTTTGTTTTGTTTTTGTTTTTGTTTTTTTGCCGGAACTAGAGAGAATGAGCGAGTCTGGAGTCGGCGGATTGATATGTGTTGCGCACGCATCGCACTTCCTCTTTAAGCGGGCGCTGAAGCTTCGGTCGGATCATGTCCAGCGGTTCTGCGGATTATAACAGGTAATAACCGCTCTAATACGCGCGCATAAGCATCCTGACGCGAGTGCTAGTTTAGCTCGGTGTCATCCTGATCTATTAGTCCCGCCCTGCACAGTTAAAACGCCTGAACTCCAGTCTTATCAGCTAACTGGGGTAGCTATATAACAAGCAGCGTTTGGGTTAGTAACGTTAGCCAGCTAGCTAACGTCAACTGGCCGCTTAGTTAGCGTTACATGGTGGAAAGGCTAATAATTGGCTAGCCTTTAAACAGTACATATATATATATATATATATATATATATATATATATATATATATACGTATTGAGACATATAATATTATATTCCTCCCTTTTATTGTGCTGTCTAATGGAAAAAAAAATACCGGCTTCTGAAAAATTCAGTTACAGAGACCCATTGACAGGGGCTGTGTTCTAAATGTCTATCTGCACCCTACACGCGCCGCTTGATAAGTACCGGTTTATACGTGCTATGTAGTGCACTACAGATTTAATTAGCAGCCATTTGGAATTCAGCCAGAGCCCTTGCTTAGTGATTGTGTCTGCATTGCTTTCAGCTAAACAAACTAATAGAAAAAGAAGCCTATACATTACTGGTTAAAATTATATTAATTTAGTTTTAATTAATTAAATTTTAAGCATTCATAAATGATCTATATGTTAATTTTATGAGTGTTAAGTGTTCTTTTGCACTAAATAAAATGGAAGAAATTATTCCCTTTTAATGGTCATGGCTCTCCAGCACTGATATTTATTCATCTTTATCAGGAATTGATTTATGTTGGTTAAGGAACACAGGATGTGAACTGGGAATACAGCCTGGATGGACCATCACAGATCACCACGCGCGCGCACACACACACACACACACACACACACACACACACACACACACACACACACACACATTCAGGGGCAGTTTCAGCAAAGCCAATACACCTACCCATGAAGACATGGGAAGAACATGTGAAACTCTACACACACAGTAACCTGAGCTCAGGATCGACCCCAGAGCTGTGGGGTGGCAACACTACCCGCGGCACCACCATGCCACCACAGACAGCACTGCTAGGTTCATATCACATTACTGTAATTCCGTGTATTAAGGATAATTTTCTGCTGCAGCTCTAGAGACAGAGACCATGGGGGCCCTGAGGGAATGGAGCCTGATGGTGTCATCGAGGTGAGTGAGTCGTCATTGCCACACACAAATGATTTAAGTCCGTGCTGAATGACTGTGACTTTAAAGCTGAACGTTTGGCCTCTCCGCAGAGTAACTGGAACGAGATTACGGACAATTTCGATGATATGAGCTTGAAGGAGACGCTCCTTCGCGGTATCTACGCTTACGGTTTTGAGAAACCATCAGCCATTCAGCAGAGGGCAATCATTCCATGCATTAAAGGTAAGTGCTGTCTGTTAGAAACCGCTACCCTGTAACAGGTTTGAGATGCTCCAAAAATTATTTTAATTATTTTTTAGTAAATTTTTTAAATATGTACATATAATATTTCAGTCTTAGTTTATTTGAATTGCCTGGTGTGAGGATCATGTCTGACGCTGTATAACATTAAAGGAAAAATCCACCATGACCACCTTGCATATTAAACTCTATAATTAACATTTATTCATTTGGCTTCTATTTTCACTTTTCTTGACGCTTTCTTATGTTACCCACAATGCCGTTTGACCACCTGCTGATAGTGGTGCAGTGGGATTAACAGGGCTTCCCAGTAGTAAAGATCTGTTTGAAAGGCTCTTCAACTCGTAATTCCTGCTTTTTTAAGAGCTCTGATTTCTAAGAGTTGTGATTCCGTGATATCACTTCAACATGGCGGCGCTAATAGTGGGAAAAGTAAGAACAAGAAAGAAAAAAAAACCCAGCGTGATTTGAGGTTTTTCAGCTTTCGAGTTTCTGTTTATATTTGAAATCGCTAAATACTGGGTGATACTTTGATAATTGAAATGTTAATTCTCTTTCTGCGAGATTGTTTGATCAAACCGCTCTTTCATCTTTGCACTGCGCCTTTAACAGTGAATCATCACAAGCACTTCAAAAATAAACGAAGCACTAACTAACTAAACAACACTTTAATTCCAGTTCTTGTAGACAGCGAAGGAAGACTGGTTTTAAGTATTCAGTCCAACTTCAGACTGCTGATTTCGCGTGAACGATCTAATGTGGGAAGTAGGAGGTTCCGAGTTGGAAAATTCCCAGTTGTCGTGAAAGCAGCATTAACCCTTGTGCTACCTAAAGAGAACGATGCGGCAGCGCTTTAGTCTTTTAGTCTGTCCAGCTTTCTCACCTCCTCATCTGTACACTCTGCTCAAACAGATCAGTGTCCAAAGCTTCAACTTTCATGCTAATACCAGAGTCAGTGCTATTGCGCTCGTCATCTTGTAGATCGTCTCCTGGGACGTCCTTAAGCTGTGTAATGACATTATGTGATTCTGAAGATATTAATATTAATGACATTAGTGATTCTGAAGATAGCAGAGATAGCCCATATTTAAATATTTCATATTAAGTATTTCATCCGCATCACATACGACTTTCTGCTGTAGTTACACATTTAACGTTTATGCGGTGTGGCCTAGTGGGCGGCGCTATGCCAAATTAATTACAAAAAGTGATTCTGGTTGTCCAATATAATGTTACAGCCTCCATAATGTTTCAGCATTCAGCTATGCTGTAAAGTTTTGCTCATGTAAAGTCACACTGTGTCCTAAACGACATCAGCATGTTTACAGAAAATATCTTGGGTGACATGTCTTATCATCTAGAACACACAGAAACATACATTGGACACCGTTAATCGAATACATTAGGGGCAGGTCAGATTTTTATTGCTTTAACATCATTACTTGTCTTTTTTTAAGGTTATGACGTTATCGCTCAGGCTCAGTCGGGAACTGGCAAGACAGCCACGTTCGCCATCTCCATCCTGCAGCAGCTGGATGTGGAGCAGAAGGAGACCCAGGCTATGGTGCTGGCTCCTACCAGAGAGCTGGCCCAACAGGTGCGCTCTCTCTGAGACGCTGCAGGAAGATACTCACCCCAAACATCTCACCTTTTTAAGGCTTAGAAATCAATGTATTTGGTACAAACATTCTTTCTTCATTCTTTCCTAAACACACTCAGATCATTTTGATTCTGTTTTTAACTCTGTATTTTGTATTTGCATATATGTTTTTTTTTTTGTTGTTGTTGTTTTTGGGTAATTAGATCCAGAAAGTAATCCTGGCACTCGGCGATTATATGGGTGCCACATGCCATGCCTGCATCGGGGGCACGAATGTGCGAAACGAGATGCAGAAACTCCAAGCCGAGGCATACCACATAGTGGTCGGGACCCCGGGCCGTGTGTTTGACATGTTAAACAGGAGGTTTCTGTGTGAGTAAACAGCCTAATTAGCATTTACATTTACTCTATAATAGTGTAGCTTAAAACCAACTCGTGTAGTTGTTAATACGAGTGTAGTGTTAAGATCTTATAACAGCAGGTTAGCTAAAAAAAAAAAAATGAAATTTACACATTTTTGTCATTTGTAACTAATTTAGCTGAGACATGTTCGATGCCTGTAAACAGACTATTTTTCAGAAAATTGCAAAAAAAAGTAGGTTCGAGTAGGAGTTGTGGTCTAAAGTGTACACTGAAGTGATACAGGAGGTAATGTAGTTTCAGTTTATCACATTTGTAGATTTAAAGTCTGTATTTCTGAGATGGTATTATTGAGCAAAACTAGATTGAAATTGGTCTTTTATTTCTTTAAAAAAAAATGCTGAAAATGTACATTGTGCTTATATAAGTGGTATTACTGTGCAAAATTGTGCCTTTTGTGGCGAGTGTATGAGAACACTTGAAGCAAACTCTATGAGGAAACTTGTGTAAATTTCATTTTTGGCCAACTTTAACTGTTCAAAAAGAGTTTATCCTGCTAACATGATGCATTTTTGTAAGTCAGAGTAACACACTCATAGATAAGCTACAGTATGTCTCTACACGGAGGGCATGCTTTAAATTCCCTCTCACTGTGCGCAGCTCCTAAATGGATCAAGATGTTTGTCTTGGATGAGGCTGATGAAATGCTGAGTCGAGGATTTAAGGATCAGATCTATGAAATTTTTCAGAAGCTAAGCACCAACATTCAAGTGAGCACCGGTGATTTTTATTTTTCTTCTAGTTTGTTGTTTGACCTCAGTGTACCGTTGCTCTGAATAAATGGTCTATGCATGTGCCAGGAACACAGACTACACGTATTGCTTGATGGAAAATATTGTTTATTCGTAGATATACAGTAATTACCCAGTGGAGCGTGTCAGGTTCCCAGCACTCTGCCATTTATTCTGATTAAAGGCATTATGGTCAGGTGTGAAATAAAAGCTGCAGACAGGTTCGGTGTTAAAAGCAGTGCATCCTCATTGAGCTGGTCTCTGTTCCAGGTCGTGCTTCTCTCTGCCACGATGCCCGCTGAGGTTTTGGAAGTGACCAAAAAGTTTATGCGGGAGCCTGTTCGCATCCTTGTGAAAAAAGAGGAGCTTACTCTGGAGGGTATCAAGCAGTTCTACATCAACGTGGAACGAGAGGTGAGCACCTAAAATACCAGCAATCATAAAGATCATATAGTGCATACTGTATGTTTATGTCCAAGATCGAGAACAGCTGCTGTTGATCGTAAAGACTGTCTTGTGCTCAACCCAGGGATCCAGGAGCTGATGCATGACTTTCAGAAAAGTTTTATTCAAGCTAAAGCTGTCTGACGTTGCGTTTTTGAGCTGCCAGTAGCATTTGGTCTGGTCCAACATCTGAGATTTTCTTTGTATTATAGATATCTTGTTTATATCTGTTACAACAGGAGTGGAAGTTAGACACACTGTGTGACCTTTACGAGACTCTGACAATCACCCAGGCTGTGATCTTCCTGAACACCAGGCGGAAAGTGGACTGGCTGACCGAGAAGATGCACGCTCGGGACTTCACCGTCTCTGCACTGGTAGGAAGCCTACACTCTGTTGAACACTGTTAATTAAGGCTGGGTGGGTGATATTAAAAAAAAAAAAACATGAGAAGCCTGATAAATTGCATGCAAGTCTGTTTAAAGCCGAGTTCTCATGGCAACCTGCTTGTTATTGATCACTGTGGCTTTCTAATTTTTAGCACTCTGTTCTCATTATAGTCTCTCACACATTTCAAAAGTCGTGTCTGACTATAACAGTTTTAATAAATTTCAGTCTAAATTTAGCTTAAAAACTAAAACGTCTAAAAGCCCAGAGGTCCACAGCCAGGTCACATGATCCCTCCTATGCATGTGGGATGCGGGCATTTCTCATAATTAATGGATATACCTGGCTTGAACAGAGTTTAAGCTAAATTGTTTTCAGTGTTTCGTTGTATTTTCGTTATCAGTAAGTTGAAATTAATTTAAAAATTTAATTATTTTTGTAATAATTGAATGCATCACTGTCTGTCAAGTATTATGGCTGAACATGCTAATCTTCACCACTAGCCAATTACATCATCTGATCACCCAGCCTTGCTGTTCATATTTGGAGATTCTGTATTGACGCTCAGCTCTGATCCTTTCAGCATGGAGACATGGACCAGAAGGAACGTGATGTGATCATGAGGGAGTTCCGATCTGGGTCCAGCAGGGTGCTGATCACTACGGATTTGCTGGTGAATTTGCTGTATTCTTTTCTTTTGAGCCATTTTTTTCCCCCCTCAAATCAGGTTTTCTGTTCTTTTTAGGAGAACATTTTCCACATTTCGAAAATGCTGCTCATATCTGCTGACATCTCTAATATTAACGTCAACTAGAACACTTTTGGGGAAAAAATAATTCACTTTACCCTCACAAGTTCACTCAGAGCTCTTCACGTAAAATGGTGATTAATCGTTCTCATTCGTACCAATTTTAAAGAAAATCACAAGACGTCTTTTTCGACCTCCTTTTCAGTGATTTTTTTTGGGCAGGTTAAAAAGAAAGAATAAACGTCTATAAATTGGAGTTTTCACAGTTTGCTTGAAGTGAAAGTTACTGAAACAACCTGGAAAATGTTCTTTGGTGGGGAAATGTATAAAAGGGCTTGAACTGTGCTATCGTGGAATAAGTTTACAGTTTACAGCCATCAGTACTTGCACTCACAAAGGTGTAACATTGACACTTGAGGCACTGCTTAAAACGCTCTTGCAAGTCCTGGAATTTTATTTTGAATCATCTGAATCAACTGAATAATTTAGAAAACAAAAAAAAAATGATTGACTACCTTACACTGACCCAGAGTTTTCCCCATTATCAGATAACTCAAGGAGATGTAAAGGTGCTGATCAAATTATTACCGAGATATATATATATATTTTTTGCACATAAAACCATTGTTTAGTTTCATCTTAACTGTCTAAGTAGCAACAGATGTTTTCAGTGAAGGAATGTTTTAAAAACCTGCTTTTCTCATTTCATTTCCACGTAGGCTCGAGGCATTGACGTGCAGCAAGTGTCTCTAGTCATTAACTACGATTTGCCGACCAACCGAGAAAACTACATCCATAGGTTTGTGCTGATCATCGTTTCACTGAAATCCTGAGATTTTCCCTCCTTGTGTGATTATAACCGTACCGCCCGTTTTCTGCAGAATCGGACGTGGTGGCCGTTTCGGCAGGAAGGGCGTCGCTATTAACTTCGTCACCGAGGAGGACAAGAGGATTCTTCGGGACATTGAAACTTTTTACAACACTACAGTTGAGGAGATGCCCATGAATGTGGCTGATCTGATTTAGATAGCTGAGCTGGTTGCTTGTAATGCAGTGCCCACTGTTGTTCAATAAAACAGAGGCGCATTGTCATTATTTTATCCGAAACCATATTTGAATTTTGTGGTCTCAATGCTGAAAGTGGAATGCTCAAAGTTTACTCCTTTATGAGTGGACTGCCTGGGTATGATACTGACATGGGTGCTTTAAAATTATTCCTTCATAGGTATTTTTCCTAGTATAAGTGTGTGTATTAGATGCTCTTTACCATTTGATAATACAGTATACCTATGGACTGAAAGGTATACGTGCTGTATCAAGACAGCCAACTATGCGTAATTAACTTAACATTTGCAGTTATTGTAGCACAAGGCTCACATTTCCTGGCCTTTCTAAATTATATAAGCACTTTATCTTAGATTATTTTATGCTTGTATTAAAGCCGATAAATTATTTATAACCATCATGTGGTGCAGGTTTTCTGAGCCGTTGTTTAGTAATAATAATAAATAGCACTTCATTGATTACGAAATGTATTTGATCAGTCTGGAAAATAAACATGTTTGCTGGTGAGTTTGTGAAGTAACTGACAGTGTTTCTATCTTCATGTCTGTGAAATCATTTCTTCCACCCTGCGTAACCGTGATCTCTGCTTTCATTTTTGTGTATATTTACAGTTTAGGACAGGTCAGGGAGAGTATTACGTGTCTGGCAGGCAGGAGGAGAGGGCTAACCACTGTAAAGTAAGAGATTCATCAGAACAGTCACTTCCTGAAGTGAACACAGACGTGAGTTGATGTAGGGACCCATGGATATAAGCAAAGCAGAGCAGGTATGCAAACTTGTGGGTTACTGGTAGAGCGTTAGGGAAGGCACTCTCAGTGTGAGCCTAATAAAATAATTAAAGTGTGAAAGCACATAGCAGCATTTGTAGGGTCATTCCCACGTCATAAAATCAAGCATACGCTATCCAAGCTGAGTGAAGTGGTGAGCTTGTGGCAGTGTATTGTTAATTGTTATTGTTAATATCCAATACTGGTTTAAATAAGTGCAGTAGATAGAACACTGTCTCACTGGCATAACAAAATCACATTTCAACCCCTAAAGAGGCATGGATTAGCTGTGTTAGCTGAAAGTGCAACATAGCCATGACCCCTTCAGAACGTACTTAAAGACAACCTGAAATCAAAACTGTCCTTCCTCATTAACTCAGGTATTTGACAGATAAATCTTAGGCAATCGTAAAATTTATTTGTCTGTAATCCAGTAAATTGCAGCGACTGTTTCACACGTTTTGACTGTCACTGTGCATCATGAGTGGGACAAGACAAAAAAAAAAAAGAAAATACTCAGCAAAGACACAGTTCACGTGGGCGAGCACAGAAATTGGCCTCAGCCTCGACTGGACTCAGTAACTAACCCTGTTCCCAGATGCACACAGAAGTTTAAATACAAATGGCCTCATGAGTGTGGCCCGAAATTAAATTCTGAAATAAAAATTTTGGAAATGTGCCTTTGAATGCATTTCGTGTCTTTTAGAGAACTACTCTTATATCACAAGTTAGCTCCTGCTGCATCTAACATTCATTTGCCAGAGATGCAACAAGCAAAGAAAGTGTAAGAAAACATTTAATTACAATTTTTCCATGTACAAAATAAATCTAATTTATGTGAGATAGAGAGCGCGTGTTGAAGGTCTGTGGTGAGCTCAGGCGCTCTGCGTGGCCTGCTGCATGATCACAGAGCAGAGGTTCAGCAGCTGCAAGTATTCATCAGCTCCGTCCACCAAGCACTTATCAACAACCTAAAGACAACAAAACATCCAGACGTTCGTTACTCTCAATACAGCCTTCAATATACCATGTCAGTGTAGGCTGCCTTTAGGAAAACCTTTTTCTCAAGAGCTTAAAGATGTAGTCAGTGATTTTATCAGAAGTGAGCTGAATCTAGTCTTCCATGCTACATCCCCTAAACAGATGCTGAGGCTCTAACATCTGAATGCTAATATAAAACAGGGTGGTTTATTAATTGGCAGGCAAGTGGACACGCCTCCTCCTCCTCCTGATTTGATTAGATGTTGGGGTCCACATTTGTTTTTTTTTTTGTTTTTTTTCCCCTCACTATGGTTTGCAGAGCCCAGAGTCTCTTCCCTAAGCTAACATTTCAATGAAGAGAAGAAGACTTTCAGCAAATTTTTTTTTTTTTTGTCAGAAATATATCAGACTCCACCTTTAAGAAAATGTGTATTTGGCATATATAAGCACTGATGTTTCCACTTACTGCCATCTTTTCAGTGATGACAGACTTCTGTTTATCACCCAGTTTCTCCTCTATAATAACGTCATGGAACTGGCTGAGGATCTGCGTAGCAGCGTAGCCTTCATCTATCATATTCTGTAAATACAGGAGACAGAATAGTGACTCTGTTTTTAAACTCAATTTAGACTGCATGCTTGTACAATTATGAATGGAGAGTCATCCATGTACTGGATCCAAGGGCCTGTTATAATCTGTTTTCAGAAAAGTCTTTAAGCCAATAAAGAAATATTAAAGGAAAATCACTTATTAAAGACTAAATGGTCGTTCATTCCTCACAACTCTAATAGAAGTTTAAAAAAAAAAAAAAAAAAAAAAAGACATTATAGCATAGCCAAGCTTAACTTCAGCCAAACTAAGTTTAAAAAAAAAAAGACGTAAACATATTCCCCTTTATTCCAAATGTAGTCGATTAGCTAAGACATGTTAGGTGTTGAGTTGTGAGTAATCAGAAACACCTGTGTATACAGTTTCTGACACGGTCGATATACGGACATGACCTCAATCATTTTTGCTGACCTCAGTATTGCCCATTGTGTTTACATGTGTATTCGTTTACATAAGAATGAAAGTCACCAACATTTGCGCTGCATCTGTCTTCTTGTTTGCTCTACGAAAGTCAAATTAAAATTCGAACTTTGAACATTCATCAAACTTGGGATAGAATGCACATTCGAATTTGAGATGCGTAGCAAGCACTAGCACCGATTTTAATTAACATATACTGCTGAAAAAAATGACACAAGATATTGACAATGCACTAACATTGATTTCTGAAGAAGAAAAATCTAGAAAGAATAGTTCTAGTGTTTCAAATAATCCACTCCGAGTCAGTAATGTCGGGAATTGTTATTATTTCAGGAGATTAGGTTTTCACAACAAGGGCAGTTTTCACATGTTTTTTTTGAATGTGTGTGAATATTTGGTTTAATTTTTGCATTTTCTCGTCAACTAAAATAATATTCGATGCCATTTTAGTCAGCGTAAATCTGACTAAAATTAATAAATATGATTAAATATTGACTAAATTTAAAGGATATTTTCATCAGAAGACAAAATCTTTGATTAAAAACAGTGTGGAAATTAACACTGGGCCTGGCCCGAGAGCCTAGGTTAAATCCTTTTATTTTATAATTTTATGTACTTTAGTTTAAAAATAAATGCACTTTGTTAACAGCCAGGTTTGTTCTTTGCAATAAACAATATAACAAGGTGCTGTTTCGTTTGAATTTATTTGTTGTGCCCTCTTGTGGACTGTTGATTTAAAAAATCTGGTGTTTTCTGACATTCCAATCCCAATGTCTGAATATTCTTAAGAATTAAAAGTTCATTGCTCTTTGAAAGGGTGTACTTGCATTATTATGCTATTATATTATCATTTTATCAGTGGGATAAAATGGTCTTAAAATGACAATAATATCGTTAATCTCGTAATATCGACAATAATATCGTTTATAGCAGTTATTTCTGGGACAGCAAAAGTAGTTATCGTGTGTATGCCACATGATTGTTTATAAAAATAGGGAAAAGGATGTCACAGAGCTAAAAACAGTCACAGTTGCATCCTGAAGCTGAATCGCTTTAATCTTCAGCACATAGTCTGGTGTCACTACACACCAGCATCAGATTTTAGTAGGAGGCGTGGCTCAAAATATGTGTATTAAATTATTTAAATACAGTCATTTTTCTGTTAATCCTGAAATAGTGTTACTGTGCAAAATGATCTCTTCTAAGGCAAAACACTTACTAACCTAATCTAAACTTCAGACATAATACATACTGTATCTTTGTTGATCGACTACGTTGATGATAAGGAGAACATTGGTTATGTTTCATTTTTGGACACATTTTTATCAAGTCAGCTTCAGAATTATTGGCACTCTTGGTAAAAATGGGTGAGAAAAGGTTAATGTCTGTGGTTAAACAGCTTAATCTCATACTGACAGATTAAGCCGACAGCTTGACAGAAATCTAAGCTTTAACTGAAGTAAATTTATTTTTTAACCAACATATATATTTTCCAAGGGTGCCAATAATTCTGGAGCTGACTACACGTACTCTATAATGAATAAACCACCACTTCCAGAAAAAATGTGAAGATGAGCTGCTATTTAAATAAACTGAATAAAACATTGGGATCATATGAATTTTTAGTAGAGATGGCACTTTTTCATTTCTAATACCAATTCACAGTTAAACTCTTTCACACAAAAAACATTTAGATTGTAAATATAATAAAGCATAAATATAGTCAAATCAATCCTAGCAAAGGAAAAAGCAGTCAAGTCTTTTTTACACGTAAACATTTCCACGAACAAAAATAGATTTCTTTTCCAAATACAATTGCAATCTTTGCCATGTGTGACAGGATCTGATACTGAGCCACCGTTTTTGCTGGTATCAGCCTGATACAGAAACTTTAGTAAATAATATTCCTTATACTCACCTTCACAGCAATCTCTAATTTTTCAAAGTTGCCTTTGTAACAGGTTTGAAGCAGATTTTCAATCACTTTGGGTGGAACCACCTAAAATCATAACCCAGTCATGTTTTCAAAGAGCTCCAAACATCCATTTAATCAGCAAATGTATAACGCAGACGTGGAGTTACAAGAAGGCTTACCCCTGAGATCTCTATGACGATGCTCTGTGTGATCTCTTTCTCTGTACTGAGTCTGGCTGCGCTCTGCAGAAGCGTTATAGCTTTCCGGAGATCTCCCTCTGACACTTTGACCAGCGCATCAATCCCCTGCGAGAGGACACGCAGGACCAAGCATCGAACATCATAGTCATATCCACATGCAGATGAAGCTTTCTCACAAAGAATTCCAAACACTTCAGATTTTAATATTGACCTCTTTGCTGTATTTGAGATTCTCCTTCTCACAGATTTCCACCAGACGCTCCTGCTGAACCTCATTGGCGAGGGGTTTGAAGCGGAATTTGGAGCAGCGAGACGTCAAAGGCTCGATGATTCTGCGAGAAGAAACGTCCACATGGTAAACACTCCGAAATCCCAGTAGGAAATAACAGCATCTGTGTACTGATTGTTTTATTAAGTTAAATTAACTTAACAGGAGAACTGGAGAGCCTTGTCAGAACGAATTCCACTGTTAATCTGCTTTGAATGACCCTTCTATCACTTGACGAAGAAAAGGGAGTCTAAATAAACTAAATGCAGTAATCTATTTCCATAAAACTTTCAAAACTATGTATATTCATTTTTAAATTTGTTTTCAATGAATATCATGGGTTTGGTACATTAAATTTCAAACCCTTAAATCACTAAAATGTTTTTAAATGTGCAATTTCTATTAATTTTAATTCTACTAATATCAGTGCTAAGATCTTCTGAAGTGTTTTTCAGTCCTAATATTTTAAATGCTAAAATCATCTGAGGTGTTTAGTCATAATAATATAAGAGCTAAGATGTTCAGAGGTGTTCACTCCTAATAATGTCAGAGCTTAAATCTTCTGTGGTGTTTAGTCCTAATAATATCAGTGCTAAGATCTTCTGAGGTGTTTAGTTCTAACAGTATCAGAGGCAGGATCTTCCTTGTTGTTTAGTCCTAATAATATAAGAGCTAATATCTTCAGAGGCATTTAGTCCTAATGATATTAGTGCTTAGATGTTGATAATAATAATAATAATAATAATAATAATAATAATAATAATAATAGTGCTTAGATATTCTGAGGTCTTTAGTCTTTATAATATAAGATCCAGGATCTTCTGGATCTTCTGTTTAGTAATAATAATGTCATCGGTGTTTAGTCAGTCTGACCTGCTGACGTAGTTACAGATGAGGCAGAAGCGGGTTGTGCGTGACTCCTTCTCCATGGTGCGCCTGAGAGCGGCCTGGGCCGCACTGGTCATGGAATCCGCCTCGTCCAGAATTATGATTTTAAACGGAGGACATGATTTCCCACTGGATGAAACAGCACATGTTAAGCCAACACAAGCCCCCCCAAAAAAAGATTTATGGACAGTCCAGCATAAACATCTAAATAAAACTTACTCCGGCCGCGTACCAGCCACCGTGAGCTGAGCAAAATTCTTCACTTTCTCCCGAATCACCTGAATCCCTCTCTCATCTGAGGCATTCAGCTCCAGCACTCTCTGTCGGTAAAGCTCTGGGCTGGAGGCGAGAAAAGTAAAATCAGTGCTGAACAGAGCAGATGTGGATGTGGAGCAGATGTGGAATTATTACCAAAATATAAGTATATTTTTCCATGTTTAAAGCCTGCTTGCTGTTACTGCACTACTTAACACTACGCACTGGTTACAAGCAGTTCAGTGCAACTTTATCTGAGAAAGAATATGGTGTCCACTGAGCAAACTAATAGCTCTATTCAAGAATTTAACAAAGGATTGTGGCTCCCATGTGGCACAGCTATCTGAGATTTAGCTGTCTGTGTTTGATAGCTCTCTGGATGGAAACAATGGGCTTCCCCTGTCTGCTGTCAATCACAGCAACACTATCCAGTTACTAGCTCATGTATTCATAATAGCGCTCTTATCACTAGCATGTTTAAATTCACCTTCACATATTAGTGGATTAATTGTGCAATAGAGGAAGCTCAGCTAGAAGGTGCGAGTTTGTTATGACTAAAATAAAGAAAGATTGTGTGCTTTTACCCATAAAGCTCTCTGGAAGCAGCAAGAATAGTGGAGGTCTTTCCTGTTCCAGGTGGGCCATAAAACAGAAGATTTGGGAGCTATAATGAGAGAGAAAAAGAAAACCTGTTTTACTCTACATTTTTATAAAAATCTGTCACGTGGCATACGTGTCCAGGGTTACGTGTAATCTAGTAGGCCGTTTCTAATAGCCCATGACAAACTATGTGAAATCCTGAACATACAGAAGGAGGTGTTTACACATCAAGATACCGTATTCTAGTTAAAGCCTCAATACTATTCATTCTGTAGCTCGGCGTAACCCCTCATGCTCGTCTATCATTTATCAGTGAACCCGGATTAAATGTGGTGTAATAATGAATGGAGAGAGGGTGTGTATAGACCCGTGGTAGTCTATACACTGTACGCTTGAAAACACTCACATCAGCACCCTCTAGTGATTTCTTCAAAACTGCAACGACCTCCTCTTGAAAAGCAACTTCATCCACGCACTTAGGTCTGCTGTTTAAAAGGGGGAAAAAAAGATTTTAACACAAAAGCCATGCACATCCTGAGCAATCCTTTAAAATGTTAACAGTAATAACTTATCACTACATTATACATTTCTATCAAAAGTGTCACAGTAAAGCTACTGCAGATTTGGTGCACACTTCAACCAAACATAAAATTAAATATAATGTGTGTAACAGCCACGATCTGCATTGAATTGACTCGATTTTCATTGCTGTGTAAGCCAGCTCACAGTCAAGATAACTACATCCGTATGCAATCCATTGTTTGTTAGTCTTCATCATACTATTGACCTTTAAATACTGAATCCTTCAGTATGGAAATAGGGAAATATTCAACATGGAATTGAGCAACCTAAATGGGATATTGAATGGGAGAGCTAAAAAAAAAATCTACTACATATCAGTAACTCTGCATTAATTGTATGAAACCATTATAGTTCAACCTTTCATGGGTTGCATAAAACTATTACATATACACTCAGAAAGACAAATAATGAAAGACAGATTTGAATCTTGGTGTGAATTGCTATTTGTTTAAGTCAAGTGTTACAATCGCATCATCGTGCCTTGTCACTGCGGAATAAAATGCACGGTATGGTAAACAGAAAAGCTCTGCTTGTCATTAGTCTGCTCTTTCGCACAAAACGTATGATTCTGTCATCCCTTCGTGTAATTTATACTTTGTTTGAACAACGCTTGCTTAATCTATTTACTTCTAGTTTCTCCGCCAAACATATTTTGAAGTATCGCTGAGTCAGAAAGTAATCCACCTTGTTCATGTTGATTACACTGCTTTTATATTTCACATGCACCTTCTTAATCGTGTCTGTAAATTAGGTTTAAATGGACACCAAATCTAGGTTGCAATTCACCAATTGTGATCACTTACAGGCTGCATGAATATACAGTCTGGGCTAGAAAGAAATCAGCCCCAGCATCTACTTTATACTATTCTGTGTATTTTATTTACAAGCACTAGTAGTGCTGTTGCACTTGTTTCCACAGAAGTAAAAAAGAATTCATTTTAAGTATTCGTTAACAGGATAATATAGATGCCAAAATGGAGCCTTATTTAATGTAATTTGTTTAATGAAAGAGGGAGCCCTGAATCTAACCATTTTAAAAACTGCCTAAAACAAGTCTTAGGCACATGCAAAGAAATGCTGCAAAGAAAAGATGCTGTTAAAAATAATTCAGTTAAATTAATCTTCATTTAAAAATACACCATAAAGAGCTGTAAACAGTAATAAACTAAACAAAGTCAATATTAGGTGTGACAGCAATTTGCTTTTTAAAGAGGCATCAGTAGTCTCAGGTACAATCTGTGCAGTTTTATAAGGAAATTAGCTGGTATGGTTTTATTGAGGATCTTGGAGAATCTGCCACAGTTCTTCTGGGGAAATAGAAAATGTACTTGTACTGAGTCAATAATGCAGAAGTCATAAAGTAAACATCTATAACAAAATCTGTACTGAAAAAAGGGTGCCTTTAGCACAGTACTGTATTTTCTATCATCTCAATGGGTTTCAGATTAGTAGTTTGATCAATTGTGTTAAATCTAAAGGCCGTTCTTTAAGCATGACACAACACAGCTTCACCAAGTTAGTTTTAATAGACGGCAAAAGAGAACAATATGATCTCAATATGATGGTTTTGTCAATATTGTGCTATCAACATCTATCTGTCCTTCACAGATGTTTCTCTTGGTATTATGCAAATTGGGTGGTCAATAATTATTACCAATTTAAAATAACAGCATTGCTGCAACCGTGAGAGAACATGATTCATGATTAATTATTATGTAAATTAAAAAAATAAATAAAAAATCAGTCATAGTAAATGAACTTGAAGGAACCAGATCCTGCATGGGACACGAAATATGAATCAAGGTCCTCGCATGGAATTTCTAATCTAAAACCTTAGACTTTACATGGATCATTATGAAGGTTGTGCACATCTGAAGAGATAGAGGAATGAGGATGATCATTAAAACCTAAGACACTCCATCAGAGCCAGTTTAAGTGATGTGATGAGATGAGATAGAAAAGAAAAATTCACTTACTATTTCTCCACCCAAGGCATTGGTTTCTGTCGCTTATTTTCTCCACTGCCTGAAGCTGTGGCTTTGTCCTTCTGAGGTTTAACACCTTGTGTAGCTCCTTTCAGAAAAGCCTGCATGTTTTCTCCTTGACAGAACAACAAAACATAATTTACAAGCCACCTTGTGAGCTAGCCATTACACTAACCTGTCTTGCTAATAACGTTAGTGCTAAACTAGTCTGCAATATTATTTTCACGGCGTTATTTTTAGCTTTTTACTCTATTACAGAGAATAAATGAGACTCTCACATCCAGACGTGCAAATATAACAAAGCTTCATTACCTACAAGACCAAATTTTATGAAGGGTTTAAACTGAAAACAACTCCAAAAGCAGAGAGCGCTAGATTCCCGCCAGGCGCACAATTGATGACGACACGTCCAACGTCATTTTGGCGGCGACCGCTTTCAGGGACTGTTTACTGATATTTTTTTTCTCGCCCGTATTCGACATGACAGGAGTTTGTTTTTTTGTTTTTTTTATCAATACGAGTGGTGATTTGTGTACATTTTACTAATGTTATTACTTAAATACAGCCAACCAGAACTGAATATTTATTTCACAAAATAATGTTTCAGTGTAATATTAAACTGAAGTATGCAGTTATGGTTTATATTCATGGTTCAGTAATCAGTTTTAGCCATGTTCTACAAATTGTTTTTATTATTTTACTTTTATATCACATTCAGTTATCAGGCTTTCACAAATCAGTTTATTTATATATATATATATATATATATATGTATATATATATATATATATATATATATATTTGTTTATTAAACTGAATTATTATAAAAAACACTATTCAAGTATATAACAAGTGCATATTTTTTCATACTTTTATGCATAAAATGTCACTTAAAGTCAAAATTAATGGAGATATTACACCATATTGTTCAAGTTTGGCTTTAAGACCTATGAATCAGCCTCCGAAATTAAGTAGACATTCTCTTTACTATAAAAATTATAGTAATATAATATGTGCACTATACGGGAAAAGGGCTGTGAACACCTGACCATCACACTAGGACGTGTCAGTTTTGTGGTGAAAATCAATTTATACTTTTACCTCTGATGAGGGGTAGTAAAAACATGTTATTTGGTATACAAATACCAGACCAACTTTGATTTTGAAATGGGACTGCCTTTAGCTTGGTAAATTTTAACATGAATTTTATATGAAGGGAGAAAAAAGGTAAAAATATAAGTTTTCAATCATTTAACATTTATTCCCTGGAACATGCAAACAACGTTAGAACAATACTATTAGGAAGTGTCAGTTTAGAAACTACCAGATTAGTGAGCTTAAACCACAAGTTTCATCGGGTCTTGCTTGACATCAATAAATACATGAATAAAAAATATCCAATATAATAAAATGTTATTCAAAATTTTGTTTGAAGGTAAACAATAGAGCATAAGTTTAAATTTCATTTAAAATATTCCTCTGAAAACAAATATAGGTGTCAATTAAATACCGGCCTTAAAATTCAAATATTAAATATTATTATTATTATTATTATTATTATTTAAATATTTATTTTCAAGTAATGATTTACCAAGCAAGACATAATGGAATTTTAAAACTTAAAGTGATTTTGAGTTTCTCGTGTCAAAATACATGTTTTTAGTGCCGCTCATATTGTATATGTGCACTTTTACAAAATTGACACACCCTGCCATCACAGCCGTATGTGCTTTTTGATCATCTCATTCCAGATTAATTCCTCCTTTGTTATAATAAGCTCCACTCTTCTGAGAAGGCTTTCCACTAGATTTTGGAGCGTGGCTGTGGGAGTTTGTGTTCATTCAGCCACAAGAGCATTAGTGAGGTCAGGCTCTGATGTTAGTGAGGAGGCCTGGGGTTCAGTCGATGTTCCAGTTCATCCCAAAGGTATTCAGTGGGGTTGAGGTCAGGGCTCTGTGCAGGACACTCCAGTTCTTCCACTCCAGCCTTCACACACCATGTCTTCATGGAGTTCACTTTGTGCACAGAGACATTGTCATGCTGGAAAAGATTTGGGCCTCTTAGTTCCAGTGAAGGGAAAAATGTAATGCTACAGCATATTTTGGATCAAATAACAAAGTTTTATGTTTTTTGTAAATAATTCACCAATTGTTTATTTGATTTCCATATTGTGGAACTGTGAAAATTATTAAGAGAATAGGTTAAAAAACCTAAAAATGGACAATTGGATGTAAACATTTTGGCATCACGTTGGTGCAGTGTATAGCATTGCTGTCTCACAGCTCCAGGTTCAATCCTGATGTCAGGTTACTGCCTGTCTGGAGTTTAGCATTTTCTCGCTGTGTCTATGTGGGTTTCCTCCTAAAAACATGCCTGTAGGTGGATTCACTAAGTCACAGGTTCCCAACCCTGGTCCTGGAGTACCCCCTGTCCTGCACATTCTAGTGTTTCCCTTCTCTATAATACCCACTTCGATTCAGAAAAGGCTGTTAATTTGCTGTGTTAATCCGTTGTGTTGGGAGCTGGGAAAACACTAAAAAGCGCAAGGCAGGGGGTTCTGATGGCATGGGAAGAAATGGCAAAGAGGATGGGGTGATGCTTAGTTGAGTGTGTGTGTGTGTTTTTAGCCCAGTCCCTGAGCATTGAGGAGTCTGATGGCATGGGGGAAGAAATTTGGAGGGCTCAAATGCTTCGGCACCGTTTGCCAGAGGTGTGCAGGAGGGTGAAGAAGTGGATTGACCTCTTGCACCTACTGCAGAGCCAATAACATAGCAGGCATTTCTGTTGTGTAAACTGATAGATGATTTGATGCCCTGTTTGCTATTTGGAGGGAGATCTGTCGCTCGGTAATCGCTATGTTCCCTTTCAGATCATATCAGTGATCGATTGGATTCGTCTGCGACCTCTTCGCTCGCTCGCTCGCGTAGCACAGCGCTCGGGGTTTATCGCGCACAGAGGCGTTCTCCGAGTCCATCAAGAGGAAACCAGTGCGGAGCATTTCTCACTTTCTTTCCTTTTTTGTTGTTGTTGTTGTTGTTTATTTCGGGTTATTGCTTGGTACGAGTTTTGAGCGACGCGCAAAAAAAAGGGGCTCTGTCTTTTTGTTTTCGTGTAGCGAGTGAGTTTTTGGGGAAGACTCTCTCTCTCTCTCCTCCACTGCGCATGTTCTCTCTGTCTCTTTTCCACCAATACAGCTGCGCCCGAGTCACAACAATCAACCAAAAATAAATGCTCTTTTTTTAATTATTATTTTTTAAAATACCTCAGTGTATCAGAACTGAAGCTGGGAAGCAGGACAGGAACACAGTCCCCAGGACTTCACTGTAGTCTCTCGCGTTCTGTTAAAATAGTGCCTGGCTAATACACTAGTTAGCTACATTTCGGATAAAAATGGACGAACACACACACACCTGGGGAGCTTTTTGTCTTAAACAAGGAATTTAACATATTATACATCACAACACATGATATAAATATATATAATTTGTCGTTTTTTCCCCCCACGTAACTGTAGCCAGCAGCTAGCCTTCGTGTATAAATCGCTGTCTAAGCTCGCTTAGCCCTGCTAGTTTATTATTAGCCAGCTAGCACGAGCTCGTAGTGGAATTCGGATCGATTGGATAATGTCAACACTTTTTTATTTAGTTTTTTAAAACTACATGAGGACAAACTGGGAGATATATTTGACATTTTGACGGCTTCCCAGGATTAAGACTGAGGACTTTGGGAATTTGGGGTTGTGAGTGAAAGGCGGCCAACGTCATCAGGCGGCGTATAACGTTTACAGTTAGCATAACACTCGGGAGTTAGCATAGCATAGCATAGCATAATATAACATAACATAGTGTAAGCGTAAGCATAGCAACCGCGCGCGCGAGCAGCGAGCCGGAGATGCCATGGTGGCTCTAGCTCGCCGCTTTGACCGTGTGGCGGAGCTCCTGCTTTCCGCTGGCTCGTCGTGTGTGAATGTGAAGCTCGCCGGGCCTGTGGCCCCTGCTCCTGCGTGGATGAAGCAGTAGGGACCGGAGCTGTTCCCTGGCTCAGCTGAAACGCCATGCAGGCGGCCCAGTGCCAGTACGATTTCTTCAGCGAGGAGAACGCGCCCAAATGGAAGGGACTGCTGGTGCCGTCCCTCAACAAGGTAAGACCGTGTGGATGAAGCTCTCATGAGCTCATCTCGTGGATATCTTAGTGTTTTTTTTTCTTCATCTTTCTCTAACACGCACTGATTCAACACATCATCCTGGAGAACCTCCTGTGTCCTGTCCAGGAACCATCACACTTGTGTTGTGATTATGTCCCATATTTTTCCATCAAGATCATGGAATAGTGATGCAAGAATTCAATTTTTGATGCTATTTGATTCTGCAAAACATCAGAGGTGTGTGTCCTACAATATGTGCTGGACCAAAGTTGAGAACCTGTGCTCTTCAGCGTCCCATCACACACTTCAGTGTACACGTGTTGTAATTTGCTCCCTTTTTTTCCCCCACCTGCTCTCTCGATGCACAGTTCCAGTATTTTTTGACACATCTGATTTCTTTGTTCTGTCTGTTTACATATACACAAAACCTAGCTCATAACTGGTTCCTGTGTTTACATCATTCCCTCGGCCAGTGGTCACCAATCCTGATCTACCTTCCTGAAGACTTTAGCTTCAACCACCTGACCATCTATTTATTGCCTTAAGAAGTTCTTGATCAGCTAAAACAGATGTTAGATTTTGGTTGAAGTTGAAACCTGCAGGAAGGTAGATCTCCAGGAAGAGGGTTGGTGACCACTGCTCTAAGATGAAGACTTTACCTTTAAGGTAGTAGAAGAGGTCATTTTTGTAGACATCATGCAAGGTATAATGATGAGGCGAAGGAGGAGGAAGACTCCTTACTGCTGCTCTTCTGAGATTTACGAGAAATGTGGTCGAGGTCGGGAAGTCAGGAGCGATGGATGTCAGGAGTGGACACTTTAGTCGATAGAGAGTGCGTGCAAACAAATAGGAACGTTTCACTTTTTGCACAACCATTTTGTGCATACGCAGCTGTCTTAACACAACACAGCTTTTCACCAGGCTATCCCTGACTTGGGGCAGGAGCTGGTTATCGCACTCGGGCGCATTTATGATTTGTCGCATAACCCTAACAACAACTTCAGAATTAACAGGAAAATTGAATGTTTAGATATGAAATAAACAACCAGACATCAGATATCTTTCATATTTTGCACCTCGTATGAACGTGGGCCGTATGGGATGTGGAAACAAGTCCGATCTGATCCGTTTACTCCTACGCCCTGAGATCTGATCGGTTTCAGAAGTCGGCGACAAAATCGAAATTGCTTGTAATGCATACGCAGCGTCTGACCTGCACTCTGTTTGTTCATGTACGTACGTTCACCGTCTTATGATCCTGATCTCAGGATCCCACTTTTTCAATTATTGACACATTACTCACATCAGAGATCCGAGTATCAGCCGATATTCTATACTGAGCTGACACTGACATGGACATCCTCTGTAAAACCTGAGGTGTGATGGCAGAGTGCTTAAATTGTGTGCAAAGACCTCCATCATTTCAGTCATCACACATTCAGTGGATTGAACTGGAAAGTATATAAATGCAGATCAGATAGGGCTGGGCATTTAAAGTCAGTATCATCTATGCTAGGGGTGTTACGGTTTGAAGTATTCACGGTACGATAACCTGGGCAAAAAATGTCACGTTATGAGACTACGTTTGATCATTCGGCATTCCCACACACTATTTCACCCAATCACACGCCAACTACTACCCGGCTAGCACATGATTCAATGCTCTCTGGTTGTAATACATATCAGTATTGTGAAGACTTTAGTATATTATATTTATATTATATGTCTTTTATTACACTTTGTTGTTTATTATATTATATGAGAGTTAACTAGACTGTAATGTGCAGATTTAAGATTATTACTTGTTACATTCTAGACAGACTGAGATCACATGAAGAACTGATGAAGATCCTCTAACGATAGACCTGTGATTTAAGGAAATGACTAGTCTTCATTCAAGCTTGTGCAAAAATCAGGCTCGCACAAACACAAACGTGCCCTCCATATAATAGTGGCGATGTTAGGATTACACGTTTAAAATGCGAAAAAGATTTTCAAGCCGGGTAAAAGAAAACATGGATCCGTCCTTCAAAGTGTTTTTAAGTTGATTCTGATACATTTTCTCTCCATTAGCGTGCGTGGTAGCTTTGTGGCTCGCTGTACGAGGGGCCAGGTAATGTTATATTAATGCTGCACTCGAGGCGAGGTTGCAGCATTTAATTCCTCGCTTCTAACCAGTCAAAGCCGCAGAAAACGCCCTGTCAGTGACGTCAGATCAACATGGCCGCTCACACTGCGAACAGTATGATGTGTCACTTCTCTACTTTTAAATTAGTTTATAGGAATTTTGGCTTTAGATCCGTTAATATACAGACACAGTATGTGGTTAAATCTATAACAGTGACCATACTGCTACTGATTGCTGTTTTGAGATATTAATCATCAACATTAGAGTTATCACGCATATAACTAACGTTAGCTAGCTTGCTTGTTGATAACACTACTCTCTGTTATCTGCTATTATTGCTGTGCTGCAGTTTTAGTCCAAAATGTTGTATGAATGTTTGAAGTTCAGTATAGTAGAGCAGAACCAATAGCTAAAATAGCTTAAAGTAGCTTTTTATGATCTTTACACGATCTTTACAAACAAAAGACGCACTTTTGGGGAGGCTAATATGTTTTTTTTCCACTTTGCACGTCAAACCTGCCGAGGTGGGAAATGGCATTATTACAACTTGCGAATGACCACTTACAAGGCATCATGAACGCAGCATAAGTAATGTGAGCAGGTTGGCAAGTTTTACGCCGCCCCATGCCGTCCTTGTATTGGTGGTTTCTAAACGGGCGTCGTAGCGGCTCAGAGAGTGTAATGCATTTTCAGACGCAGAGAGAGCTCAGCTTTGTTTGGTAAATCGGTTGTTACGTTATGTATTCTAAGAGCGAAGCTCTCCAAAGAAGTGTGATTTTAGTCTGTGACAAAAACCATGCAGTGTAAAGCTGGCTTTGTTTATCCTATAGGCCACACCCTATAGATCCAACAGTCATCCATTTGGGTTTCAGCCGTAGTGTGTGACTCCAGCTTCTGGTCCTGTGTGGAGGAGGACGTGCTCACACTCTCAGTTTCTCAGCCACACTCTTTCTGCTCCATCTTCTGTCACTCTGAATCCATAGCAACAGCAGGGGCCGGGTGCTTCAAAAACGACTCGAGCGCAGAGCCAAATTAAAATTCATACATAGCTCTATATTTCACTTCTTCACTTCAGCGGTTTCTCGGAAGGCTTGCATCGAAAGGATCATCGAAAAATCTGTGAGTGTGTTGTGTACTTTTGGTACACAGTGTGAGCTTTACAGACATCACGCTAACTGATGAAGCGCGTGTGTATGATGCTCTCTGTCGCCTTTGGACCGCTCGACCCTACCATCTTTCCTCCCGAACACACCAGTCATGTTGATTTACACCACGCTTTTTTTCAGGCACGACAAAACAACCAGAAGTTAGTCCAGGACCTGAGTGATAGTCAGACAGACTTGTGTCACTGTAAACAGCCAGGACACTGAGTGTGTCCACTGAAATCTGGACCCGTCCTTACCTTGGACACGGGTATAGTGGTTTACTCTTGGCTTGTCTGATCATATTGCAGCTAATCCTGCATTTGCTAATTGTTATCCTAACATTGGCCAGTGCAACGTGATACCCAGTATTGCAAAGTGCAGCACTCATATTACGCTGATGCCTGATTAGAGAGTTGTGTAAGTGGTGCTCTCAGTATAGCAGTCCTCTAATGCATCACACTAGGACAGTGTGATTTTCTTTTACTGAGAGATGCGAATATGTAGGAACATCACACACTGTATGTACAAATATAACAGATTATCAGCTGTAAGTACGCCCAAATCCATACAGAATGACTGTTGTTTCCTATGAGACCCTGGAGGCTAAGAAATATCGATGTATATAAACAACTCGAGTGTGCAGTGTTGTGTAGAATACGCTGCTCAGTCAGCAGAAACCTACACTGGACTCGCTACAGACACTCTTGAGCACCGTTTCACCTTCACAGAGGACGCTTTGACTTATGCAGTGTTCGGTATCGAGCTCCGGAGAACACGGAGTAACAAAATTCTCGGATCTGGTTGGCCAGCAGGCGTTACAGTAGTGCAGACTGTTAGGCAAATCACAGGTTTATATTAATTCCAATACATTATCGTTTCTACAGTAACAGCTCGTTCACAGGAACCTGTACAGCAGACGCGAGAGGTAATCTAAAGCTAATAATAAACTAATAATTTGGCAAGGAAAAATGACTGATTGTTGTGTTGAAGATTTTCTGTAATGTTTATGGAAGGAGTCTCCAGTGTCAGTGTTTTGTAACAATCGTTGGAACGCCTCAAGGACGTTTGCGTTTAACAAGCTGCGGTTTTTGTCGTATTACCTTCAAGAGGCGCTTTGGGGACGTTCCGCAAAATTAGACGTAACTATAAATGGATAAGTAGTACAATGCAATGTTCTTTTGTAAATACGGAATTGTAATCTCTGGCAAATTGCTGTGGTATAAGAAGAATAAAACACATCAGAGCATGCTGTTGGAAAACAGTAACAGTGACTCCGCCTCATGTCGGCCCGCATCACACCACCCAGCCGTCGAGTATTTTACTGTAACGGCACCAATGTTTTCTTTCTTTTTTTTTTTCTGCAAGATAGTGCACCCTATAAATCGAATAGAATTCCGTTTTTTTGCTCCAAAAATACATACAGCGCATGTAAAGGCAGGCCATGCAGGGCGTGGGCTCTTGAAGAATTGGGGCGTTTCTAATATGCATATTTATAGAATGTGGATTAAATGCTTCTGGAATGACTTCTGCTGTCTAATGGGTTTTTAACGGGGTCCTGGGGTGATATTTAAAAATGTTATATCTGAGGAGATATTTAAAATTTAATTATTACAGGGGGGGGGGGGGGGGGGGGGGGGGGGGGGGGGGGGGGGGGGGGGGGGGGGGGGGGGGGGGGGGGGGGGGGG